>ML660765.1:2443556-2733546 GCA_007570785.1 Antilocapra americana | reverse complement strand
GGAGAGCCCGGCGGCGGCGGCGCCACCAGCGGCCGCAGCGGCGCGGCCTCCGGCGCGGGCGGCGGCGCGGCTCCTTGGAGAGCAGGAGGCCCATAGGGAGGCCCGGCGCGGGGCCGGGCGGGTGCGGGCACAACGCGGGCGCACCGGGCGCACACGCGGCGTGGGGGCTACACGGCCGGCCCCGGGAGGCCGGGGACCACGGCGGGGCACGAGCTCGGGGACGCGGCGGAGGGCGGCGAGCCTGCCGGCCGGCGGCCGCTCGGGGCCCGGCCCGCCGCCTCAGTCGCTCGGGGCGGCGGCGGGGGAAGCGCGGGGCTCGCCTCAGACCACTTTAACGGCGGCGGCGCGCGCGCGCTCCCGCCGCACGGCTCGGCGCGCCGGGAGCGCGCAGCCCGCTCGGGGAGGGCGCGCACCCTGGTCGGGAAGGGGCGGGGCGCGGGAGCGCGCGGGTGGCGGGCGGCGCCGTGCTGGTCGAGGGAAGGGGCGGGGCCGCGGCGGCGCGGGAGCGCGCGGCCCGACCGGGAAGGGGCGGGGCTGCGGCGGGCGGGAGCGCGCGGGGGCGGGGCCGCGGCGGCGCGCGGCAGCTCGCCCCCTGACGGCCGCCCGGCCGGCCCGCCGCCTGCGGTTTCCCGGAGCCCAGGCCCCGAGCCCGCCGGCTGCCGTCCGTTGGCACAGCCGCGCTGACGTCGCCAGGCGCACGTTAGGGAGCCGCCGCGGGCCGGGAGCCGCCCGGCGCTCTCGCCGCCCGACCCCGACGCCGACGCCGAGGCCGCTGCGGAGGCCCGGCCCTCCCGAGGCCAGCCCGGCCGCCCGGCGGCTCTGCGCGGCCCCGGCCGGCGAGAGCGGCTCTCCCGCGCGGGACGCCACGCCCGGAGCGGCTCTGCCGCGCGTCTGCGCTGCTCTGCAGCCACGTGTTGCCAGTGGCAGCCCGCCTTTCCAGACGCGCTTCGGGATGAACGCACGTGTCAGGGGGTTTCCGTTGGGTCGCTCGGTCGTGTCCGCCTCCTTGCGACCCCACGGACTGCAGCGCCAGGCCTCCCCGTCCATCACCGACTCCCGGAGTCCACTCAAACCCATGGCCATCGAGTCGGTGATGCCATCCAGCCATCTCATCCTCTGTCGTCCCCTTTTCCTCCTGCCCTCAATCTTTCCCAGCATCGGGGTCTTTTCCAATGAGTGTTTTCGCATCAGGTGGCCAAGCTATTGGAGTTACAGTTTCAACATCAGTCCTTCCAATAAATCACAGTTCAAAAGCATCCGTTCTTCCGCACTCAGCTTGCTTTATGGTCAAACTCTCACATTCATACATGACTACTGGAAAAACCATAGCCTTTACTACAAGGACCTTTGCTCGCAAAGTAATGTCTCTGCTTTTTAATATGCTGTCTAGGTTGGCCATAACTTTTCTTTCAAGGAGTAAACATCTTTTAATTTCATGGCTGCAGTCACCATCTGCAGTGATTTTGGAGGCCCAAAATAAAGTCTCTCACTATTCCCATTGTTTCCCCATATATTTGTCATGAAGTGATGGGACCAGATGCCATGATCTTAGTTTGCTGAATGTTGAGTTTTAAGCCAACTTTTTCAGGATATTTAGACACACAGATAAACGGTTTCTCAACCCAGTTAGTCATCCAGCATCCCAGGCCACAAGCTATGGAGGACTCTGTCCTCTGCACCCATCTCTCCATCCATCACATACAGGACTTTTTAAAAAGGATCGTTCACTGCTTGCTCAGAGATAAAGGGCTCTAGGTGGACTTTGGAGACTCAGATTTCCTCAGAAAACGAGGAAATAGTCTTTGCAGACAGCCCTGTGGAAGATTTGACTGTAATGAGGCCAGAGACCTAAAGCAGTAACCAGGAGCAGTACCTGGTGTTGAAAGGTTAGTTTCCACAAGGGAGAAATTGCCAGCGCTTTCACAAGGACTTGGACATGCCGATGGGAATAAGCCAGTAAAAGGAGGAGGTAGCGAAATAAAAAGAAAACATCGAGGCCCGTGAGAAGATGAAAGGGCGATGACCTGTGGAGGGATACAGTCTTCACTGTGACCGGAGGGAAGGAGGCAGGGATAGATCCAGGGTGAACGCAGCTAGGTGGACATTTCTGGGAGGCAGTCAGAGTTCCTTTTAAAAGGGCTCTGTTTTCAGTGGAGCCTGGTTATATGCTGATGGTGAAAGATGGCAGGTATATTTTAAAGCTACTAAGGATAGAGAACTGACTGAGAAAACAGTGTTGCAGCATTCAAGGCCTATCTGCATAGAGACCTTTGAGCTTTCCTGACTACCACCACACTGGCCAGCCTCACCCAGCCTTCACCTAACCTGCCATCAGACCTCTGCTAACAGAGGCCTCCTTATCAGGAATCACTTATTTTAGCTCTCCCTTTCTGAGCTTGATCACAGTGAGATGGAATTTGAAGAAACCTAGAGGCAGAGATTCATCAAAGGGTTTAACATAGGTTTCTTCCAAGGTACTGCCCACACTGCATTCACCCACAGATATTATCCATACATCTTTCATCCCTCTGACTTTAAAGGACTTTCTCAGTGTCCCAGAAGAAAGGTGAGGAGTGACAGGGTTATCTGAGGCTTTTTAACAAATCCTTCGCATCTCTTCCAGGCTACACTTTGAGCAAAAAAAGAAAGTATTCTAAGTTTTTTATTTCTCTGTTTCAAAATTGTGGATCCAATAGGTGCATATAAATTAAACACACATACAACTCACCAGTTCCACTTACAGATATTTATCCAAGAAAAATAAAAGCATATACCTACAAAAAGACTTGTACAAAAATATTCATAGCTTCTTTATTCATAATAATGAAAATCTACAATCTAGATGTCCATCAGTAAAGAATGGCTAAACTGGTATACTCATTTGATAGACTGCTACACTCAGTCAAAGGGAGGGAGGGAAACAACATGAAGGAATCTCATACAATTCTGGCTGCATTAGACTCTGGAACTGGAAGCCTAGAATTCCTGATTTTAACATGTTCCGCCATGATTACTATACAGACAGCCTGGTACCATGCAGATCTATCAGAACCGCACATTAAATCTACCTAGAGCTTCTTGTTTTCAGAGAGAAGGCAAGTGACTCTGAGACTTCTGAAGTGGTTTCTGAAATTTACAGCACTGGTTCTCCCTCCCAATTCCACAGCCATTCAGCCACAAGCAGGTGGCTGCTATCCCGCAGCATGTAGCAGAGGGGTTTCCATATTTTAGTAAGTATTAAGTAAGCTACTACTATCGTCACCAGAGATAAATGAATTTTAGAATTCATCACTCAAAATAATAATACTGACATATATTTTAAATACTCAGGAGACAGACTTATGAACAAGAGAGATAAGTTGCAATTTAGAGGCAATGATAACATTGGACAGCTTTGTTAGTGAAAAAATGGAAAGCAGTCTGAACAACCATCAGCTGGCCTGGAACTACTTGCCAGGGCTTGACGTTACTGGTGTTCTCAGCTGGATGTGAGCGTTCCGTTGAACAAAAGCAATCTCACAAAACATCAGCATCGGACATGGCTGCTCTGTGTGACTATGAGAAGAAAACAATAAGATGCCTCCATAATCATGTCCAACACAACAAACACAAGAACACTCCAAACCACACAAGCAATCTAACATCCTGCCTGATATAAATTATTATTACTGTCTCTTGAACAATCTTGACCTGAGCCTTGCCTCACTTTTCCTACCTTCTAGCTAACAATTATTAAAATATCCAATTGCAGAATAACCTCTACTTCCTGGAAGCATCCAATCCAGAGCAAAGCCTTAAACCTTCCTCAGAAATCACCAAGCACAAACCCAATCCTGCAGATCTTTTATGCCTTCTTACTGAGACTCTCCACAATTCCTCACAGCGGGCTATGTGCCTTTTTGTAACAATTCAGTAAACCCAGCTTCATTTAACTGTGGGTGTGTTCCTGTTGGTCTTTGGCTAGAGGGTATTAACATTTGTTACTAACTTATCAAATGTTACTACCATATCTAAAGTTACTCCTTTCTTATGCCGCAGGTCTTATAATGCTGTGTGTCCATTATCAATTAAACTGAAATAAAATTAAAATTAAATAAAATTAAATTAAAATTACACCCTCCTTTTCTCTTCTTCTTGCATGCGTGCTCAGTCACGTCTTACTCTCTTCAACCCCATGGACTGTAGCCCACCAGGCTCCTCTGTCCATGGGATTTCCTTGGAAGAATACTGGAGTGCGTTACCAGTCCCTCCTCCAGGTGATATTCCTGAGCCAAGGACTGACCCCACATCTCCTGCATTGGCAAGAGGATTCTTTGCCACTGCGCCACCTGGGAAGCCCACTTTTCCTCTTACCATGCTTTTATTTCCTTTATATTGCATTAGCACATGTTTATTTTGTTCCTTTTTTTTTTCTATTTTTAATCTCTCCCACTAGAATGTAAACTCCATGAGGACTGGGACTTTGTTCAGTTTTGTAGGAAGATAATCTGGCAATTGTATAGAAAATGAACTAGAGTAGGAAGAGGCTCTTAGCAGTAAGACCAGCTAGAAATTGTTCAGTGGATGGACTTTAAAAGCATGAATTAAGGCCAGCATGGTGGGGATAATGAAGTACAGGTGGGATTGAGAAACAGTGTCTTCAGCATTTAGTAACTTATGAATTAGGTAGAGAGAGGATGATGGTTAGGGAAGAAATGAAGGGCCAGAATAGCAACTTGTACATTCATACGCCTTATTTCAGTGTAACAATGATTAATAGATTCTATAATATAGAATATTTACATATTTGGATAAAATTCAAACTGGGGGTATTTATGTGTTATACTCAAGTTCACACTAAAAGCCAGTATCTAAATTTAAAATGTTGAAGACTATTTTTTTAAAAAGGCTTTTCTTTCTTCTTTGCTGATATTTATGTACTCACTTTGAAGTTCACATTTGCCTGTAAAAACACACCCACAGATACAAATTTTTCAGCTTGCAGTTGGGTAACAATGGCTGTTACAAAAGGCCAAAACATCCTATGGCACTGATGATCTAAGCAGAGCTCAGTTACTGTACCGTTGGTCTCACTGATTGTGGTAGGTGCAACGGATGACCTACTGGGACACTCTGGGGGGCAGAACACATCGTTTTATGCATCTGGAAATCATGCAACACCCCAAGCGTTCAATAAACTTAATCCATTACTCAATTGGGTTTTGTTTTTGTTTTTTTTTTTTTGCTGCACTACTAAAAGCCAAAGATGGAGAAACAGCCAGCTTTCAGAGAATTTTCTTGAAGAGTCTGTTTCAGTTCAGTTCAGTTGAGTCACTCAGTCGTGTCCGACTCTTTGCGGCCCCAGGCCTCCCTGTCCATCGCCAGCTCCCGGAGTTTGCTCAAACCCATGTCCATCGGGCCGGTGGCGCCACCCAGCCATCTCATCCCCTGCCGTCCCCTTCTCCTCCCGCCTTCCACCTTGCCCAGCATCAGGGTCTTCCGAGGATCCTGTTTCAGGCTCAGCCCTCAGCTCACCGCATGGCTGAGCCCCGCTCCCCTGCAGCTCTCAGCCCAGGCGCCCCTTCCCCCTCCCCGGAGTCGCACCCCCCTGCCCATCTCCTTTACAGCAGTTACCTCGGGAGGCAGCGGTGGGGCCTCCAGTACTGGTTGACTGTCCCTCTGTCAGAATTAAGCCCTGAGATAAAGGATTATTATCCCGAGTTTCCCTGGTGGCTCAGAGGGTAGAGCGTCTGCCCGCGCCGCGGGAGACGCGGGTTCGATCCCTGGTCGGGAAGCTCCCCTGGAGCAGGCAATGGCACCCCACTCCAGGGCTCGTGCCTGGAGAACCCACGGACGGAGGAGCCCGGCGGGCTGCAGTCCGCGGGCCCGCGGAGGCCGAGCGACTCCGCTCTCTCCTCCTCTCGTTCCCGCTTGAATCTCCAGCAGCTGCAGCCGCTGATCGGTTTAGAGAGAAGTTATCCCGCGCGGCCCGAGTGATGGTGGGAAGTCTTCAGGGGCTCGGACGGGGAGAGCAAAGCCGCAGCGGCCGCTCCACTGCCGGCCTGGAGGCGCAGGCTCCCGCGCGGAGGAGGGCGCCGGGCCGTCCCGCGGAATCCGGGCTTCTGCGGGCAGACCTGCGAGGGGAGGAGGCCGCGGGCCGCAGGGAGCCGGCCCTGCGGACCCCGGCCCCAGCGCCCGGGGGTCCGAGTCCAGGCCGGGAGCCCTGACTGCAGAGCTGCCAGTCAAGAGCCGCTGTTTTAAACCACTCCATGCGCGACCATTTGTTGTCGTGGGACTAGGAAGGTCTCCACCGAAGAGGCCTGTGAAACAGCCTTCATGCAGCTTAACGGGGGGAAAGGAAGCAAAACAACCAATTATCACCCATAACTCTCCAAAGATAATTCAGGCTCATGAAGCAATTAACCGAGTTTAAAACAGAAAATTCATTGTTCTCCCACTTTTATATAAGTTAAAGTGGTAATTGAAGCAAATGCAGGGGCTTCTTTTACTTGTTTTTTTGTTTTTTGACTTAAGATTCATATATTCGTCTTTTCCTCAACCCGTTTTCCTGTGTCTCCTGCATTGCAGGCGGGTTCTTAACCGCTTGAGCCACCAGGGAAGCCCTAAATCTAAAGCACAAAGATGTTGTACCACTTGTTATTTAGTCATTAAGCCATGTCCAACTCTTTTCGACCCCATGGACTGTAGCCCACCAGGCTCCTCTGTCCATGAGATTGCCCAGACAAGCATCCTGGAGTGGGTGGCCATTCCCTTTTCCACGAGGACTTCCCCACCCACAGACTGAACCTGTTCTCCTGCGTTGTCAGGTAGGTTCTTTACCACTGAGCCCTAGTCCCTCAATTCTGTGCCCAGCTCCTATATCACGACTGATACTTTTTTACTGTCAACTGGTAAAGTAGGGCCTTTAGAAAGAATTAAGTTACTTGTGACTCCCTAACCAATTTAATGTTTTTCCCTCTTAAATTTAATAACATTTTTGTTTCTTATTATATAAATTTGGAATAGTTATATATTTGCTCACAATAAAGAAATGGCAGATGATTATAATCACTATTAAGTGACTCAGAAATGGCAAGCCACAATTCTCAGTGTTGACAGTTGGTGGTATCAGTATAATAATCAAGTAGTGTCAAGTTGCCCCTTTGTAACCTGCTCCCTTTTCACTAAGGGTTTTATCTCTCCTTCCAGAGGTAAGGCAGTCATAACCAGCATCCACAAACTAGAGGGACTGAATGGACCGGTCAGGTTTCGCCCCTTCTGGGGCAGGTGGGAGACGGGAGTGGCAGGGGCGGTGATGTGGGGTGACTCCCACCTCTCCTCTGACTTCTGTCTGGCACTGCTGGCTCATCAGCCCCTGGATTAGGAGATTTTCTTGTTTCATGTTGCCTCCTAGCCAAGTCATAAGATGTTCTTTGTTGCCATTCAGTGAGCAGATACTTCTCTTTGGATGTAGAAAGGGATGATAAACTACTTTTTTTTTTTATTGAAAGATAATTGCTTTACAGAATTTTGCTGTTTTCTGTCAAACCTCAACATGAATCGGCCACAGGTATACATGTGTCTCCCTCCGTTTTGAACCTCCCTCCTGTCTCCCTTCCCATCCCACCCCCCTAGGTTGATACAGAGCCCCTGTGTGAGTTTCTTGAGGCACACAGCAAACTCCCCTTGCTGTCTATTTACACATGGTAATGTAACTTTCCATGTTACTCTCTCCATACATCTCACCCTCTCCTCCCCTCTCCTCATGTCCATAAGCCTATTCTCTATGTCTGTTTCTCCATTGCTGCCTGTAAATAAATTCTTCAGTACCATTTTTCTAGATTCCGTACATATGTGTTAGAATACGATATTTGTCTTTCTCTTTCTGACTCACCTCACCCTGTATAATAGGTTCTAGGTTCATCCACCTCATCAGAACTGACACGTGCATGCCTTTTTATGGCTGAGTAATATCCATTGTGTATATATACCACAACTTCTTTATCTGATAAAGTACTTTTTTAATTTTTTTTTCTAAAATATTTTTTCTTTTTTCTAAAGATATAAAGTTAGAGTCATACCTAAGTATGCAACAGTGGAAGAAATGATTTTAGCAACTGTTCTCTTTAACCTCATAAACTACATAAATTCCCTCAAGTTTCTTGGAAGGACACACTTTATCAGTATACCACCTGTGATATCCTGAGTAGCTTTGGGTTTCAATTCTGTTTCACTTGCTTTTAAATTACACATTGCTGTTTGATGATGTTTATAGTTTTTTGTGTGTTTGTTCAGCTATGTCTACAGTCCATTGTGAAGCAAGCAAATCAACCCTATTTGGAGTCCATCATTTCCCACTAATTAAATGATAAGACTAGGGTACAGGGATTAAAAATTATATCGTCTATAACCCAATTGTGAAAGCAGAGATAAACACAGTCTCTTCTAAGTTTGGTTATGCAGCAACAGTTCAGAGTCAGCTCTCACACCTCCCACCCCACCTAACGATGGGGATGAGGAACTAGGCACCCAGGGCCTTTCACCCGCTCTAGGAGAAGAGGTCCAGGGAGCTGAGAACCACTGGTTTTCCAGCGGTCATGTACGGACATGCGAGTTGGACCATAAAGAAAGCTGAGCACCGAAGAATTGATGCTTTTGAACTGTGGTGTGGGAGAAGACTCTTGAGAGTCCCTTGCACTGCAAGGAGATCCAACCAGTCCATTCTAAAGGAGATCAGTCCTGAGTATTCATTGGAAGGACTGATGTTGAAGCTGAAACTCCAATACTTTGGCCACCTGATGAGAAAAACTGACTCATTGGAAAAGACCCTGATGCTGGGAAAGATTGAGGGCAGGAAGAGAAGGGGGTGACAGAGGATGAGATGGTTGGACGGCATCACTGAGTCAATGGACATGAGTTTGAGTAAACTCAAAGTTGATGATGGACAGGGAGGCCTGGCATGCTGCAGTTCATGGGGTCGCAAAGAGTCAGACACAACTGAGCAACTGAACTGAACTGAACTGTTATAAGAAGCACACTGTTCTTTGTGACTTCTTTTCCTTTTACTTTATATATTCATTTCGACCTTAGTTGGAAGTAAGTGTGTGTATGTGTGTGAGTGTGTGTATCTTTGGGGAGAATACGGGGAAAGAGGACTTCTTGCCAGTTCCTACTGCTCTGCCAATGATTTCCCCTGACAAATCAATATATTTTCTTCTGTATTTGTAAAAATTGACATTCTTAAACATTAATGAATTTGATCTAACTGGAATAATTTGAATCTTTATTGGGCCACAAATCAAAAGTGTTTTCTTACTGACAGGTAACAAAACTGAGACAGTGATAGGTAATGTCTTCACATGCTGTGGACTCGAGGCACTCTGCTTTTAAACTTAATATAGCTGTTTTCCATGTCAACCACAAGATGATAAATAATCACTTCTCTATGACCAACATACTATATGCATTCTTATAAATTAAAACATGAAAGAAGAAAATTTATTTTAAGGTCTTAAGGGCATGTTAGGTGTGTCAGAATCTTCACTGAAAAGATGCGTGGATCACAGAGCCAAGTGACTAGAATAGGAACCGCAAGAAGATTTGTTATTTCAAAAGACACTTAATTCTAGGGAAAATCAACCCTAAAACGTCTTTTCAATTGTACTGCCTGTGTCAGGCCATCCCACCTGCTCTCGTCACCAGCCGGCCTCCCCTCCCCCCCCTCCCCCCGCATGCCTTATCTCTGACTGGGCCTTCTACTCCAGCCTCCACCTCTGCAGTATCGAGAGACTTGCTCCCAGAGTCTCTTCTCACAGATTGAGTTTTGGAGAATAGTCCGTGGAGAAAATGAGTCATTCTTTTCAGACACAGTATAAGGACTATTTGCTGAGGTCAAACTGGAGAATGATGACACCAAAAAGAAATTCTAAAGGGTGGGTTACTGGGGGAATAATAGTTTCTAAAGGAAAGTATGAGCATAGAACACATTTTCTGTGAAAGGCATACGTTCTTTGACTGTGTGAGATGCCTGTAGGTGTGTGTCTCTGCAAGAGAAAGACAGAGAGATAAAGCTACTGGTGTAGGCTACCACTGATAATGACTTTCAAGAAATGCCTGACAATCCCTAACTTTAACTTATTTTCTTACTTTGGTAGAAAAACTCTGATTCACACAAGCAGGTAAAATATATCAGGATTGGGAACATTTTGGCAGCCTTCTGACTAGACTGAGACAGGTTATCATGATTGGTTTATAATCGAAGCCCAAAGAGAGAAAACATAAAAGGAGGAAACGAACAAAACGGCAACAGAGAAATGACTTTAATGTTTTGGTGGGCTAGTGCATTTCTAATGGCACTTAGTCCAGAAACTTTCCTGACCCCTGAAAGATAGGGCTACATACCATCATTACTTAAGGCAATTCAAATTAATCTCATTAAGACACCATCACACACCTCCTGGAATGGCCAAAATTTAAAACATTGGCATAGCAAGTGTTGGCAAGGATGCAGAACAACTAAAACTCTCATGTACTGTTGGTGGAAATACAAAATGGTAACTGTCATTTTGGAAAACATTCTGCCAGGTTTTTATGAAATTAAAGACACAATTACCCTATGATCCGGTGATCTTAATCCTAAATGTTTATGAAAGAGAAATGAAAACATATGTTCATATAAAAGCCTGCATGCAAATACTTATGACAACTCTGTTCACAGCTGTCACAACCTGCATATAGACATTTCCCACTGGTGGAGAGATGATCTGTGGGAGCTTCGCACAGCGGGTGAGTCTAGCTTGTCACCCCAAGTGAGAAGAGGCAGGCTTAAAGGCTTCATCCTGTAAGAGTCTATTTACATGGCCTTCCGCAAATAGGCAAAACTGCAGGGACAGAAGATAGAACAGTGATTGCCAGAACCTGGCAGTGGGGGGACATGGTACTTCAAAAAGGCAGAATGGAACTTCGTAGGGGAGTTAGAAGTATTCTATATCTCGATCATTGTATTGCTTACATGACCGAATGAATTCGTCAAAACTCATAGAACTATCCACTAGAAAGGATGAATTTCATACTATATAAATTATATCTTAATAAACCTGAGTTTAAAAGAAAGGAATACAGGACAGTAATTTATAAGGCATATAAACCAGACTTTACAAAAATTCAGTCATTAATTAAAAAAAAAAAAAAACAAAGTGAGTATCTGAACTAAACATAAAGAGACTGAAAAAGCAAAAATACCAAATGAAATATATGAACCTCAAATAGATTCTAGTTTAAAATAATGTAACAAAACCACCAAGATAATTATCTTTGTACAATTGGGGATATTTGAATATGGACTGGATACTAGATAATACTATATAATTATTTTCAATTCTCTTAGGCATTAAAAGAATATTAAGATTACATATTTTTGTTAAGGAAATATATGCTAAAAGATTTAAGGTGAAATGTCACAGTATTTATAACTTAACTTTCAAATGGTACTGCAAAAAAAAAGGCAGGAGGGAGACGTGAGAAATGCTGATCATTATTGAAACCAGCTGGAAAAACCTGTGGGCATAATGTACTTGCCACATAATGTCTTTTCAGTGCAGTGATAAAACTCTCATACAGAACATCACCTTTATTATATATCAAATGCCCCGGAGTGTTATGAGTAAAAGGAAAATATGTATCACACAGTTCAAGGTTTTCAGAATACATGTGGGATTAGTGTATTTACAGCTATCTTATCAACTCCTAAATAATTTGGTGATGATACCCATCATATTGTTAATAGTGGTACCCACTGGTAAATGAAGTACAGAATTAGAACTCAAGTGGAATTTCATTTAGTACTCTACAGTTAATGCTTTATATCCTTGAAAAGGTTTTTGGATGATTTTCACTTTTCTTGTAGTAAAAGACTCAAGGTGGACAGGAAGTCATCTACAACTTTATCATTTTCAATCCTTAGTCTATTATCTGTACAATGCGACCGAAATTCTTCCCCAAAGACTTTTGATTCTTTTTAAAATCAAATCCTCTTTAAATGAATTTCTACAATAGTGCACTCACTCCTACATTTGAAGGCAATTCCAAAGAAGAATTTTGAGAAACATTCACAAACAAAAACCACATAATTCAGAAAAGTATCTGCAGTTCATAGATAATACAGGTAATTCCCAATATAACAGAGTAATTAAAACTTCATAAATTGTTACTAAGTTTTAGTGATGAAAAATTATGAAAGTAGGACCTTTACCACCTCTATTTTTAAAAGCTGTAGAAATGTTACTAAGTTGTTTTTCTTTTTTTAATTTTTATTTTATATAAGAGCATAGTGACTCCGCCTGCAATGCAGGAGACCCAGGTTCAATCCCTGGGGAGGGAAGATCCCCTGGGGAGGGAAATGGCAACCCACTCCAGTATTCTTGCCTGGGAAACCCTCCACCGAGAGGAGCCTGGCTGGCTACAGTCCATGCGGCGACAACCAGCTGCACATGACTGAGCATCTTAGCATGTTTTTAGTTGGTTAACAATGTTGTGTTACTTTATTAAGGTTTTTATTTAATCAACAAATGTTGCTTGAAGGGCATAACACATTTTTCCCACAGCAACAATGTTAAAAGTGCTAAAAGACATGAAGATCAGATTGGAAAAGTTCATTCAACTCAAATGTGACTGAGATACGGTACTAACAGTAGGCCTCCTTAAATACTTGTAGTGTAAGAGAGTAAGTGAATGGACGAGTCGATAGTAAGGACCAGGACGCTCTCTAGACCATGAACTCTCAGAGGAAGGAACTGGCCTTCCATATTCCTGTTTGTATCCCCAAAACCCTGCCACATAGTTGGTGATTAGCAGAGGTTGACCGGATAATCCAAGAGCTAGTCTCTCTTCCTCTGGGTGTAAACTGGATGTTCATAATTTTATGTTTGTCCTAGCCTATTATTAAGGGATATATTTTTGTAAGATAAAATCATGAACCTTGTACAAATATACAATAGACATGTGTTAAAGAATGCTTTAACACAGTTATTGAGGAAACTAGAGAACTGTAAAAAAGCCAGTTTAAGGAGATTCTGAAGATAAGACACAAATAATGGCAATCAGGAGTACCAAAAACAGATGAAAAAATGGTCAAAAGTCACAGGGAAGTTATTAATTGCATCTTCACCAGCAAAAATCATCAGCATTACTAGCAGTTGACTGCAAGTAAGGAAGTGGTAAAATTACTCAGAGGGAGTGCCAGTTACAAATCACGACCCACGGGGGGGCTAGACCACACCAAGCATTTCACAGGTCACCTCTAATATTTTTCCTTCTGTCATTTCAAAGTCTGCCACAACTTTTCCTTGCAGTCTCCTCTCCTTGTAATAAGGATAATTCCAAAGGTTATTCTTAACCACACACACACAGAGACCGGTTTCCTCAGGCTTGGCCGGATTGTCTGTGTAGGTGAAGCGAGGGCAGGAATCAGCAAACGACAGCCTGGGGCCAGTTGCAGTCCAAGCCCTGAAGCGCCAAACCCCCTGCAAGTTAGGAGTGGTCTTCACATTTTTAAACAGTTGAAAAAACACCAAAGATAAATAATTTGTTGTGGCATAAAAATCATATGCAAATCAAATTTCAATCTCCATAGCTAAAGATCCGCGGGAACGCAGCTGCCTGCTGTCAGTGACACGTCTGTTGCTGCTTTCTGGGTACACTGGCAGAACTGAGAAATGTCACAGAGAGCACCTGGCTCACAAAGCAAGGCCAGAACCGGGTGCAGCGACTGAGGAACGTCTCTTGGGCACAAGACTTAAGAGGGCACCAAAAACTAAGTGACAAAGAAATAAATGAATGACACTCTGACGCATATTTTTTACAAATCAAAAGAATGCCCCCTACAAATTGACCAAAATGTCAAAATTTTAAATGATGTCTTCCCTTTTTTCCCTTTAGCCGTAGGCTCCAATATGGCTGGGCAAGGAATTGCTGCATTTCACCGTACCCTGATCCTGGCCCTCTTGCAAAGCTTAAAATACTTACTACCAGCCTTCCATAGAAAAGATTCTGATCAAGAGTGTTAACCAACCATATAAGCTTCCTTGAGTTTGCTTTTCAGAGTTAAGTACTAAGCATTAAGCCCACAAAATAAACTTCTGATTGGGAAATACTGAAGGAATCTTGGACTGGAATCTTAAATGCTGCTATTATTTGCTACCCTCAGGCTAAGAAATCAAGTTCCCAAACCTCTCTCCACCAGATTCCTTCTGGAGTACTTGTAATAAATTTGATGACGTCTACTCTTTCTGAGGTCCTCAAAATTGGCTAAGTTTCCCAGCTTGCCAGTAAATGATATTTTCTTATCATTTGCAGGCCTGGGACTCTGAAAGGCAGTTTTCCCGGGTGGGCTTAACAGGTATTGGTCCCAGTGTAAAATCAACCTTCTTTTTCCATAAAAATGACCTGTCATAGCTGATTAAAAGGGCTATTCTCAAATCATAAATTCCAGGCAGTTTGTCCAATTGTATCTTGATATAAAGGCAGATACATTCTTATTGAATGTATGCAAATAACCACATTATCATAAAAAGCAACGAGACCATGAAAGTGTTTGAATTTGGGAGAGCAAGTGAGAATCAAATACCGTATAAAAATGTTTTGTTTTAACTCACAAAAGCAGTCTACTAAGTTGTATGGGTTATAGATTGCTTAAGAAGAAAGAGAAAGGGCTTCTTCATCTAACCAAAAAATGAAACAATAACACAATATCAACAATATTCCAAACAAGGGGGCTCCTGAACAATCTTCCAAAAAAGTAGTCATCCTAATATCTCCCTCCCCCTCACTCCATTTAGGCCTCTGTCATTAATTTTTGCTTTGCTGGCTCTTCATCAGTCGGCTCTTGGGACTAAAAAGAGTTCTGAAAGTTTTGACTCTATTTACTGGTAAGGTCCAAAAGCTAACTAAGTGGGCAAGAGTTTGGTTTAGAAATGCCAGCAGTCTGAAGTGCCTGCCATGGTCTTTTCCCACTAGTTTCTGAGACTGTCCTTATTTGCTGAGGACACACTCTGGGCTGTAACTTATAACAGAGTCCTCAGGCACACATCAGATCACAGCTACGGATGGTGGATAGATGGACAGGTATGCCTGCACGTTCAGCTGCTCAGGCGTGTCCAAGTCTTTGAGACTCTGTGGACTGCAGCCCACCAGGCCCCTTTGCCCATGGGATTTCCCAGGCAAGAATACTGGAGTGGGTTGCCAGTTGCCATTGCCTTCTCCAGGGGATCTTCCCAACCCGAGTCTTTGGGTCTCTTGCACCGACAGGTGGATTCTTGACCGCTGTGTCACTGGGAAGCCACATAGATACAGAGAACTAGGTAGGTAGATAGAGACTGATTACAAAGACTCAGTGGCTGTAATTCTGTTACTACTGTGGCTAATAACATCAGAATGAAAGAAAGGAAAACTCTCTATTGGGGTACCGGGCACACAGATGTCATAAGCTTTGGTCTGATTTCCCCTGACAGTAAAAACCTATCACGCGCAGCAAGGGCACTGGCAAACCTCTGGGGACATTCAGTAAAGAATTAAAGCTCTGGGGCTTCCCTGGAGGCTCAGTGGTAAAGAATCCAACTGCCAATGCAGGTGATGCGGGTTCCATCCCTGATCTGGGAGATCCCACAGGCCACCCAGCAACTAAGCCCATGCACCCCCTGACCGCTGCCCACGGGCCCTAGAGACTGCGCCCCACTGCGAGAGAGGCCGCTGCGGAGAGAAGTCCGGTTCCTCAACTAGAGAGGGGCCTCTGCTCGCTGCAACCGGAGAAAAGCCCGCACAGCCAGGAAGATTCGGCACAGCCAAACATAAATAAATAAAGTTTTAAACAATCAATTTATTTAAAAAAAAAAAAAGCTCTGAAAGTCATCTCAATATTTGTCTTTACCAATCTATTCTAGAGAAGAGAGAACATCTCCTCTGATATGACGACTCTTCCCATCCAAGTCTCAAAATAGGAACATCTCAAATGAACCTAATTATTTTTAGCATCTCTCTATCTATAAGATGAGAAACCAAATCATTGCGGTTTTCCCAGTAACCTTTTCCAAATTCAAAGACACATTTGGCTGTAAAGAACAACCTGGTATTTTACTTTTTCTAAATTTAGTGTTTTGATTTTGGGAGAGCAACTCTGAAAGAATTGGCAAAGTATATATGGATGCTTAATTAAGGTAGGATCATGGGTTACTGCGCAACAATACTTGGTTACTTAATCAAAATGACAATAAAAGATTTTAAAAGTAAATATATAAGGTAACATGAATATAAAGAACCTTAGTCCTTTCAAAAGTGAGAAGACTGTTCTTTTTTTTTTCTTAAATAAACAAAATTATTCTGATAAGCCACAGAGTCTCGACCATGTAGGCCGATAACACAAAAATTACAGAATGAGCTTTCTTATTATAATCGAAGGTTATTAATCAGTGAACCAAAAAAGTAATCCATTAAAATAGTCATCTTTGCTAAAATTTAATGTATTTTATAGCCTCTTTTCAAACTCAGGTGTTATAAAACCAAAGAAAATAAAATTCACTCTCCAAGTTTTCTCCATTATACTGTTTCATATTCTAGAATAAACTGATACTTTTCTTAAAGACTATATTTATCCATTTGGGTTTGATGGGAGAAATTTTCACATACAGAGGTATAGGAAAGTCATTCTGGCTTATATGTGACTTGGCTTGAACTTCACACTAACGCAAATAGCCTGTTTTATGGCCTATATCTGCTTCAACCATTAAAGAAAAGAATGCATTAAAAATCATAATGAAATTATTGTGGTTCAGATATTCGAAACAGAGCCAGGTGGCCATTGTGGGTGTGGTTTCAGACGTATTCCTGCCTCAATGAGAACTTGAATTTTCTGAACTATTTCAGTCTCAAGGACACCGTTAGCCACTCTCAGACAATACCTGCTAGCGCCTGGCAGCTGCAGTATTACAGCCCCTGTCTCCCCTTGTAACTAGGCAACCATCTTGGACCCTTGCTCAACATGCACCCTTGTGCCTGCCTGCTAAGTCGCTTAGTCGAGTCCGACTCTTTGTGACCTCACCGACTGTAGCCCTCCGGGCTCCTCTGTCCATGGGATTCCCCAGGCAAGAGTACTGGTGGACCTTGCCCACCCAGGGATCGAACTCACATCACGAGCAGATTCTTTACCACAGAGCCAGCTGGGAGGCCAACAAGCACACTTTTAACCTCCTGCCAGCTCCAATCCTAATTCTTTTTTTCCCCAGGCCTAATTCTTAACAAACAATTTATGTAATTCTGTGGGTTTTGCCTTTAAAAGCCTCCCCCATTTTGTAGGCCAGAGGAACACAATTCAAATCTTCTTGAGTCTGCGTCTCCCAGGTTATGGTCCTGGTTCATTCAGTTTAGCTCAAATGAAACTCTGCTCTATATAGACCTGTTGCAGACTGATTTACTGATCCCTTCTGTCAACCAGCTGCTATAACGGGAGACCACACAGGGGGCAGCTTAAACAGTAAACATTCATTTCTCACAATTCTGCAGGCCAGGAGGTCCAGGATCAAGGTCCTGCAGACTCAGTGTCTGGTGAGAGCCCGCTTCTTGGTCCCTGGATGGCTGAGTCTGTGTCCTCTTAGCTGCTGAGAGGGTTCTCTGGGGTCTATTTTGTAAGAGCACTAGTCTCATTCATGAGGGCTCTGCTCTCCTGACCTAAGCGCCTCCAAAAAACTCCACCCCCTAATACCAACATACTGGGGATTGGTTCAACATATGAATTTTTAAGAGGACACAAACATTATAGCAAGGACAGAGCCCTAAAGCTCGTTTCAGGGATGCATGAAGTAAACACTATTTTCATAATAATATTAACATGTTTTTGCCATTCTCATTCTGATTGCATTTCTCACAAGTGTACAGTTCAGACGCTACGGAACGTGTAGCATTACAACCGATTACATGCAAAAAGAGACATGAGACTCTAGCTTTTTCCGGGTAAGCCGGGCATTTAAGAGATTTCCAGAAACACAATACCATTTTAATATTTTTTGGCTTTAGAAAATATCTTTTTCATACAAATATATTATTATTTTAATATGCATTGGGCTCCTATGGCTTCCCTCATAGCTCCATCAATAAAGAATCTGCCTGCAATGCAGCAGCCCCAGGTTCAATCCCTGGGTCAGGAAGATACCCTGGAAAAGGAAATGGCAATCCACTCCAGGATTCTTGCCTGGAGAATCTCATGGACAGAGGAGCCTGGCCACCTACAGTCCATGGGGTCGCAAGAGTCAGACATGACTTAGTGACTAAACCACCACCACCACCTATGATATTACTGCTTTCTAATGATCAAAAAGTAAATATTTTTTTATATTTCTCATACAACCAAAAGCTCTCTGGAGTCCTCAATCACTTTTAAATGTAAAGGAGTCCAGAGAATAAAAAAATTTTCTTTTATTTTAAAGGAAAACACCCTACTCTTGTTTTGATGAACAAAAGCACACTCACACTTTCATTTCTCTGTCACTCTTGCTCCTATTATGGTTTCAACTACTCCTAACAATCCAAAATCCCTGCAGATGGTGATCGTAGCCATGAAATTAAAAGACGCTTACTTCTTGAAAGGAAACTTATGACCAACCTAGACAGCATATTGAAAAGCAGAGACATTACTTTGCCAACAAAGGTCCGTCTAGTCAAGGCTATGGTTTTTCCAGTGGTCATGTATGGATGTGAGAGTTGGACTATAAAGAAAGCTGAGCTCCAAAGAATTGATGCTTTTGAACTGTGGTATTGGAGAAGACTCTTGAGAGTCCCTTGCACTGCAAGGAGATCCAACCAGTCCATCCTAAAGGAGATCAGTCCTGGGTGTTCATTGGAAGGACTGATGTTGAGGCTGAAACTCCAGTACTTTGGCCACCTGATGCGAAGAGCTGACTCACTGGAAAAGACCCTAATGCTGGGCAGGATTGGAGACAGGAGAAGAAAGGGACAACAGAGGATGAGATGGCTGAATGGCATCACCGGCTCTATGAACATGGGTTTGGGTAGACTCCGGGAGCTGGTGATGGACAGGGAGGCCTGGCGTGCTGCAATTCATGGGGTTGCAGAGTCGGACATGACTGAGCAACTGAACTGACTGAACTGAAGTAACTTTTTAATTTTAACTTTTAACTAAATAAACTCTAGGAGTTGGTGATGGACAGGGAGGCCTGGTATGCTGCAGTCCATGGGGTCGCAAAGAGTCGTACACGACTGAGCAACTGAACTGACTGAAGCAACTTTTATTTCACAGAAAAGATGATGGCCTGGGGGTGAAGGAATTATAAGTTCTTTAAATTTAGAACATCTGAGCAATCAGCTGCTACAGAAAGAAACATTATCTATACTTAAGCAGATACTCCTGAAAATATAACTGCCATTGACCCTTCTGAGAGAATTTCTTGTTTGAAGGAGACTGACCCTTTGCCCCAGGCAGTGCAAATTCAGCTACTCATTAGCATCTTGATGCCCAGTAGAACTTTCCATACTTTCCACTGAAGCCCTAAACCTGCCTCTTTTTCGTTAAGTTGGTACATAAACCTTTGCCCCCAGTCATTCAGTGAGTTACTCATTACTCTGTGAGCCTGGTGTATTCAAATGAACCTTGTTTTTTTCTCCTGCTTGTCAGTTAATCACAAGCCCCCAATGAATTGAACCTAAGTGGATAAAAGAAAAGTTTTCTTCCTCAAAAGGATCAATTATTGAACTGGATATCGTACACAAGCACCTGAGCAAACTAGCCTGGGACGCACCTAAGTTTCTACAGCAATGCACATCTCTTTTACCCCTCTTAAGATGGCGAAAATTAGCATATTAATTAACATGACTGAAAGATACAGCCTTTCTGTAGCATATAAAATAAGATGAAAATTTAATAAACCTGAAACTTTGCTTCTAATTTACTTAGAATTATCCTTAGAATTATTAATATATTATAATAATAAATGATTATTATTATTATTATAATTCAGTGATTATCTATTAGGTAGCTCAAATTAATAACAGTACAAGGTTTTAAAGTACCTAAAGTTCTTGATTTTATCTTAAATCTCATTTAATAAAACATAATTGCTGCTGAAATTAAAAGTTTGTCAGAATACCAGGAAATGGAAACAACTTAAGTACCTTAACAACAGATGATTATATTAAGAAGATGTGGTATATAGGGGCTTCCCTGGTGGCTCAGACAGTAAAGAATCCTCCTGCAATGCAGGAGACCTGGGTTTGACCCCTGGGTTGGAAAGATCCCCTGGAGAAGGGAATGGCTACCCACTCCAGTATTCATGCCTAGAGAATTCCACAGACAGAGGAACCTGGCAGGCTATAGTCCATGGAGTTACAAAGAGTAGGACACAACTGAACAATTAACACTTTGTTTTCTTCTTTCCGTATGTATATATAATAGAATATTACTCAGACATAAAAAGGAGTTAAAAACTGCCATCTGCAGCAATGTGGATGAACCTAGATAATATTATGCCTAGTGAAGTAAGTCAGAGAGAGGAAGACAAATACTACATAATGTCACTTATTTGTGGAATCTAAAAAATAGTACAAACGAATACATATGCAAAACAGAAGCAGACTCACAGAAGTGGAAGACAAAGTTGTGGTTACCAAGGCGAGAAGGAACGGAGGAGGAGGGATAAACTAAGGGTATGAGATTAACAAATACACACTACTAAGTATAAAATAGATAAGCAGCAAGGATATACTATACAGCACGGGGAATTATACCCACTATCTTGTAATAACCTATATAATGGAATATAATCTGCAAAATACTGAATCACTATGCTGCACACCCAAAACTAACACAATATGGTAAATGAACTATACTTCAATAGAAAAAATAAAAGCAACTGTCTTTTACAAAATTTATCAGAATAGTGACTTAATTTAACAAAATTTACATTTTCCACAGTCCTAAACATTGTGTAAGAGCAACGTCAATTTATTTGATCAATAAACCTATAACATAAGAGAAATAAATCCAAGTAAAATGTCCAGGAAGGGGTCCAGAATTTGCTACTGCAGCACAGAAGTTATTTTGAACAGAAGGCATTTGAGTGCCTGAAATCCCTTATCTGCCTTAAAGCAGAGCCTCCGAAAGAACTCAGAACTTAATGACTATAACTCCCCTCCCCAGGAGCAACCGGGGAAGACTGAGCCATCACCAGAAATGAGAAGACTTCACTCCACACCTAAACAGACATTGCGACAAACTCTGTGTCCCCCATGACCCATTTATCTTTCCAAAGAGTCATGTGATTCTCCACAAATGCTCTTCTGTTTGGCTCCTGTCCTTTTGAAGTGGTATATAAGCCTCAAATTCTAATCACCCCTCTGAGTTACATTTTTCTGTGAAATTCTCAGTAACATATATGTAGGTACATACCTAAAACTCCATCTTTTCTCTTGCTAATCTGTCTTTTGTCAATTTAATTTGAAGCACCCAAATCTTGAAGGAAAGAATGTAGAGGAAAAGTTTTTATTCCATGACATACATTTATATTCTTCTCAACTCTGAGAAATCAAAGAGAAGACAGAGTGCTCTTTTTTAACCAAAATTATTTAGCTATTCTCTTTTATCCAAGATTCACCTAACTTATGTACATTTAAATTCTTAAAATGTTTGACCTTCATTCTTTCTGTAGGATAGATTTAAGTACAGACTTTCAAAATATTGGATATTTAATTTATTTTCTGCATACAATTTATGTAAACTCTTAGTTCTCTGTAAACCAATCAGAATAAAGTTATTTAAGTAACTTTATTCACTAGTATATTAATATTATCCAAAGATAGGAAAAACTTCTATACTTACAAACCAAGAGGTTAAGACCTTTCTTCCCTGGTGGCTCAGACAGTAAAGGATCTGCCTGCAATTCAGGAGACCCAGATTCAATTCCTGGGTTGGGAAGATGCCCTGGAGAAGGGCATGGCAACCCACTCCAGCATTCTCGCCTGGACAATCCCATGGACGCAGGAGCCTGGAGGGCTGCCGTCCATGGGGCTGCAAAGAGTCGGACACAACTGAGTGACTGTCACTTTCAAAGGCCTTTCTGAATTATAAACACACACACAAATATATAAAGAGAGAGAGATACATTCAGTATTCATAACTCCAGTTCTATAGCTTCAGTAAGGTTAAACAAAGAAACATGAAATTTCAGAGATCTATGTAAGTCTGCATCGACAGCGGGAAAAGTCAACCCGGGCTAAAGCTGCGGCGTTGCTCGGTGTTCGTCTCCTGGGGCCACGGCCGAGGTGCTGGGGCTGCCTCTCAGGTCTGCGCTCCCTGGCTCTGTCAGGTAAAGCCACTGGGCATGCTCGAGAATGATTTCTTTAATTGATAAAATTTAAACCTTTTTAAAAAAGGAAAATCGGAGCTGTTGATCATATGTAAAAGGAATATATGTCAAAGGTATTTTTTAAATGTGTTAATTAATGGTATAACCAGGAAGGTGTTGAAAACCACAAGTCAGAAGAGACTTCAAAGAGCAAACAAAGATACGTGCAATCAGATAGGCTAAAATGAATTGGGCGACAGATGCCAAACTGGTCCATATTCCCAACACGATAGTCAATTACATCCCCACTAGCAAAAACTTGTTTGGGTTTCTACGCTCAAGAATTACTTGTATCTGTGGGAGAGGAAAAACATTTTCCTTGATACTCTTCGGTGTCCTTGGCTGGGTCTGAAAATCAAACTGACAAAGACATGAGCAAGGGAAAAGCAGGTGAGTTTAAGTTTTATCTGACACGAGAGTCTTCATAAGGAAATGAAGAACTGAAGAACTGGTTAAACCTAAACATTTTCACACGAGGTCTGACAAGGCGTGGACCGTCATGGAGGAAGACTAAGACAAAGAGTATGAGGCTGTGGTTCACGGTTCAGTTGCTAAGGCATCCCGGACTCTTGCGACCCCATGGACTGCTGCACATCAGGCTGCCGTGTCCTTCACCATCTCCCAGAGTTTGCTCAGACTCACGTCCATGAGTGATGGACTTCCAAGACGTTCTTCCATGTTGGAGATAGGGTTGACCCTTCTTCCGGGTATGGGAAGAGGACTTCTCATAGGACAGTCCTATGACTTCAGGGGAGAAGGGAAGGGGTTGGGGTGGGGAAGGAAGTGTCAGAGATGTCTTCTTGCTTCTGTAGTTTTCTCACACTCCTGCAGGTTCAAATGTTCAGTGCTCCAAGGTGCCTTACTTTGGAAGAGTGTGTCCTAAGGCCCACCGTCTTACCTCTTCCTTCAGTGGACAGTGATAGGTATCTCTGGGACCATGGAAGACGGGACAACCAGGAAGCTTGGACTGGGTAACACCTAACCTTCCACAGAACACTCAGTGATCTTTTTTTCCCCAGTTTTCAAAGTCTTCCACAACTTTTCCTGACATGATTTTTTTCCAGCTCTCAGCATGCCCCTTCCCTCCATCCTCACAAAAGCAGCCTAATGAGACCTGCCTTTTCCCTTTATATTTCCCCTCCTTCAACAAGTCCGTTCACCTTTGGCTCCCTCTACTTCATCTCCATTAACTCTGAGAAAAAGCACTAATTTATTAAATATGACAACTTATAGTAAGAAGCTATCAGCCCTTTACACCTTATCTTCTCAAAGGTGTGGGTACACGAACAGCAATAGTAAAGATGCTTGTTGTCCTAAATGAGATCTCTAACTGAAGGTATTTTTAATGGGTAGCAAAATACAGTAAAAATTCTTTAGACCGTTTATAGGGAATAAGTTTTTGATGCGAGGCAAACAAGGCAGTCCAGCTGTAGCCACTCTTGATCCTCAGATCTTCTATTTTCATAGACAAGCTCACGGCAAAAGTCATACGGAATCCAGCGGCTAGGGAAACGAACAGGGGTTGGCAGCAGCCTGGATGTCCTGGTGGTCTTGTATAAGCGGCAGGCTGCCCTGGTGGCTCAAGGTGGAGAACCCGCCTGCAACGCGGGAGACGCAGGAGACGTGGGTTCGACCCCTGGGTTGGGAATGTCCCCTGCAGGAGGAAGTGGCGATCCATTTCAGCACTGGAGAACCCCAGGGACAGAGGAGCCTGGCAGGCGACAGTCCATGAGGTCCCAAAGAGCTGGATGCGACTGAGCGCGCGTGTACCTGTATAAGTGGCATGCTTGGAAATCTGTAAACATCTGTGTTTTGAAGGGAATGATAATCATTGGGTAAATGACTAAGCTCTAGTCATTTAAAACCATTTTATTCGTGTAAGTCAACTTATAGTGACAAAATGCTGTGAGTAATATGTTTTCCATTTTGCAAAAAGTGGCAGAATTGTTATGAAGTACTTTATTTACTTGAGGTTTTCTGGTGGCTCAGCTGGTAAAGAATCCCCCTGCCATGCAGGAGACTCCGCCTGGTTCGATTCTTGGATCAGGAAGATGCTCTGGAGAAGGGATAGGCTATCCACTCCAGTATTCTTGGGCTTCCCTTGTGGCTCAGATGGTAAAGAATCCACCTGCAGTGTGGGAGACCTGGGTTCAATTCTTGGGTTGGGAAGGTCCCCTGGAGGAGGGCATGGCAACCCTCTCCAGTATTCTTGCCTGGGGAATCCCCATGGACAGAGAAGCCTGGTGGGATAAAATCTATGGGGTCACAAAGAGTCAGACAGAATTGAGTGACTAAGCAGAGCACAGCACTTTATTTACTTAAAACAGAAGTAGATACTTCAATGTGGTGATTTAGATCATTTCAATTTGGCGATGTTTCCTATTTTTATTAAGGAGGGTTGAAACAGTTAACACGCTACAGTTACAGGCTTTAATGTTATTTTTATTTTCACATTTCTTCCATCTCATTGTAGAATTTATCGAAACTTACTACACATGTCTATTTTAAGTTATTGAAATATTTTCTCCTGCAAATAATGGTGATCAAAGATTCTTCTGCTTGACCAAACTTTAGTCAGTCTCCTGAATCTTTTCCTAGGTCAATCCGTGAATTTGCCTGTAAAATCTAATTTTATCAAGAACCCTGCTAAGTCACTTTAACCAGAGTCCTTCACCCTAGAGCAAATTTTGAAGTTGGACATAACAAGATTTCCTCACTTATCAGAGGAGCCACTGATTGGGGGGTGGAGGAGTAAACAATCAGCTATTAAGTGAGACAGAATAAGAGTGCTGAGGTCAGCAGCAAGAGACCGCCTTTGAGAGGCCAGAAAAAAAGGATCAGCTAATCCTGATGCAGGAGGCAGGGAGGTCTTTTGGGGAGGCGTCACAGAATAGGGCAACTTCCCTGGTGGCTCAGATGGTAAAGCGTCTGCCTACAATGCAGGAGACCCGGGTTTGATCCCTGGGTTGGGAAGATCCCCTGGAGAAGGAAATGGCAACCCACTTCAGTACTCTGGCCTGGAGAATCCCATGGACGGAGGAGCCTGGTGGGCTACAAGCGTCGGACAGTACTCAGCGACTTCACTTTCACTTTCACAGAATAGGGCAGCTGAATGGGTTTTCAAGAATAAAAATGAGAATGCCATTTGTTAGTTAGGTGCACATCAGTGCTGCTTGCTGGTGGTCTGAGGCTGGAAGGAAAGGTAATTTGAATCCAGGTTGTGTAAAGTCTTCAGTTACACCCAGGGAAACCAACAATAGAAATGCAAACCTTGGCAGGTCATGACTGGGGGAGGGGGCGGGGCAAAACAGACAAAAATCACTTTCTCACCCTCTATCTTATATTCCTCTTTCTTCTCAACTTATTAATAGCGCTTTCATGATCTCTCAGCCATCTCCTACCCATACCTACCCCAGTCTTTCCAGTGAGTTTAGTTACCCTTCAAAACTGCTGTTTTCCCCAGTAACAAAAGAGAAAAAATACACAGTACTGCTTCTGTATCAACCCCATTCCTTTACATAAGAGTAGGAAACGTTTTTTTAGTTGTTTTGTGGTGGTGGTTGGAGGTGGTGTCAGAATTTCTAAGGGAGGTTTCAGTTACCTGTTAGAAAAATATTACTTTTTTAACCCAAAACTCACTCAGGCTCCTTGTCTTCCAAAATTCTTGTTTATAGTCCATGTTCAGTCAGTACTTCACTTAGTGAGTACTTCCCCCACGACTCCAACAACAGGGCATGCCTTTGCAAGTGGGCACACAAACTTTTTTTTTCTTTAACCCACACTTCCTTGGGGTGGTAAGAGTGCGTTTTATCAGCCCAAAGTCAGCATCCCTCAGGTGGAGAGAGGGTTCATTAACATGTGAATGACTGCTATCTCTTATCTAAACCCTTCCTGCTAGACAAGGAAAAAGTCGATTTAAATCCGATAATTCTTTAATAGAGCTTCCTCCAGGTCATTTAAAAAGATGCTAAGTAAGGTGGATTCTACCACTAATTCTTAAGAGATCAGCTCTTTACAATTCTCACTTATCTCCTGTATTTACATTCTGTCTCCAGGCCAACTTTCTGTTTTGGACAAACCCCACCCATTTCCCTGTCCTTTTTCCAGAGCAGCTTGTTAGAAAAGCTATGTCAGCATTTTCTGCTTAAAAGAGCTTCAATAAGGCATACTTTCATATTGCAAAACACCACCCACATATTGGTTTTCCAATTGGTAATCCTTAAACTCACAGAATCCACTAGGTTAGTTCCGTAAGAAAGTGAGAGTTAAGGCAAATGACTTCTCTGGGAGTCACGGCTAACAGACAATTATGAGAGGCCCTCCTAACACACAGCCTGCCAGTGTGTGATCACTGCTGTTGTGCTCCAGCCCAGCTCGCCAGGGACTCGCCTTTCATTTGCCACTAACTCTAGAATCTGCCTGCAATGCAGGAGACCCGAGTTCAATACCTAGATCCAGAAGAGCCCCTGGAGGAGGGCATGGCAACCCACTCCAGTACTCTTGCCCGGAGAATCCCATGGACGGAGGAGCCTGGTGGGCTACAGTCCATGGGGTCACACAGAGTGGGACACAACTGAGTGACTAGCACGCTGCAACTAGCTTCTGGGTGTCCACGGCTACAGCAGGTTTATGAACTCTGGCCAACAGTGGTTCAGTTTTATCCGCAAATATCTCCTGAGTTCCAAGGCGTTTTACTCACTTTTTCCTTTTCTGCCCTAAATCCTTTCATTAATGAAGCAGGATATGCGTGTGTGCGTGTGTTCTGTCAACGGAACTTGCAGTACTTTAAATATGACTCTCTCTTGGATGTAGTAACTCACACATCCATTTCAGGGGATCATGTATTCATTCAATAAACACATTTGAGCATCTACTCTAAGCTGCACTTCTAAAATAAAGTGTTGAGTTAAACTGTTTTAAACTTCCAGGTCTCAAGAGGCTTCTATTTTAGCAAATAAGAGTATGTTAAGGAGAGCCTCTTGGTGAGATAACATTTGAACAGAATGAACAATGCAATGAGCAAGTAGGTTATGCTGTTACCTGTGTGTGGGGGTGTGAGGACAGGGGGAGGTCCAATGCAAAGGCCCTGAGTTAGGAGTCCCATGATAGCAGCTCATCTCAGTCACTCAGTCATGTCCAACTCTTTGTGACCCCATGGACTGCAGCACGCCAGGCCTCCCTGTCCATCACCAACGCCAGGAGTTTACTCAAACTCATGCCCATTGAGTCAGTGATGCCATCCAGCCATCTCATCCTCTGTCGTCCCCTTCTCCTCCTGCCCTCAGTCTTTACGAGCATCAGGGTCTTTTAGCAGAGAGCCAGAGTTTGAATTAGAGTGACTGAAGGCAGAGAGTAGCAGAAATTGCAGGGAAGGACAATATCAAGAATGACCTTCTTGACCACAATAATGACTTTGGACTTCGTTCTGAATGATACAGAAAACCACTAGATGGAATTCTATTTCAAACCATGCTTTTCCAGTCTTGTAAAAACAATGTGAAAAGTCAACTCAGTCTGTACATTACTTTATTTTGACGCTGGAGCATACTCATAGCTGTATGAAAATTACCTGATGCAGAGGAAAAAAGCCATCTGTACAGGACCAGACAGTGAACATTTTTGACTTTTCTGTCTATGCAGTTTTTGATGCAACTGCTCAGCCTTGTCACTGCAGTGTATAAGCAAGCTGTGGCCAAAAGAATGTACCTGTGTTCCAATATCATTTTATTTAAGGACTTTGAAATTTGAATCTCATGCAGTTTTTCTTGTAATAAGACATTATTTTTCTCTGATTTTTTCAACAGTTTAAAAATGTAGAAACCATTCTTAGCTTAGGGGCCATGCAAAACATTCATCGGACCCAATTTGGTGCACAGGTTATAGTTTGCCAAACTTTATCTAAACTATACCTACTGTTGACTAAAAAAGAGGCACAATTTGAGAGTTGCAAATTAAGTTTTACCTGGGACAAAATGAGGACTGCATTTTGAGATTACTTGGATGAAATCTCAAAAACTACAAAATGACCTCTGTTTGTTTCCAAGGCAAACCATTCAGTATCACAGTAATACAAGTCCAGCCCCTAACCAGTAATGCTGAAGAAGCTGAAGTTGAATGACTCTATGAAGACCTACAAAACTTTCTAGATCTAACACCCCAAAAAGATGTCCTTTTCATTATAGGGGACTGGAATGCAAAAGTAGGAAGTCAAGAGATACCTGGAGTAACAGGCAAATTTGGCCTAGAAGTACAAAACGAAGCAGGTCAAGACTAACAGAGTTTTGCCAAGAGAACACACTGATCATAGCAAACACTCTCTTCCAACAACACGAGAGAAGGCTCTACACATGGACATCACCAGATTGTCAATACCAAAATAAGACTGATTATATTCTTTGCAGCCAAAGGTGGAGAAGCTCTATGCAATCAGCAAAAACAAGACCGGGAGCTGACTGTGGCTCAGATCATGAACTCCTTATTGCCAAATTCAGACTTAAATTGAAGAAAGTAGGAAAACCACTAGACCATTGCGGTATGACCTCAGTCAAATCCCTTATAATTATACAGTAAAAGTGAGAAATATATTCAAGGGATTAGATCTGATAGACAGAGTGCCTAATGAACTATGGATAGAGGTTCGTCAGGAGACAGGGATCAAGACCACCCCCTAGAAAAAGAAATGCAAAAAAGCAAAATGATTGTCTGAGGAGGCCTTACAAATAGCTGAGAAGAGAAGAGAAGCAAAATGCAAAAGAGAAAAGGAATGATATACCCATTTGAATGCAGAGTTCCAAAGAATAGCAAGGAAAGATAATAAAGCCTTCCTTAGTGATCAATGCAAAGAAATGGAGGAAAATAATAGAATGGGAAAGACTAGAGATCTCTTCAAGAAAATTAGAGATACGAAGGGAACATATCATGCAAAGATGGGCACAATAAAGGACAGAAATGGTATGGACCTAACAGAAGCAGAAGATATTAAGAAGAGGTGGCAGGAATATGCAGAACTATACAAAATAGATCTTCATGACCCGATAGCATCACTACGAACAAAGCTAGTGGAGGTGATGGAATTCCAGTTGAGCTATTTCAAATCCTGAAAGGTGATGCTGTGAAAGTGCTGCCCTCAATATGCCAGCAAATATGGAGAACTCAGCAGTGGCCACAGGACTGGAAAAGGTCAGTTTTCATTCCAATCCCAAAGAAAGGCAATGCCAAAGAATGCTCAAACTACCGCACAATTGCACTCATCTCACACACTATCAGAGGAATGCTAAAAATTCTCCAAGCCAGGCTTCAACAGTACATGAACTGAGAACTTCTAAATGTTCAAGCTGAATTTAGGAAAGGCAGAGGAACCAGAGACCAAATTGCCAACATCCGTTGGATCATTGCAAAAGCAAGAGTTCCAGAAAAATATCTATTTCTGCTTTATTGACTGTGTCAAAGCCTTTAACTGTGTGGACCACAACAAAATCTGGAAAATTCTTAAAGAGATGGGAATACCAGATCATCTTACCTGCGTCTTGAGAAAACTGTATGCAGGTCAGGAAGCACCAGGTAGAACCGGACATGGAACAACATACTGGTTCCAAACAAGGCTGTATATTGTCACCCTGCTTATTTAACTTATATGCAGAGTACATTATGAGAAACGCTGAAAGCTGGAATCAAGACTGCTGGGAGAAATATCAATAACCTCAGATATGCAGATGACACCACCCTTCTGGCAGAAAGTGAAGAAGAGCTAAAGAGCCTCTTGATGAAAGTGAAAGAGGAGAATAAAAAAGTTGGCTTAAAGCTCAACATTCAGAAAACTAAGATCATGGCATCTGGTCCCATCACTTCATGGCAGATAGATGGGGAAACAGTGGAAACAGTAAGAGACTTTATTTGGGGGGGGCTCTAAAATCACCGCAGATGGTGACTGCAGCCATGAAATTAAAAGACACTTGCTCCTTGGAAGAACAGCTATGACCAACCTAAGCAGCACATTAAAAAGCAAAGACATTACTTTGCGAGCAAAGGTCCGTCTAGTCAAGGCTATGGTTTTTCCAGTAGGCATGTATGGATGTGACTTCAGTTCAGTTCAATCGCTCAGTGGTGTCCGATTCTTTGCGACCCCATGGACTGCAGCAGGCCAGGTTTCTCTATCCATCACCACTCCCGGAGCTTAGTCAAACTCATGTCCATTGAGTTGGTGATGCCATCCAACCATCTCATCCTCTGTCATCCCCTTTTCCTCCCACCTTCAATCTTTCCCAGCATCAGGGTCTTTTCCAATGAGTCAGTTCTTTCTGTCAGGTGGCCAAAGTATTGGGAGTCTCAACTTCAGCATTAGTCCTTCCAATGAATATTTAGGACTGATTTCATTTTGGATGGACTGGTTGAATCTCCTTGCAGTCCTAGGGACTCTCAAGAGTCTTATCCAACACCACAGTTCAAAAGCATCAATTCTTTGGCACTCAGCTTTCTTTATGGTCCAACTCTGCCTGGGAAGCAGCACCAGATAGCTCTGAGAGACTGTTCCAAAGATTTAGTGGAGGAAGGTCAATATATAAGATTTCAGTGAACGGGGATTTCAATGCGATCAAGTGTTTACTTTATAAGAGGTTTGCTGCTAGTCATGAGGATCTGATGTCATCATGAAGGGATTTAGTGCCTTTCTAGATAAGAGGAGATGCAAGGGTTAGGACCATAAAATCTGTTCCTGAATATTTCCAACTATCCGAAGACTCGTCCCACCAGATTCCATGGAGCACAGAGTGCCTCACTCCAGCTGAACTCCCTCAGGGGGTGCTGAAGGTCACCAGCTGCAGCAGCACAGGGTCTGGTCTCCACAGAGGCAGATGGCAAATGCACTTGTTCAGTCTCTGGCGGTGCTTTTGGCATGTGCCAATTTGTAGCTGACATTACTACAAAGCTGCTCAGTTGTGTTCGACTCTGTGATCCCTGAATCCCACCAGGCTCCTCTGTCCATGGAATTCTCCAGGTAAGAATAGTGGAGTGGGTATCCATTCCCTTCTCCAGGGGATCATTCTGACCCAGGGATTGAACCCGCGTCTCCTGTATCGCAGGCATACTCTTCACCATCTGAGCAATCAGGAAAGCCCAACTACTAAAAAGTTAGGTTTTTATTTCTAGGCTACTTAAAGAAGAAATGAGAACTTGTGGCAGAAGGAAAAAAAATTAATCCCATTTGAAATGTTTCAAATAATGCATTCTTTTACATACTGAAGACAAATATGCAATATTGTAAATCAACCGTGTGTGTCTGTCAGTCGCTCAGTCGTGTCCGACTCCTTGGGACCCCATGGACTCTGGCCACCAGGCTCCTCCGTCCATGGAGTTCTCCAGGCAAGAATACAGGAGTGAGTTGCCATTTCCTTCTCCTCGGGATCTTCCTGACCCAGGAAGATTGAACCCGGGTCGTCTCCTGCATTGCAGGCAGATTCTTTACCATCTGAGCCACCAGGGATGCCCAAATCAACCATACTCCAATAAAATTAAAATTTAAAAGAAATACATGAAAATATACTGAAATTTTAAGTGAATACAATCTATAGTCTTTGTGGTTGGAAGAAATAAGATTCTATGTAAAATGTAGAAGGAAAAAATAGCTTTGGTCAGTAATCTGAAAAAGACACCTATATTTTAATAGCTTAGAAATAAGATAGAAAGTATATCCAGAAATAAAGTTTTAAATGTGGATTTTTCTCAAGAATCTAAAACCAGAGTGGATCTTAAGTGCAGGAAAAGGATGATAATCATTACTGAGTAATTTCTGGGACAATGTACCAGTACTTGCACCTTTCAAAATATGTGTACAATCAGCTCCATGATATCCAAGGTTTCTTTAAACAAGATGAATGATTTTAGTTCATTAATATAAAGTTTGACACAGAGTTAAGGTTTAAAGGATAACAACAGGCATGCACAGCCACGATGATACCTACACGATGCTCTTACACGAAGAGTTGTAAGAGATGTCACCATTTTTGTGCACTTTTTCCTAAAATTGATCTGCCTGAAATGCTTCACTCCCCAGTGGTATGAGACAATGGCATACCTGTTTCCCACCCCTATTCCAGATCTCTCCACAGTGCTTGGCTCATATCTCTGAGAGCAAAACAAATAAGTATCAAAGCTTTTGTTCAAGTAACCCTCTTACAATGATTAAACAAAGCATAGGTATCTTATATACATTTCTATTAAAAGAAGTTTAGCCTGAGAAATAGGGTGTTAGGCCCATGTTGGAACATTAAATTCACAAAGGGTAGAAAGCATAGATAATGATGCTTATTCGTTTAAATGTAAATCGAATGGTTTGTGAGGCTACCAAAATGGTTATATATACACTAGATAACACCCACAGATAAAAGTGGAATATCACTTCTTTAGGTGAGCGATGCTTATTCACCAAGGTGCAGGTATGCTAAGTCAGTTCAGCCGTGTCTGACTCTTTGCGACCCTATGGTTTGCCAGGCTTTGCCAGGCTTGGCAGGCTTCTCTGTCCATGGAACTCTCCAGGCAAGAGTACTGGAGGGGGTTGCCAGGCCCTCCTCCAGGGGAGCTTCCCGACCACAACCCAGGGATTGAACTTGTGTCTCTTGCATATCTTGCATTGGCAGGTGGGTTCTTTACCACTGGCGCCACCTGGGAAGCCCATTCAGCAGGGTAGTCAAGACCTGCTTCCTCAAAATATATTTTAAAATATTGATTCCAATTATAATCAATCATTCTAGTTCAAATTATAAGATATTTAATATTTTGGACCATCCATTAATAAGAAGGCTTTCCAGGTGGCACAAAAGTCAAGAATGCAGGAGTCACAGGAAACGTGGGTTCAATCCCTGCGTCAGGAAGCTCCCCTGGCACTGGAAACAGCAACCTGCTCTAGTATTCCTGCCTGGAGAATTCCATGGACAGTAAAGCCTGGCGGGCTACAGTCCATGGGCTACAAAGAGTCAGACATGATCGAGCATGTACACATGAGCATGGCTAACAAGAAACAAACTTACTCAAATACATGATAAAATTTTAGTGATTTTAAAAATGAGCAGTAGGCAGCCATCAAAAAGAAGGAAATCAAGCCCGTTGCAGCAACATGGGTAGGCCTAGAGATTGTCATACTGAGTGAGGTAAGTCAGAGAAGAAATGTCATATGACATCGCACATGTGTGGGGTCTAAGAAGAAATGATGCAAGCGAGCTTACTCATGTGGTTGCCAGGGGAAGGATGAAGGTAAGGGGAGAGTTGAGAGCTTGGGCTGGACAGGTACACACAGTGCTCTGTTGAAAATGGACCACCAACAGGGACCTACTGCGTACAGTACAGGGAACTCTGCTCAGTGTGATGTGGCAGCAGGATGGGACAGGAGTCTGAGGGAGAATGGATACATGTGTATGTATATATGGCTGAGTCCCTTTTCTGCTCACCTAAAACTATCACAACATTTAATCTGCTACGCTTAAATACAAAGTTTTTTTTTTTTTTAATGAGCAGTAGGGTACACAGATTTTTCATAGTTATTTTAAAGGATAAGTGAACAAAAATGAAGACAACTGCCCTAGAGAATGGAGAGGGGCACTTGGGTCCTGCAGGAAAACCAAGAGGACAGGAAAAGGTGGGAGGCCTTGGGGAATCTTCGGGCAGCACAGAAAGCATGCTGAGGAATACACACACACACACACACACACACACACTTCACAGTTTTCCAGAAGAACAGCCCTGGGCCTGCCTACAAAAATCGACCCCTTTCCCTCGCCTCCGTCTGTGAATACGGAAAGAGGAAACAGCTTTACTGGAGCTTCTGAGGGCAAAGGGAAGTTGAGGAGTAGATGGCTTGACTGATTCCAGTGGGATATGGGCCTTCAGCCGATGGTACCTGGCCCTGGGATGATTTAAGGCAGGTGAAGACTGGTTTGATATGTGAGAATAAGACAAAGAGGTGGCTGGGTTTATAGATTTGGGACTGGTTGGCTTGTCTGTGAAGGACATGCTTACAGCCCAGTCTTCGCTGTCTCTAAGAGCCGGCTATCTCTGGGAGGGGCAGTCTCTCCCCAGACAGCAAGCTTCGTAACATGTCAAAACAACATAAAAGAAAATTTAAACAATTTTAATGATTAATACAGATTATCTGCTCATATCTTTTGTTCACTTTTAAATTGAGTTGTTTGCCTTCTCACTGAAGTGTTAAGAGTTTGTAACCGCAGGACCAGCCCAAACTGGACCTGCGCTATTGATGACGAGATACTTAGTTGTTTTTCAGAGATGACAGAACAGAAACCATAGGTCATGCAGCTGAAGCACGCCCAGAGGAGAACATTTTGACCTCAGATAACACTGGAACCAAAATGTCTTCCCTCGAACCTCTGAAATAGAACCAAACGACCAGGCCATGACCAGAATCTGGACACTGGAGCCCTGCCACAAGGGGAGGGCCCTCTGTCCAGGGAGACTCCGTGTTGAAGCCCCTTTACAGGATCTCGCTCTAAATGGCCAGGTTCCAAAGTCCTTCAACTGAAACCTGTCCTGCCAGCTTTTCCACATACCAATCTATCCCCCATCACTCCTTAAATTTCACCCTGAATCCTGGATCAGACACCGATCTGAGAGCTTCCTGTCTCCTTGCAATGCCAGTCCACCAATAAAGCTTTTTCTTTTCTGAAAAGGTAGTGCCATAGTATTGGCTTCTGTGCATTTCAGGGAGCAAGTTCTTGCTTGGTAACAAGTTCTCTGCAAATTTTGGGCAGTAGTCCTTTATCAGACTTGTGTTTTACAAATAGTTTCTTCCAAGCTATGGCATGTCTCTTTGTTAACGGTTGGACAGTCCTTAAAGAAGAGACAGTCAAAGCGTGTTTGTCTTGTGTTCAGCTGTGTCCGACTCCGTGGACTGTAGCCCGCCAGGCTCCTCTGTCCATGGGACTCTCCAACCAAGAATGCTGGAGTGGGTTACTGTGCCCTCCTCCAGGGGATCTTCTTGACCCAGGGACTGGACGCACATGTCTCAGGTCGCCTGCATTGACAGGTAGGTCCTTTACCACTAGTGCACCTCGGAAGCCCACTAAGGCATAGTCAAGGGTGATCAATGTGGAGAGGGAAATGGCAGCCCACTCCAGTGTTCTTGCCTGGAGAATCCTGTGGACGGAGGAGCCTGGTGGGCTGCCATCTATGGGGTCGCCCAGAGTCGGATACGACTGAAGCGACAGCATGCACGCAAGGGTAATCAGTGAGTGGGGCTTGTTGGATGTTTTCCATTTCTACCAATTAATAGCCACCCCCCTGGTCAGTTTTTAGATATCTAGACTTGGGGGTTTCTCCTCTGAATGCCCCCTATGTGCTAAGTCATGTCTGACACTTTTATGTAAACTATAAAATTTAATTTTCTCAAATTCTTAGTAGTAGATAGAAATGGTCATAGACATTGTTCCCTCTTTAGCAGATAAAGGAAATGTGGTTGAAAAAAACTAGGCAAACTTATTACAAATATACAGTTATTAGGTGACACAAAACTTGAGCTCTGTATTCCAACTCTAAAAACTACATTCTTTCATCTACCCCTCAGTTTCACAATAGGGAGGCAGCACCAACTTGAGTCAACATTTATGGCATGATGTCATTCTTCATGAGAGAAGACCATTGTGTGTCCTGAGGTTTTCAGGAAGAACTGGGTATTTGAAGCAGAAGGGAAGGCTACAACTTCATGCAAAGTTTTCTCAAAATTTTCTCAATAGTTAATTCCCTACCGCCTTTAAGCTTTGCTGAAGCATATTTCTTACAAGAAGTCAGAGACCGTTAAAGCTGAAAGAGAAGAAATGAGCTCCAGAAAATTTTCATGTTTAAGAAATTCACCTTCACTTTTAAATTAGGGTACCAGGAGGCAGGAAAAAAAAAAACACAAAACACTTCATTAAAAACTCTTTCGTGGCTCAGAATGTAGGGAGTCTGCCTGCACTGCAGGAGACCTGGGTTCGATCACTGGGTTGGGAAGATTTCCTGGAGAAGGAATGGCTACCCACTCCAGTATTCTTGCCCAGAGAATCCTATGGACTGAGGAGCCTGGCAGGCTGTAACATGGGGTCGCAAAGAGTCAGACACGACTGAGCAACTAACATTAGCCCAGAGTGGGGGATAAAACTCTATTAAGTAGAAAAGAAGGAAGCAGATTCAAGGGTAGCCTCCTAAAGTACTTTCAAGAGGCTCATCTGTAATTTTCAGCTTCTCTCTGGTCAGGCTATCAAGAAAGCTCATAAGGAGAAAGAAAACAATCAAATTACTTTGAAGCTTCTCATTTAGAAAAATCCACTAAAGTCTTTAAAAATTGGCAAAGAAAGAATAACTTTAAAAAAAAATTCTCCTTAAAATTATTCCAGAACCCCTAAAATCTTCACAATGGCTCTTTAGAGCCTTTAAAGTGAAAATGAAGAAACTGGTAGAACTATTTATTTTTATTATGCTTTTTGGTGGTTTTTTTTTGGCGGGGGGGCTGGTGGACTGAATCCACCATAGGGGATCTTAGTGCCCCAACCAGGGATCTAACCCCTGTCCCCTTCAGTGGAAACACAGAGTCTTAACCACTGGACACCAGGGAAATCCTGATAGAACTTATGTAAAAGCATACAGTTCTAGGTTTTTGAGACTATGAGGAAATAAGAATATTGGTGGAGGAAGATAAGTTCCATGAAAACTCCTAAGAAAAGAAAATTAAAAGTGCCAACCGCAAAATAAAGAAATAAATACAGATGACAGAATAATTTTATGAGTAAATTTACATAAAAATTTTCTGAGATATTTGAGAACATGGATTACAGCAATATAAACTTTTTTAGGCTAGCCTCCTGGAAGTGTAAGAGAAATTAGAGTTGGCATAACATGAGACTAAAGCTCACAGAAGTAATTACTTTAGGTAAGAGAAAGAAAGAAGGGAGCGGGGAGGGACAGTGGAGGCATACTGAAGAAATGACTTCTGCAAAATGTTAGATTTTCTCAATGTACTCTAATATTTAAAGCTCCAAACACACCCTCCTCACTCTTCTCTGGTTTTATTATCTGCTCCCTCTCCTTATTCCTCAGGCTTTGGGATTGCAGCTGCTCTCCACTTTCCCTAAACCTTGTTGTTGTCATTGTTTAGTCACTAAGGTCCCAGGCAAGAATACTGGGGTGGGTTGCTGTTTCCTCATCCAGGGATCGAACTTGTGTCTCCTCCATTGGTAGATGGATTCTTCACCACTGAGCCACCAGGGAAGCCTGCCTTAACCCTTACCCACATCATAAATTCTTATCAAACAACCCATGTTAAAGATGCCATCTGTTTCTATCAGGGCACTGACAAATATCACCTCCACCTTTTAATACTTAAAAACAAAATAAACACTATACGCTTTCTGCTTACCTTATTTGCAAGAATACAAATGTGAATTAGATTCCACCAATGAGATGCAGCCTCCTGAGATTTGTGTTTGGTGCTGCTTTGTCCAGGGGAGCAGGCGGGGCACAGGGTACTCACTTTGCTGTTATGGATTAAACGCAGAGAGGCTTCCCAGATGGCTCAGTGGTAAAGAATCTGTCTGCCAATGGGAACACAGGAGAGGCCAGTTTGATCCCTGGATCAGGAAGATCTCCTGGAGAAAGAGATGGCAACCCACTCCAATATACTTGCCTGGGAAATCCCATGGTCAGAGGAGCCTGGCGGGCTAGAGGCCATGGGTTAGCAAAAGAGTTGGACATGCCTGAGTGACTGGGCAGGCATTCATTATCACAGAGGGAGTGTTTCAGTGAAGTTCATTCAGGGAAGCAGAACCACTCTGAGTATATGGAACTGAGAACTTTTGGATGTTCAAGCTGGGTTTAGAAAAGGCAGAGAAGAAGGGACCAAATTGCCAACATCTGTTGGATCATCGAAAAAGCAAGAGAGTTCCAAAAAAAAATCTACTTCTGCTTTATTGATTATGACGAAGCCTTTGTGTGGATCACAACAAACTGTTCAAAATCCTTCAAGAGATGAGAAGACCAGACCACCTTACCTGCCTCCTGAGAAATCTGTATGCAGATCAAGAAGCAACAGTCAGAACCGAACATGCAACAATGGACTGGTTCCAAATTGGGAAAGGAGTACGTCAAGGCTGTACATTGTCACCTTGCTTATTTAATTTCTATGCAGAGTATATCATGAGAAATTCTGGGCTGGATGAAGCACAAGCTGGAATCAAGATTGCAAGGAGAAATATCAATAACCACAGATATGCACATGACAACTCCCTTACAGCAGAAAGCAAAGAGGAACTGAAGAGCCTCTTGATGAAAGTCAAAGAGGAGAGTGAAAAAGCTAGTTTAAAACTCAGCATTCAAACAACTAAGATCACAGCATCTGGCCCCATCACTTCATGGTAAATAGATGGGGAAACAATGGAAACACACTTTATTTTATTGGGCTCCAAATCACTGCAGATGGGGACTAAAGCCATGAAGTTAAAAGACACTTGCTCCTTGGAAAAGCTATGACCAACCTAGACAGCATAGTAAAAAGCAGAGACATTACTTTGCCGTTTAAGTTTCATCTAGTCAAAGCTATGATTTCTCCAATAGTCATGTATGGATGTTCGAGTTGGACCATAAAGAAAGATGAGCTGAAGAGTTGATGCTTTTGAACTGTGGTGTTGGAGAAGACTCTTGAGAGTCCCTTGGACCACAAGGAGACCCAACAAGCCCATCCTAAAGGAGATCAGTCCTGAGTGTTCATTGGAAGGACTAATGCTGAAGCTGAAGCTCAAGTACTTTGGCCACTGATGCAAAGAACTGACTCATTGGAAAAGACCCTGGTGCTGGGAAAGATTGAAAGTGGAAGGAGAAGGGGACAACAGAGGATGAGGTGGTTGGATGGCATCACCAACTCAATGGATGTGAGTTTGGGTAAACTCCAGGAGTTGGTGATGGACAGGGAGGCCTGGCGTGCTGCAGTCCATGGGGTCGCAAAGAGTGGACACGACTGAGCCACTGAACTGATACAAGAGTGTATAACATATGTTATACAAAGTATAAAGAATAAAATAAGATCTCACTCTTTTAAAGGAGTAATTCATTCAACAAATGTAGAACATCTGCATAAAGATGGAAATGCATAATAATAAACCTATTCATTCAACTCTCCACTTTCTCATTTGCTAGCCTTTTTTTTTCTTTTTAAACACCTCTCTTTTCTTTCAGCTTAAATTAAAAGGTTTATCATTTCAACTATGCCTTTGTTGATTCCCTAAATTGCTATGCCTTTTCTCTTTTGTTCCATGGCTAGCAAAACCTTACCCTGGATGAACCCAGCTCTCTGCTGTTCACATCTGCACCAGCACAGCTGGACCCTGATGAAAGTCACACCTCTGGGAAGACTGGTGTTCACTGGGCTCAATCCTAAACCCTGGATCTATCTGAGCAGTTCACCCTCCTGTTTCACAAAGCTATTCTGTCGCCTCCCATCAGGAGGCTTACTGCTGACCAAGACTAAGGTCCCTCAGTGCCTCTTCGCCTCTCTCAGGCACAGAAGCGACGAGTCCCTGTAGGTGAGAACCCCAGCGGGCTGGACACTGCCTGTAGCAGGCGCACATGACCTCACGGGGTCGGGCGATGAGGGACGGGAACCAGCTATGTCTGTTTCACCTGGGATGGGTGAGGCGGTGAGAAAATACCTTAGGGAAAAGGCAATGATCTGACCTTCCGTGTTTCAAGAATTAAAAATAAAAGCTCTGCTTGCTCTGTGGATTGTTTTGACATTATGCTGCTGCTAAGTCGCTTCAGGTGTGTCTGACTCTGCGACCCTATGGACTGCAGCCCACCAGGCTCCTCCGTCTGTGGGATTCTCCAGTCAAGAATACTGGAGTGGATTGCCATGCCCTCCTCCAGGGCATCTTCCCAACTCGGGGATGGAACCCGCCTCTCTTAAGACTCCGGCATTGGCAGGCGGGTTCTTTAGCTTATCATTTGTGCCATCTGGGGAGTGCCCTTTGACATCACGAAGAAGTCACAACCAGAAACCAGTCCCACCCCAGAACTTCTGGCCCAACAGGGACTCTGAGATGTACCTGTGTATTTAAAACAAAAAAGGAAAGAGTTGAGCATTAAAAGCTGCTCTCTGAGGAGCCCAAGAGTGGGACCACCTTGGCTGGGACAGCACTGGGGGTCACTCCCTTTCAAAAGACAATGTGCCCCGAACAGCGGTCTGTGTCAGGATTCGATGAATTATATGGGCTTAGAAAAATCTTTCTATTTTGAAATTATTCTAGACTTATAGAAAAGTTGCAAAAATTGTACAATCCCCATTTGCCCTTCACTCAGCTTTCCCTAAAGCTAACAACAGACTCCATAATCTTAATAGAACTACCAAAACCAGGAAACTAACATGGAGACAGTGAACGGACTGACCCACAGAGCTTATTCGCATGTTCAGTGTTCGTATCAGTGTCCTTTCCCCAGGCCGGCTCCCTATTCAGGATGCCACAGGGCGTTTAGTTCATGCTTCCTTCACCTCCTCTGTCTGTCTCATGTCCTCAGTCCTCCTTGGTCCTTTAGGATCTTGACACTGTTGAAGTATACTGACTGGTCAGTTATGTTTTAGAATCTCCCTCAAGTTAGGTTTGTCTGGTACTTAATCCTGCACAATTAGATGGATATTAAAAATCCCACAGAAGAGAAGATGTTCTTACCAGTGCCTCCTATCACGAACTATAATGATGTCCCATTGCTGGAGAGGACATTAACCTTGATCCTTTGGTTAAAGTGGTGTTGGCAACATTTTTCCAGCGTGGCGTTTTGATTTTTTTCTTTTCAATCAATAAATACCTTGGAGCGAGATTCTTTGAGACTCATTTTGGCATTCATGGATGGCTCTCTCTCTACTGTACTTGTCTGATGGTGATCTGCTTTTGGCCTCATCTGTATGAACTGATTTTCAGTAACCTCTTGGGTTGCAGTGGAGGCTACTGATGTGAGCAGACAAATCTTGGTGCAGCTCAACTCCTGCATAGAGGTGGAAGCCAGAGTGGCCTCTTTTGACCTTTTGGAGATTGTGAATGCTTGGGTGGTTCTGTAGGATGATGGAGATTCAAGAGGGAGATAATTGGACTTCCTGCTAATAAAACAGCTGGGAACCTGAATAATTAAATCAAACAAATAAGATATTAATCATATTTATACATGATTTTATAGAGCAGTTTATTCCAGTTAATTAATTTCTCTCTGTGGTATAATGATCCCTTTATTTTTTAATACAAAATCTGATTTTATTTATTTATTTTTATGATCCCTTTAAATCTGTAGATTTAGGTAAGCCTCTACTTACTGAAAGTTTTAAAAAATTGTTAATGTTCTATAGAGCTTGTCCTTTGATTTGTACCAATTCTTTATAGTCTGAGTTTTTATTGTCTTTCTTCTATATCTAATTATCTTTTTTTTCTAAATTATCTTGATCCATTTTTTCTTCTCTCTTTTGGACATCTTAAATATATCTCAATGCTATTTGTTCATTTTTCTGTAGGGTAAATTTTGCTCCAAATGAATTTGAGGTTCAGCAATATTATCTCCCTCCTAAAACACTGAACTTTGTAGAGGGAATTTGTAATAATGTACTTTCACAGCCTTGAGAAATTTCATAGAAATAGCACCTGGAAAAACAGCATATATCAAGAAATTGTGTTGAAGATTATTTTTTATGTTTTTCTTAGACTAATAGCCTTGTTACAGACCCCAAGGCCAGACCCAGAAGGGAGTATGACTGGGATCATGAAAGCGTGGACCTTGGATCACTGGGTCGGCGTTAGGTAAGAACGCTGCTGGTTGTTGCCCAGACTATCCCAGAAGGGAACGGCCTGGGGTAAAAACAAGCATATCTGGACTATGTCAATGTCGTGTCTTGGGAAAGATAGATCAAAGAGTCTTGTAGTCTGCAATCAGGAATAAAAGCCGGACTCAGGGTGGACTCTGCACCTCAGTCCAGTAGAGGCTGCATGTCCCCTGACTCACTGCACCAGATTTTGTGCTCTCTTCTCATTCTTGTTGCTCATTCCCAGACCTTTAGGGCAACAGAACTCTGTGCTACTTTTATTTTATTCTCGTATTTCAATTTTCTCTGACATTATTTTCTAATTCTTATTTGCAAGAGTAAACTTTGTCTAGAGTATGCTGTTTGATGCTGGTGTTTGATTTCCTTTTCTCTTTTATAGATATTATTAAAGATTGTCTCTTTGTCTCTTTTAATCTGAACTTTGAATCAGAATAATTTATTTCAGGTTATTATTTGCCTAGAAATACCACCTATGGCTTCTCACCGAGTTATTTTCCTATTTCACTGGGCACTGTTTGAGGCTTTAGAGCCTGAAGATGAAATGTTATTGGTTTGCATTTTCTGTTCATTTTTGTAGCTGCATGAGATGAATAAGGAGGAAGCTGTGTCTATAGGTACCTGTATACAGGGAAATTTATCTCTGCTTTTCCTTTCTTCATAATTCTGTTCACACTTCTGCACCTGAGGCTGGATGAATTGAGATAGTGATACTTCCTAACCAGTTGTGAAGACATTTTACTTTAGTATATTTTTCTCTTCTCTTTAGGATGAGTGAACCACTTTGGGGAACAGTCATATATTTTGTCTTGTGTGTATGTGTGTGTGTGTGTGTGGCTACACCTACATCTACACATTTACCTGCCTTTACTTGCCACTATCACTCGAGGTCAAGATAATTGTCCTGGCAAAAGACCTTTACAGACATTTCTCCAAAGAAGATATACCAATGGCCAATAAATACATGAAAAGATGCTCAACACCTCACATTATTCAGTTCAGTTCAGTTCAGTCACTCAGTCGTGTCCGACTCTTTGCAACCCCATGAACCGCAGCACACCAGGCCTACCTGTCCATCACCAACTGCCGGAGTCTACCCAAACCCATGTCCACTGAGTCAGTGATGCCATCCAGCCATCTCATCCTCTGTCATCCCCTTCTCCTCCAGCCTACAATCTTTCCGGGCATCAGGGTCTTTTCCAATGAGTCAGCTCTTCTCATCAGGTGGCCAAAGTATTGGAGTTTCAGCTTCAACATCAGTGCTTCCAATGAACACTCAGGACTGATTTCCTTTAGGATGAACTGGTTGGATCTCCTTGCAGTCCAAGGGACTCTCAAGAGTCTTCTCCAACACCACAGTTCAAAAGCGTCAATTCTTCGGCACTCAGCTTTCTTCATCGTCCAACTCTCACATTCATATATGACTATTGGAAAAACCATAGCCTTGACTATATAGACCTTTGTTGGCAAAGTAATCTCTCTGCTTTGTAATATGCTGTCTAGGTTGGTCATAACTTTCCTGCCAAGGAGTAAATGTCTTTTAATTTCATGGCTGCAATCACCATCTGCAGTGATTTTGGAGCCCCCCAAAATAAAGTCTGACACTGTTTCCCTTGTTTCCCCCATCTATTTGCTATGAAGTGATGAGACCGGATGCCATGATCTTAGTTTTCTGAATGTTGAGCTTTAAGCCAACTTTTTCACTCTCCTCTTTCACTTTCATCAAGAGGCTCTTTAGTTCTTCACTTTCTGCCAGAAGGGTGGTGTCATCTGCATATCTGAGGTTATTGATATTTCTCCTGGCAATCTTGATTCCAGCTTGTGCTTCCTCCAGCCCAGCATTTCTCATGATGTACTCTGCATAGAAGTTAAATAAGCAGGGTGACAATATACAGCCTTGACGTATTCCTTTTCCTATTTGGAACCAGTCTGTTGTTCCATGTCCAGTTCTAACTGTTGCTTCCTGACCTGCATACAGGTTTCTCAAGAGGCAGGTCAGGTGGTCCTGTATTCCCATCTCTTTCAGAATTTTCCACAGTTTATTGTGATCCACACAGTCAAAGACTTTGGCATCAAAACTACGATGAGATATCACTTCACACCAGTCAGAATGGCCATCATCAAAAAAATCTACAAACAAAATTGCTCGAGAGGGGTTGGAGAAAAGGGAACACTCTTGCACTGTTGGTGGGAATGTAAATTGATACAGGCACTGTGGATAAGAGCATGGAGATTCCTTAAAAAACTTGGATTAAAACTACCATATGACCTTGCAGTCATATGGTATACTAGGCATATACCCTAAGGAAACCAAAATTGGAAACATAAACAACAGGTACCCCAATGTTAATTGCAGCTCTATTTATAATAGCTAAGACACGAAAGAAACCTAGATGTCCATCAGCAGATGAATAGATAAGGAAGATGTGTATACACACACACACACACACACACACACACACACACACGCACGCACGCGCGCGCACAATGGACTATTAGTCAGTCATAAAAAGGAACACATTTGAGTCAGTCTAATGAGGTGGATGAACCTAGAGGCCATTATACAGAGTGAAGTAAGTCAGAAAGAGAAAAACAAATATCATGCGCTGACACTTACCTATGGAATCTAGAGAGATGGTGCCGATGAACCTACGTGCAGAGCACAATGGAGACACTGACGTAGAGGACAGACTTGTGGACACGGCTGAGGGCGGGGGAGGAGAGAGAGTGTGGGAAGTATGGGGAGAGTAGCATGGAAACATACGCTACCATGTGTAAGCTAGATAGCCAACGGGGATTTGCTGTATGACTCGGAAAGCTCAACCCGGGGCTCAGTAACAACCTAGACGGGTGGGATGGGGAGGGAAGGGGGAGTGATGTTCAAATGGAAAAGTGTAAACCTATGACTGATTCGTGTTGATGTTCGGTAAGAACCAACACAATACTGTAAAGCAAGTATCACTCAATTAAAAATAAATACATTAGAAAAAGAAAAAGATAGCAGGCCCAGGAATCACTCCCGTTCCTCCTCCATTTAGTGAGGGGCCAAGGACAACAGCTCTCCTGCTTGCTGTCTCTTGTAGCTGCTGTCATGGAATGAGGGCTGAAGGGCTTCAGAAGCCAAACTCCATGTTGTTGCCCAGCATGCTCCCGCCATCAGTCCCAGCTCTGCTACTTCCACGCTGGACAGCTGAGAGAAGCTTTTCACAATGTCTTGCCCTGCACGCCTGTCCTTTACTATTCACTCCTGCCATTTGCACTTACCCTGCTCTAAACTGAGTTATTCTTCATTGGTGCCTCGTGAAGTTTATAGACAAGATTACACATGTCCCCTTGGTTCAGTGTTGATGAAATTGTCTTTAGCGTTTCTTTTTTTTTTCTTCTGTGATTGTGATTTCTAAATCGTGTCTGACTCTTGTGACCCCCATGGACTGTAACCTTCCAGGCTCCTTCGTCAACGGGAGTTTCCAAGTAAGAATACTGGAGTGCGTGGCCATGCCCTCCTCCAGGGGATCTTCCCAGCCCAGGGATTGAATCCAGGTCTCCTGCGTTGCAGGCAGTTTCTTTACCGATTGAGCCACAGGGAAGCCTTTGTGTGTGTATGTGTGTGTGTGTGTGTGTGTGTGTGTGTCCTGTTATATATGCACATATATATTTATGTATTTGGTTTTGATGTCTTTTAAGTTGATTTGTGGGGGGAATCATCTGCAAAATCCCTATATATTTCCAGAATTCTGAATCAATACATATTTGGTAATCTAAAAACAATGAAACAAGATAAATCTTGCTGTCATCTTTTGTGTGTGCATTTTTGGAATTCAAAATATCCCCTAATTGATTTTCATTGTACACAAATCCCTTATTACTTTTGTAATCTACAAGTTTTCTGTAAATTTTGGGCTTCTCCGGTGGCACTAGTGGTAAAGAGCCTGCCTGCCAGGGCAAGAGACATAAGAGACTCAGGTTCGACCCCTGGGTGGAGAACATATCCTGGAGAAGGAAATGGCAACCCACCCCAGTGTTTTTGCCTGGAGAATCCCCATGGACAGATGAACCTGGAGGGCTACAGTCCAAGGGGTCTCAAAGAGTCGGACACGACTGAAGCGACTTAGCACAAGTTTTACCTCAAAACAACTTTTGAAGTTCATAGAAAATGAAAGCACTCACCGAAACGTTTTTTATTTTTGTTTGTTTAATAAGAAGGAGCCTTAAAACCTCAGTGAAATAATTCCAAGGGCGTAGTTGTCTGTAATGAACCTATCTGATCACCAGATGTCACTCTTGCTTCATGCTCTATTGCAACCAACAGCTCGAAAGGATAATGCAATGTGGGTTTCCAAGTGGTAAAGTATTTTTATCAGCAGGGAAACCTCATACCCTCTAATTAAGCAACAAGACTTAAAAGGAAGTTCATTTTTGATAGCAGGAAGACCAAAATAAATGTATTTGGCTTTAATTACCAAAAAAAAGACGTAATTCTTAAAAACACATGTCACCTAAAGAATGAAGGAATTATCTTAGGTTGCTCTTAATTATACACTGGCTTTACTAAGTTGACATACACTATGACTACTTCATACTTTAAATTTATGTCAATGAAGCTACAATAAAAATATAAAGGGTTATTTTCTCTCAAGTTTTAGCAGAATGGATGAAGTTCACGGTAGGTACAAACTAAAAATTATTATGTTTTGAATTGTCCTCTTAAAGAAAGACAAGTGTTAACTTTTTCAAAGGTCAGTCTTTTTAAGATAGGTAAGGTCGTTTAACTTCATAAATACCATATGTGACTTATGTTAAGGTTTTGCACACTTAAAAATTTAAGGTCAATACTTTAAATTGCATTTCACTTCTAACATTTATCGTGTACTTCCTAGATACCAGGGAGTATTGAAAGCACTTTATATGTTTTAACTCACTTCCTCTTCTCAATAAACCTATGAGATCAATATTCTTCATTTCATTTTTAGAACTGACCAAAATAAGCCTCAAAGGAGTTCAATAAACTACCCAAGTTCTTGTTTTTCAAACCCATGAAGTCTGGTTCCAGACTCCCCTGCTATGCCATCCAATAAACTTTTATACACCAATAAACTTAGAATTTTTTAGATGTTAAATTACCAAAGAATATAAAGTAGTTAGCCATTTCAGAGCACTTTTACAAGCTTGGTAATACATCAGAAAGTTACAGTCCCTCAGTTTAAGTCTTCCCTACTCACTTTTAGAGCTAACATTTCCAGTAGGGAACAAACTTAAACATTATCTAGCAGCTAGAAGAATATGTACAATTGTGTGTGTGTGTGTGTGTGTATTTAAAACAAAACTATTAAGATTCTATATTAAGATGCTGACTGGAATAAAATGATGCATATAACTTCATTCCTTCCCCAAACCATGCTAAAACTTCAGGCAAGGTTTTTTCCCCCTCCCAGTTTTATTGAGGTATAATTGACATACAGCATTGTATTAGTTAAGCTGTACAACGTAACGATTTGGTATATGTATATATTGCAAAATGATCATTACTGTAACTTTAGTTAAAATCAATCACCTCATATAGTTACAAATTGTGTTTCTTGTGATGAAAACTAAGATCCACTTTCTTAGCAACTTTAAAACAGATAATACAGTATTGTTAACTATAGTCACCATGCTGAACATGACATCCTAAGTATTTATTCATTTTATAACTGGGAGTTTTTTTTTAACCTTTTGACCACAGACAAGGTATACTTCAAAAAGTTGGGACTTCCCTGGTGGTCCAGTGACTAAGACTCAGTGCTCCCAATGCAAGGGGCCCAGGAGAGCTGGACTATAAAGAAAGCTGAGCTCCAAAGAATTGATGCTTTTGAACTGTGGTGTTGGAGAAGACTCTTGAGAGTCCCTTGGACTGCAAGGAGATCCAACCAGTCCATCCTAAAGGAGATCAGTCCTGGGTGTTCATTGGAAGGTCTGATGTTGAGGCTGAAACTCCAATCCTTTGGCCATCTGATGAGAAAAACTGACTCAATGGAAAAGACCCTGATACTGGGAAAGATTGAGGGCAGGAGGAGAAGGGGACGACAGAGGATGAGATGGTTGGATGGCATCACCAACTCAATGACATGAGTTTGGGTGGGCTCCAGGAGTTGCTGATGGACAGGGAGGCCTGGCAGGAGTTGGTGATGGACAGGCATGGCATGCTGCAGTCCCGGCGTCGTAGAGTTGGATACGACTGAGCGACTGAACTGAACTGAGGTTCCCCCCCTGGTCAGGGAACTAGGTCCCATGCGCCACAACTAAGTGCTGCAACTGAAGAGCCTGAGTGCCACAATGAAGGCCTGGTGCAGCCAAATAAATAAACACTGGTTTTAAAAAGTCAGAAATTGTCAACATGGTCCCAAGTTGAGGGGCAAAAACAGCAACACAACGTTGTAAGGTGAAAAGTGGATTGTTCAAAGTAAACCGACTAGAAGCCCAGCTCTTGCGCTAATAGCGGAGAGACTGAGAATGAACACAATTCACAATTCATTCCAGAGTCTTGAGAAGGCTCAGGAACTGTTAGTTCCAGGTACCTATGGGACTGGATGTGAAGTGTGTTTGATATGAGTGTGTGTGCTGGGGTCAAGCTATAATGAAGAGTACAGGGTAAATACTGTCCATGGGGTTCCAAGGCAAAAGGAGAAGGGGGCGGCAGAGAAGGAGATGGTTAGATGGCATCACCGCCTTGATAGACATGAATTTGAGCAAACTCTGGAAGATGGTGGAGGACAGAGGAGCCTGGCATTCTACAATTTATGGATGTCACAAAGAATTGGACAGAAATTAGTGGCTGAACAACAACAGCAACGATAATAATGTAAATATCTTTTGAGATGTGACTAGATTTTAAAATTCCCTTCTCCTGTTCATTCCTCTGGCCACCTTCCCACTGTCCATCCAGCCAGGAATATGGAGGTTTATCTCTGGAGAAAGTAAAACAGGATCTCTGTACAGTGGGTGATAGCAGAAGGAATTCACCCACATTGAGGGAACAGGGGTACAACACCAAAATCAGGGAGAGTAAGTGACCGTACACTTAACTGAATGCTGAATGCCAAGACCCCCATCCTTCACTGAGCTTCCTAAACAGTCAACTAGACTCTAGCTTTCCAGTTTGCGTCTGAAGATTCTTACAGCCACAGTCAGGCCAAGAGGAAATCCCTAAATATATCAACATCAAATGGCCTCACCCAGATAAAATGAAAGAGAACCTCAAAGTAGACAGGCCTCATTCACAGGTGAAGTGTTCCTAGGTAGCTTTTCAGATTTCCACTAAAGGGCAGAAAGCCAACAGGACTTCCAGGGAAGATGCAGAAATGGCCAAGAACCACGGGAAAAAGAGGCTCAACCTCACTAGTCATCAGGGAAATGCTAACCAAAACTCTGAGATATGACTTCACCCTTACTATAAGAATGGCTATAATATTTTAAGACGGTAAATAACAAGTGTTCATCGGGGGAGTGTGTGATTTCCTTGGTTGTCTCATCATAACAAAAATCTGAAGCGACGGGCCAGTGTTACAGCTCTGTGTTACAGCTCAGTTTTATTTAGAAAGTAAAGGAAAATAGAGGGCATGCCAACTCAAAAGACGCGAAGAGAGAGACCCCTGGCCCTTTGGCCCCTCTTTTCATGTTTTTCCTCCACCGGGCCTGCCCTATGTAAATTGGGCTAACCAAGACTGCTGTTTGTCCTACCTGAGGCCCTCACTCCGGTCCTCAGAACTTCCTTTGTTCTATTTTCTGGGGCTTTCCCCTTCCTTGTCTTTTAGCCACCGCCATTCTGGATTCCTATTTCCTATTCTAACTACCTAACATGTTGATGAGACGGTGAAGACTGAGAGCAGAAGCTGAAAACCCTTTGAGAACCAGGCTTGGAAATCCACGGGTTCCTTCTCTAGTTCTCCCACTGTGCTCGGTCATCCTGGCTGGGAGCATACAGGTGGTGTGTTGCCTCAGTGTGAAACTTTTGAAGGTTTAGACACATGTTATGTCAGTCAATAATCCTCCTCACAGTAGGTTCTTAGAGGGGTGAGTGTGAGCAGTGCTCCTTCATGGCCACTACATAGATATAGTTAAATGCAATAAAAAAAAAAATACTTCAGACATCTGCTATCAGTGAGAAATCCTGTTGTTGAATTCTATTTTGTGTTTTCAATGGCTGAGTTTTACTCTCATATGTATCATATAAAGCATTCAGAACATGAAAAAAATGAAGATATACCTAATAGATATAGATTCCCTATTAAAAACCAATTGCTTTAACCATTGATCAATTGACTCACACAGAAACAATAAATTTGTTTCCTGATTTTTTGAAAAATTCAACTACTTTTAAACCACTAGCTCTAAATGGCTATCCTCAAGACAATGTAATTATGTAGTAAAGATCTCAAAAGACATTAAAACAGCAATTAACTGCTGCTTATTAACTCTATTTCTCAGCTTCAGGGTGTAGTCTGCAGAGTCACATTCATTGCTATCCTCTCCTTTGTGCAGCAGAGTTCGTCGTCTCTCCAGGTTTGTCCTTCCTTTTTCTTCAGCTGCGTGGTATGCGGAACCTTAGCTCCTCGGCCAAGGAGCAGACCCATGCCTCCTGCGTTGGAAAGCTGGAGTCTTACCCACGGGACCCCCACGGAAGTCGCCTTTCTGTCTTCAGTTTTTCTCTGGGCACATGGCTACCCCTAACGGGCTGCCCAGGTGGCTCAGACAGCAAGGAATGCGGGAGACGCGGGGTCGGCCCCTGGGCCGGAGGGTCCCCGGAGAAGGGAGCGGCAGCCCACGCCGGCGCTCTCGCCCGGAGGATCCCCGCACGGAGAGGCCTGGCGGGCCAGCGGCCGGGGGCGCAGAGCCGGACGCGGCTGAGCGACTGCCGCGAAGCGGGCGGTGTGCCCGAGCTCTGGGAGACGGGGTCTCTAGGAAGGGTGGTGCGGGGGACTCCCAGGAGCGTCCGTGAGGAGCCGCAGCCGCCGCCGCCGCCCCTCCCGCCGGCCTAACGGAGCCCAGAGGGCGGGGCCGGGGCCGCCACTTCGCGCCGCGAGGCGCTCTCCCGCGCGCGACCGGCCGCCGCGCTGCGAGCCTGAGGAGGCCTGAGGCGGCGTCCGCGCGCCAGGCCGAGGCCCGCACTCAGAGCGGGGGAACGGGGCATTCGCCCCTGCTCAAGCCCTTGTGATCGGGGGGGCTTCTGTTACGAGACGCTAGAGTTAATCCTGAACATCTTTCGCACGTTTGCTTGCTTTTGCTCCCGATTTTATCCCTGCAGTTGTTACAGTACCTGACAGTAACGCAACTCGAAGAGGCAGCCACCCAGCGGGAGAAATGTGATGGGCCTTCCGCAGCTGAAAAGATGTGAGTAGACGTTAAGGACAAAACTCACATCTGTCATACAACGGGCAGTCTATAAACATTAATATTTGTAGAATGAGTTAATTAATTCATTAATTAATTAATGAGTTAAGTAATGGCAGGGGGCTGCCATGTTTTTGAACCCAGTGTCATAAATCTTTAGAAGAGCCCCTCCTTCCTACACTAGTTAGTTAACTCCTACTGATCTCCCAAGATCCAGCTTAAATGTGACTTTTCTGTCATGCTTTCTCAGGTTTTCCTGGTATTGGGTTATTCCTCCTTTCCTGTCTGTATATATCTCTGCCTCCCTCCCACCTGTCTCTCTTATTATCTCATCATATTGAAACTACAGACTTCCTTATTCATGTTCTTAACACCCAACATGATGTCTGGAAGGATGGAGGAGAAGCAATGAAAGGATACTTCTATACATGGAGAAAGTCATATAGGACTTTCCTCTGAAGATTTAGGAACTGGATTAGTCAGTGTTCTGCAGAGAAACAGAACCGATAGGATGTGTGTGTGTGTGTCCATATATATGTACAAAGAAAGAGATTTATTTTAAGGAATTGGCTTATGCCACTGTGAGAGCTGGCAAGTCTGAAATCTGCAAGACAGGCTTGGCAGGCCGGAAACTCAGGGGAGAGTGGATGTTGCAGTCTCAAGTCTCAGGGTGATCTACTAGCAGAATTCCTTCTTCCTTGGGGAGATCTCAGTCTTTTGCTTTAATTCCTTCACCTTCACATTGTGGAAGGTAATCTGCTTTACTCATAGTCTATTGGTTTAACTGTTAGTTCTACCTAAAAAATATCTCCAATGCAACATCTACATTGGTGTTTGGCCAGCAACTGGGGCACCGGGGCTTAGCCAACTTGACTCCAAAAAATTAACCATCACAGGAACCATAAAGATAAGTGAGTTTATTTAATAATTTTATGTTCAAATATTACTATTTAGACGACCTCTGCCAGGAAAGCTACATTAATTATTGAGCGTTATAGCAGGTCATTAGGAAGCCAGGGAAAAAAAGAAACATCAATTGATTATGATAAATGAGAGAAAAGATCCTATAGAAAACAATTAGAAATATAATCAGATCTATTTAGCAACTTCAAATTCATTATTACTGTGTGTATGTTTAAAGAAAGTTCAGTCCCACAGAGGATTTGCTATATAACAAAATTAAGCTGAGCTTATGTGAACCAAGATCTCTGGGAGGAAAACAAGAATGCACACATCAGCAATATTCACTTAAGGTTAAAAGATTTTTTACTATTATTAATCAAGAATTTAAATATCCCAAAGATATAATATTTCTTTCTTCAGGACAGGATGTCCAATTCATAGCCCAGATGAAAAGTGTACAAAAAGGAGGAGTGGAGGAAGTGGTCCCTAGTATGCATTGATCTAAATGAATGGTTGCAGTGTGCAGCGTTGTAAATTCAACTTCTCTTGCTGTTTGTGCGCTAAAGGGTACTCAGTTGCTCCAAAAGAATTAATGCAACTTCTAAAATTAGGCCAACTAATTTATAGGCAATAGCTTTCATACCAGGAAAACTGGATCAATAAGTAATGTATATTTATTTCCAAGAAACCTAGAAGTGCTTTTCTCACTGAAAAGTGAGCAGGAATGAAGTCAATCATAAAGGTCTTTTATCTGAAAGTGGAACAAGCCCAGGAAACGCCTCTTTCTGAGCAAGGAGGTGTATGAAGTGGCCTCCAAGAAGGCAGACAGGAGAGAAGAACACATGGCAGGAGAAACCTGACGGACCTTTCTTAGCCTGGCAGACGGAGGCTAAGCTCTTGGGTCAAAATCAAGGCCAACACGGAGAAAGAAAAACCGGTCTCCTCCAGCATTACAGTTACTTCATCCCCTCTGTGATTCATTCATCCCCAGCAGGTCAGCACTGGGATGGCACTAGGTCTCCTTCCGCTGGAGACCTCCATACCCCTCCGTACCCCCATTTATGCAGCTATAGTGTGGTTTATGAAGAACTGGATAAACTACATGTAGTTTAGAACCACAATAGAGATGGAAAGAAGGTCCATAGTTGGTAGGGGCAGGAATAAGGCTGGGTCCACCTCTAGGTGAGTCATATGACAGGATCTTTGTGGAGCTAAAAAGAACTCTGCATCTTGATTGTGGTGTTGGTTGCACAAATCCATGCGTGGGGTAGAACTGCATAGGAGTTTCTACCCAGACACACAGTAGGCTGTGAGAACAGGACCTTGTCTGCCTTGTTCTATAGTAACCATGTATAGTTCTTCATGAAGAACTACATAAACTACGTGTGGTTTATGAAGAACTAGGTAACTGCTACCCGAGACCCCCATGACAGAGCCTTTGCTCCTGCCCAGCCCACGTCTGCACAGCCTGTCTGAGGCTGCCTGCGCTCAGTGCCCACTCGCGGCGCCCGTGGCTTCTCAGCTGTCTCTCCTAAGGCCTGGGCGTGGCTCACACGTGCATGAATACCTCTGAGGGGCCTTCTACCCAACGAGCTCAGGAGGCGTCTGATGAAGGCCCCAGCCTCCCCACCCTTCCAGCAGATGGAGACCTAGTGCCATCCCAGTGCTGACCTGCCCGTTGCTGGTCACTGCCTTTATTGACTTTGCTTCCTCCTCTGTCTCTCTTCCCTGCCCGCTCCTTCCCAGGATTGCCTAGGCCAGTGATTGCTTCCCTAGTAACCAGATATCCTTCCATTTAGAGAGTAAATCAAGCTAAGACAGCAGGGAAAAAGGCAGATAAGGTCCTGTTCTGACAGCTTACTGCATGTCTGTGTGTAGAAACTCCCATGCAGTTTTATCCCATGCAGAGATTTGTGTCACCAACCCCACAATGGAGATGCAGAGCTTTTTAGCTCCACAAAGATCCCGTCATATGGCTCATCTAGAGTTGGGCCCACTCTCATTCCTGCCCCCTCCCAACCACTGATCTGTTTTTCATCTCTATAGTTAAGTCATTTAAAGAATGGCACAAGGATCTTCCCTGGTGGTCCAGTGGTTAGGAATCCACCGTGCAATGCAGGGGACTCAAGTCCGATCCCTGGTCAGGGAACTAAGATCCCACATGCCGTGGGGCAGCTAAGCCTGTGAGCTGAAACCACTGAGCCCACACACCACAGCCATGTGCTGTAAGATCCCAGCGATGCAGCTGAGACCTGATGCAGCCAAGTAGATTAACTAATTAAGAAAGAAAAGAATGGTATACAAGTACAACCATCTACATGCAACCATTCGAGACTGGCATCATTCACTAAGCGTAATGACCTTTTCATTCAAGTTGTTTGCAAACCAATAATTTGTTCCTTTTTATTGCTGAGTAGAATTCCATTATATCTAGATGAAGAAATGGCAACCCACTCCAGTATTCTTGCCTGGGAAATCGAATGGACAGAGGAGTCTGGCGGGCTATACAGTCCATGGGGGTCACAAAGAGTCACACACAACTGAGCACAGACACAATATAGTCCATTATATGAACAAGCCAGAGTTGTTAACCATTCATTTATTCATTTGGATGGTTTACAATTTTGACATTGGAAATAAAGGTGTTTTGAGCATTCATATACACAAGTTTGTGTGAATGTTAAACTTTCATTTCTTGGGATAAGGGCCCAGGGATGTGACATCTGGGTTTTGTGGCAGATGCATGCTGAATTTATAATAAACTGCAAAATTATTTTCCAGAGTGGCTGTACCATTTTACATTCTCACCAGTAATTTATGAATAATGCAGTTTCTCTGCATACTTTCCAGTATTTGGTGTTATCAATGGTATTCACCATTTAAAAAATTTCACACATTCTGACAGGTGTGCAATATCTGACTGCGACTTTAACTTGCGTTTCCCTCACAGTCAATGCTGTTGAACAGCTTTTCATGTGCTCATTAACCATTCATGTTTCATCTTTGATAAAAAGTCTCTTTGTGCCTTCTAACTGGATCTCTTTTTTTGCAGTTAAGATATGGGAATTCTTTATATTTTCTAGATAAAATTCCTTCAGATATGTGGGTTGCAATTATTTTTCTCTGATCTGAAGATTGTCTTTTCATCTTCTTAGGAGAGCCTTTCACAGAGCAAATGTTTTAATTTTTTTATAAAGTCAAGTTTATCGTTTTTTCTTTTGTGCTCTTTTTATTGATTTTTAAGTGCTCATATATTAGAGAAATCATCTTATGAGTGTCAGGTGTGTTGGAAGTACTTTTCAAATTTTTATATTAGTTTATTCATGGTAACTTGTTCCATGTCCAAGTTTCTATTTGTATAGTCTTAATTCTCCATCATTTTAATTAATGTGTTTTGTCCTACAGTTTTCCTAAATTCTCTGCTTCTTTTTAAATTTGTTACTCTTTTGGCTTCTCTCATATACTGTCTGATTTTGTTCAGCTGCCTGAAAATGTATGTGTCTACAAAAAATTCTGAATTATTCACATTTTAATACACTAACTTCTTTTTATCCCTCTATAGATTTTTTTGAACTGATCTCATCTTTTCTTATATCTTCAGTGATCATCTACTGCTTTGACTTATATTTCTAAATCCAGACTACCCTTCCACCATCTTAAACTCAAATGTCCCCAGAGGAAATCATTATTTTCCCCACTTTGGTTAAGGACACTTCCATCATCCTAGGCTAGAAACTGCCTAGGTTTCTAGTGTCCAACTCTTTGTGACCCAATGAACTGCAGCACACCAGGCCTCCCTGTCCATCACCAACTCCCGGAGTTTACTCAAACCCATGGCCATCAAGTCAGTGATGCAATCCAGCCATCTCATCCTCTGTTGTCCCCTTCTCCTCCTGCCCTCAATCCTTCTCAGCATCAAGGTCTTTTCCAAAGAGTCAGCTCTTCGCATGAGGTAGCCAAAGTATTGGAGCTTCCACTTAAACATCAGTCCTTCTAGTGAATACCCAGGACTGGTCTTTAGGATGGACTGGTTGGATCTTCTTGCAGTCCAAGGGACTCTCAAGAATCTTCTCCAACACACAGTTTAAAAGCATCAATTCTTTGGCACTCAGCTTTCCTCATCGTTCAACTCTCACATCCATACATGACTACTGGAAAAACCATAACCTTGACTAGACAGACCTTTGTTGGCAAAGTAATGTCTCTGCTTTTCAATATACTGTCTAGGTTGGTCATAACTTTCCTTCCAAAGAGTAAGCGTCTTTTAATTTCATGGCTGCAATCACTATCTGCAGTGATTTGGGAGCCCAGAAAAATAAAGTCAGCCACTGTTTCCACTGTTTCCCCATCTATTTCCCATGAAGTGATGGGACCAGATGCCATGATCTTAGTTTTCTGAATGTTGAGCTTTAAGCCAATTTTTTCACTTTCCTCTTTCACTTTCAGCAAGAGGCTTTTTAGTTCCTCTTCACTTTCTGCCTTAAGGGTGGTGTCATCTGCATATCTGAGGTTATTGATATTTCTCCCAGCAATCTTGATTCCAGCTTGTGCTACTTCCAGCCCAGCGTTTCTCATGATAAACTCTGCATATAAGTTAAATAAGCAGGGTGACAATATACAGCCTTGACATACTCCTTTTCCTATTTGGAACCAGTCTGTTGTTCCATGTCTAGTTCTAACTGTTGCTTCCTGACCTGCATACAGGTTTCTCAAGAGGCAGGTCAGATAGTCTGGTATTCCCATCTCTTTCAGAATTTTCCAGTTTATTGTGATCCACACAGTCAAAGGCTTTGGCATAGTTAATACAGCAGAAATAGATGTTTTTCTGGAACTCTCTTGCTTTTTCCATGATCCAGCAGATGTTGGCAATTTGATCTCTGGTTCCTCTGCCTTTTCTAAAACCAGCTTGAACATCTGGAAGTTCACAGTTCACGTATTGCTGAAGCCTGGCTTGGAGAATTTTGAGCATTACTTTACTAGCGTGTGAGATGAGTGCAATTGCGTGGTAGTTTGAAAATTCTTTGGCATTGCCTTCCTTTGAGATTGGAATGAAAACTGACCTTTTCCAGTCCTGTGGCCACTGCTGAGTTTTCCAAATTTGCTGGCATATTGAGGGCAGCACTTTCACAGCATTATCTTTCAGGATTTGAAATAGCTCAACTGGAATTCCATCACATCCACTAGCTTTGTTCATAATGATGCTTTCTAAGGCCCACTTGACTTCACATTCCAGGATGTCTGGCTCTAGGTGAGTGACCACACCATCATGATTATCTGTGTCATGAAGATCTTTTTATACAGTTCTTCTGTGTATTCTTGCCACCTCTTCTTAGTATCTTCTGGTTCCATTAGGTCCATACCATTTCTGTCCTTTATCGAGCCCATGTTTGCATGAAATATCCCCTTGGTATCTCTAATTTTCTTGAAGAGATCTCTAGTCTTTCCCATTCTGTTGTTTTCCTCTATTTCTTTGCATTGATCACTGAGGAAGGTTTTATCTCTCCTTGCTATTCTTTGGAACTCTTCATTCAGATGGGAATATCTTTCCTTTTCTCCTTTGCTTTTCGCTTTTCTTCTTTTCACAGCTATTTGTAAGGCCTCCTCAGACCGCCATTTTGCTTTTTTGCATTTCTTTTCCATGGGGACGGTCTTAATCCCTATCTCCTGTACAATATCATGAACCTCCGTCCATAGTTCATCAGGCAGTCTGTCTATCAGATCTAGTCCCTTAAATCTATTTCTCACTTCCACTGTATAATCATAAGGGATTTGGTTTAGGCCATACCTGAATGGTCTAGTGGTTTTCCCTACTTTCTTAAATTTAAGTCTGAATTTGGCAATAGGGAGCTCATGATCTCAGCCACAATCAGCTTCTGGTCTTGTTTTTGCTCACTGTATAGAGCTTCTCCATCTTTGGCTGCAAAGAATATAATCAGTCTGATTTCAGTGTTGACCATCTGGTGATGTCCATGTGTAGAGTCTTCTCTTGTGTTGTTGGAAGAGGGTATTTGCTATGACCAATGTATTCTCTTGGCATAATTCTATTAGCCTTTGCCCTGCTTCATTCTGTACTCCAAGGCCACGTATGCCTGTTACTCCAGATGTCTTCTGACTTCCTACTTTTGCATTCCAGTTCCCTATAATGAAAAGGACATCTTTTTTGGGTGTTAGTTCTAGAAGGTCTTGTAGGTCTTCATAGAACTGTCCAACTTCAGCTTCTTCAGTATTACTGGTTGGGACATAGGCTTGGATTACCGTGGTATTGAATGGTTTGCCTTGGAAACGAACAGAGATCATTCTGTTATTTTGAGATTGCATCCAAGTACTGCATTTTGGACTATTTTGTTGACCATGATGGCTACTCCATTTCTTCTAAGGGATTCCTGCCCACAGTAGTAGATATAATGGTCATCTGAGAGTTAAAGTTATCCATTCCAGTCCATCTCAGTTCGCTGATTCCTAGAATGTTGACGTTTACTATTACCATCTCCTGTTTGAGCACTTCAAATTTGCCTTGATTCATGGACCTAATATTCCAGGTTCCTATGCAATATTGCTCTTCATAGCACTGAACCTTGCTTCTATCACCAGTCTCATCCACAACTGGGTGTTGTTTTTGCTTTGGTTCTATCCTTTCATTATTTCTGGAGTTATTTCTCCACTGATGTCCAGTAGCATATTGGGCACCTACCGACCTGGGGAGTTCCTCTTTCAGTGTCCTATCTTTTTGCCTTTTCATACTGATCATGGGGTTCTCAAGGCAAGAATACTGAAGTGGTTTGCCATTCCCTTCTCCAGTGGACCATATTCCGTCAGACCTCTTCACCATGACCTGTCCGTCTTAGGTGGCCCCACACAGCATGGCTTAGTTTCATTGAGTTACACAAGGCTGTGGTCCGTGTGATCAGATTGGCTAGTTTTCTGTGCTTATGGTTTCATTGTGTCTGCCCTCTGATGCCCTTTCACAACACCTACAGTCTTACTTGGGTTTCTCTTACCTTGGACGTGGGGTATCGCTTCACAGTTGCTCCAGCAAAGCGCAGCCACTGCTCCCTACCTTAGACGAGGGTATCTCCTTACGGCCGCCCCTCTTGACCTTGAACGTGGAGCAGGTCCTCTCGGCCCTCCTGTGCCAGTGCGGCTGCTGCTCCTTGGACATGAGGTGGCTCCTCTCGTCCGCTGCCCCGACCTTGGGATTATCCCACCAAGAATACAGGGGATTATCCCCCCGAGACTACTGAATTGGTTCTCCATTTCCTCCTCCAGGGACTTTTCCCAATCCAGGGGTCAAACCTGTGTCTCTTCCATCTCTTGCCTTGGCAGGTGGGTTCTTTACCGCTGCCCCTATAGTCACCACGAATTCGAGGTGGCACACTTGTCTCCTAGATGGCATTCTCCACATCATCTCTCTTTTAGCTCATTCTGTACGTTATCATCAGTGCTGTCTGGCTGTTACAGAGTCCAAATATATCATTCTGCTGCTCAAAATTCTGCAATAAAAGGGAGAGACAAAAAGATACAATATTAAGAATGAAAGTTATATATAATTACAGGTAAATGGGAGTCTAAAAATTCTATAGAGGAATATTATATGCAACTCTACAAAAATGAATTTGAAAATCTAGGAGTAATAGTTTTCCTAGAAGAATATAATTATCAAAATTTAATATAAAACTTGATTGGCCAATAATCATGAAAGGAAAGCCAAAGATTTACCACTTGAAAAGGTGGCAGACCTAGTGTTATTATAGAGGCAAGAAAAACCCCTAAGAAACACATACACTAATGAATTTGTTGCCCACTATAAAAGAAAGTTTGCAGAATCAGCTGTAAACAGGTCGATTTAACAGAGCAGAGGTTGGGCCAAGCAAAGCAAAGGAGTGAAATTGGGCAGGTTACTCTCTGTTTCTTTCAAATTATTTACATATCTATATAATTATTTATATTCTCCCTCACAAGTTGAAATAGATTTTTTTGTGTTTTGTATTATTTTTGTGCTCTGGAAACCTCAAGATGGCAGCGTTTTACTTTGAAAGAAGGTGTTGGAGATTTTTTCCATTCCTAACAGCACCCAGGAGTCGGGTTGTCGCTAGCAGGAGGGGAAGGAGCAGGAGTGGTCGAATTGTCTCAAAATATTTTGACCCCTTACATTCCCCCCTAATTTATCATCCACAAAAAACTTCTGTAAACTGGCAGTTCAGATAAGCAGTGTCTCTACAGCCATTCTCGAAACAGGTATTTTATTTTAGCTCCTTTTGTACTATTCTAGCTACATAGCTGACTTCTCTGTTCCCAGCACACCACTTGTGCAGAAACGATTTTCATTTTTCATCTTGGAATTAGGCAGTAGAGAGGAATATTATAGTAGCGCATTAGTGTCGGCCTTTGCTCGAGCTACTGAAATGCCCTTCCTCTTGTCTCTCTGAGTCTCTTTTCCAAACTTCACATCTTGCCCCTCGCCTGTTCCCGACTACCCAATGGCTTCCCAATGCAACCAAAGGAAACGCAGTCTCCTTACCATGACCCGTTTGCTCTGCAGGGTCTGGCCCTTCCCAGTTCTCGGTCCCTTTGTGTCATATTTTAGATTCCACATAAAAGTGATCTGATATGGTGTTTGTCTCTCTGTCTTACTTCATGTAGTACAAGAATCTCCTGTCGTATTCACGTTGCTGCAGGTGTTGTTATTTCATTCTTTTTATACCATCGTATATGCATCTTCTTTATCCATTACTGTCAGTGGACATTCATGCCTTGGATATTGTGAACAGTGTTGCTATGAACACAGGGATGCATGCATCTTTTGGAATTATAGTTTTGTCCAGATATATGACTAGGAGTGGGATTACTGGATCATATGCTAGTTCTATTTTTAGTTTTCTGAGGAACCGCCACTGTGGCAGCACCAAGTCACATTCTCAACAGTGAAGAAGTGTTCCCTTTTCTGTGGAATTAATTCTTAAATGAAGTTGACTTTTCATGAGAAATTATGCAAGCTACCAAAGAGAACTTTTCACCTATGTCAAAAGAGTATCTGCATGACTAATCATGGGTGATATTTTGTCTGCAAAACAGTTCTAAGGCATACAATATTTAGGCTATAAAAAAAGTAAATAATCAGGATGTAAATTCAATTATGGCCGTCCCCATTACAATTCTTTTTTAGGGAATAGAAATATCCTGTGTCCTCGGTTCATAAATGAAATTATATCTGGAAGCAAGTGGGTGGAAGGAGAAATTGTGAGAAGTTCTTAATAGATAAAAAGCAATTCATTAAACATTATTTCTAGTTATATTCATAATCTTTGATTCAGTTTTGCAACTACATAGAATACCAAAATTAAAAATATAATACGTTTAAAAATTTTTCTATATAGAAAAGTAGTAAGATAACTTCCTAAACCTTCTTTTAGTAACAAAACAATTTTAAGCTAAAATATATTATTAAATATCTTCTTCTTTGAAGTAGAATTAGAAATTAAAAGAAAGCTTGTTTTTTCACAGTAACTTACAGAGTGTCCTCCCTATCATTTTTCTAAATGCTCGTTAGCTTAATTCTTAGTATTTCAAATAATACTTTTAATTTTATCATTTTGCTCACATACTATAACTAATGATAATAGCTGTATCTATTACGTGTTTTACAATGTGATAGGCAGTATACCTGGACTTTCCAGATGGTACTAGTGGTGAAGAGCCTGCCTGCCAGTGCAAGACATGTTAGAGACGTGGGTTGGATTCTTGGGTCGGGAACATTCCCTGGAAAGGGGAATGCCTACCCACTCCATTATTCTTGCCTGGAGAATCCCATGGACAGAGGAGCCTGGCAGGCTACAGTGTATTGGGTGGCAAAGAGTCAGACATGACTTAGGTGACTTTGCATGCATGCAAACAAGCAGTTATACCTAGCATATTCAAATTACCTAATTAATACTCTTGGGTTAGCCTTGGCAGTCACCATTTATAACACATCTTCAATGGAAAAATAGGTTCCAACTTTAAAGGCATTGACTTACAAATGAAATTTTTTAATACAGTGTATTTATAAGAAGAGAACTCTCTGAATTGGGTGACTGCAACTTCTAATGAATGGAAATCTATGCAGCATGACAAACTAAGTTAAGTCAGAATAACCTTTGTGTACAGGAAAATGTAGAAACTCTTTTCTATTTTATTTCCAAATAGAACTCTTGGCATTTGAAGGCGTCACTGCTGACAACACTGCTCTCTGCATATCTCCAAAGCCACAAAGTCTGACGCGCGCACGACTCGCAGCTCCTTTCACAGTAAGAGTCACCCATGTGACTGCAGCCTGCTGATTGTGGGGTGGCAAAGCACTTCAGCAGCAACGCCTCGCTACCCTCCGCACTAAAGGCTGCCTTTGCCCACGGAGCCACCCATCTCAGGCTGCTACAGCTGCTGGTATTCTACTGCTGCTCTGTGTACATATCTACACAGGTTTGATTCAGTGAAACCTCGTTGCTGTTCTTTGGCTCACTCTTGCCTTAACTTACCAGAGGATAGTTCACTGTAGGAAAGACATTTTGATGGAGACTCCCACATCTCCTCAAAATGTTATGCTAAGATGGCAACTTATTCTTCTGGCGTGCCAGGCTGAGTATAATGGACATCTGTGGTTTATTCTGTTCAGCGTCTGTTTCCCTATATTGAGGTAAAACCATTCTCTTTTGGTGGAAGCACACTCTTCCACTGATGTGGCCTGTGATTCAGCCGGGGCTGAATCTTGAGGCCAGTGGTTGGTACCTGACAGATGAGAGCATTATATGCGCTGGCCAGAGAGGCTAGTTCAGAGACAGACCTGTGACTCAAGCATGCCAGTCAGAGTCGTAAGTTTCAGTTTAGAACTTTCTGTTAGAATCACTGGGAAAGAGCATTGCTTTCTGGGACTGCTAAGCCTAGATCCTCTGATAGTCATTTTGCTACCCCTTGAAGTCAGCCTGAGGGTGGAAGCAACATGGGGCATGAGTCAACTGGGAGGTAGGGAACATACGAACTACGTTGTTGGGGCACGCAGATCTAGCTTCGGCCAAAGCCAGTAGTGAACCCTTAAAACTACGTTAACTTAAGTTACTTGAGTTGGTTTCTGCCCTTTGCAATGAAAAGAATCCTGAATAACACAATGGGAGTGACCACAAACTGAATCTCATGAACAGTTGTATGGCTGTATTTGCCTTTGTAAGGAGGTACTGTTACACTGAGGACTTCAGCTAATAAGAAGGACCCCACAGAATTAGGGGTTCCCTGGTGGCTCAGCTGGTAAAGAATCCACCTGCCAGCAGGAGACCTTGGTTCAATTCTTGGGTTGGGAAGATCCCCTGGAGAAGGGAAAGGCTACCCACTTCAGTATTCGTGGGCTTCCCTGGTCGCTCAGCTAGTAAAGAATCTGCCTGCAATGCAGGAGACCTGGGTTCGATCCCTGGGTTGGGAAGATCCACTGGAGAAGAGAAAGGTCGCCCACTCCAGTATTCTGGCCTGGAGAATTCCATGGACTGTATAGTCCATGCGGTCGCAAAGAGTCAGACATGACTGAACAACTTTCACTTTCTTTCCACAAAATCAGCGGTTGCCATGTTCCTGAAGATCAGCAATTGCATTGCAGGTTCCTGGTGCTATGTTTTGGAATTCTGCTTTACTGTCCTTTATTCTTTTTGTAAAACTGGCATGGCAGAAAGGTATAACCAGCTGGTGCTGATAATCACCGCAGGTGCTCTATCTTGTCAACTCCATAATTTTGAAACAAATCTTAGTATTTGGTTGAAAAGTACAGTAATTAATAAAAAGAAGAGTTTCTATGTGATGAATAGTTTTTTGAATTTAGGTCTTGCTCCCCAGATCATGGTCAATTTACTAGCCTCCCACCCACAGTTACATCATATTTAAAATAGGAATAATATTAATCTTGCCTGAAAGTGCAGGTCACTCAGTCGTGTCCGACTCTTTGCAACCCCATGGACTATACAGTTCATAGAATTCTCCAGGCCAGAATACTGGAGTGGGTAGCCTATCCCTTCATCTTCGGAACTTCCCAATCCAGGGATCAAATCCAGGTCTCCCGCATTGCAGGCAGATTCTTAACCAGCTGAGCCACCAGGGAAGCCCCAAAATACTGGAGTGGGTAGCCTATCCCTCCTACAGTGGATCTTCCTGACCCAGGAATAGAACTGGGGTCTCTTGTGTTGCAGGCAGATTCTTTACCAGCTGAGCTACCAGGGAAACCCTCATCTTACCTAATAGGGCTTAAAAAAAATTAAATGGGTTAATGTAGGTCATAAGCTTGTAACAGTGCTTGGGTATGAGAAGTACTCGAAATGCTTTAATACTAGGTATCACAACCTATGGCCCAAGAATAGATCCTTGGATTCTCACATCATGATACCATTCTTACTGCTTTCTTTCTTTCTTTTTTTTAAAATTTGTTTATCTATCTGGCTTCCTCCTTGCAGCCTGTGGAATCTTTCTAGTTGTGGCTTGGGAACTCTTATGTGCTGCATGTATGATCTAATTCCCTGACCAGGGGTTGAACCCAGCCCCCCCCCACCGCCCCCCGCCGCACTGGAAGCAAGGAGCCTTAGCCACTGGGCCATCGGGGAGGCCCCTCCTTATTTTTTTTCTTCAGCCACATTTGGACATGGTCTGACAGCCCAAAGTACAAACACAAGATTCCAGGCTAGACCTTAACATGTTTTCAGTTTCTTGTGGGTTAATGGTTAATACAGAAAAGCAACAAAGTATGACTGCTGCATCAGGATTTTATTCAGCCTTGAAGAAATTTCCATTTTTATGTGTTCACTTAGAACACTTTGTATGATATGAAATCAATGAGATGAGAACTCTGTTGGCAAGAACTCTGCCTAGTAAAAAAAAATAAAGATTTTTCTTAGACCACATATGCCTTTAAACATTGTTACTTAAAATTTTCTTATTTCCTGGCAAAGATAGGATTATAGCATTACAAGGAAGATACTTTAGTTGTACAATAGTCTTCATTTAGCTCCCTTGAAGCAAATATTATAGATGTCTGGTTAAGTACAACCACATGTTGTAATGGGGAATTAAGTATAGGATGTAACATCTGAAATTGGTCAGAAAATCAGAGAAAGTTAGGCTTTTCTGGCACATTTTTAAACCATTCTCTATTGGCTTCTATTGTACAATATGAGCTTCTATTACAGAAACAAAATTATTAGAAAGTGAAAATACAGCAGTAAGATGATTCAGTGAGGATGTTTTTTACTGAGGTAATTGATCTCAGTTTCAAGTACATAATTACCACATCTCTCAATTTCTGGCTATTTTTAACACTTTTTCTGCCTCCTTTATTGTCAGACTGTCAGCTTTCAAATATTACAGAGGACAGAATGCCTGAGTCTAGAAGCTACCCCTTTTAATTTCTTGCTTCTAATCTACAATGAAGAGAGGAGTTAGATTTTCTCTAAAGTAAGAGTGAACAGCCTCTAAGTGAGAGTCAATTTTCTCATGGAGAATTGAATAATCTTAGCGTACGGGTTTGGGGTTTTTTTCCCCCTCTGGATATTCAAAGGTTCCTTGTTGCTTACTTCTGTGTTTTCTCAACCATGTCCTGATGAGGACATGGCCTTTGGTTAAGTGCTTTTATAACTAATTTAAAATTTCAGGGGTTTTTATATAGCTAAGCTCTGCACTTTTGCATAATTTATTTTCCATTTCTTACTACCTTGTTCATGACCTTTCGATGACGGTGTTCAATGTCAAGAGGGACCAATCCATATTCTATATTTTGCATATATATTTGCATTAGCTGTTCTTCTAAATTGACCCCCTCTTCTTTCTGTAGCCAATCCAAGACAATCATTGGCCTTATCATTGCTTCCTGAATATGCCTTGCTTGTTCTTGCACTTATGCAATATTTAAATAGTTGCTTTCAGTTAAGGCACATTTTCCTACCTGTCTCAACCCTCTCATGTTTCCAAAGTCATCTCACAGTCTAATGTTTCCACGACTCTCACTCTGGCCCACCTGAATCACTCCCCTTTCAAACTGTCTATAACTGTACAGTTGTTGCCATGCATTGGAGAGCTGGTCAAATACTATCACTTATTGTTCTGTGTTTGGGAGAATGCATGCTTATAATCTCTAACCATGTTATTATCTGCTCTGAGCAAATGAATGCTCCTTATTCAGTATAGAGAAGAAAATAATATTATTAACGTCTCTTTTTATATTCTTCCCATCATCTTGTCTTGTGTCTGGTAGAAAAGAAATAACATTATTCAGTCAGGGATGGTGGACTAACACAAGAAGGCTAGAGATCTGAGCAAAGCCGTTGGCCTTTCTTTTTACCTATCATGGCTTCTCCTGGCACAAGCCTTCTTTGTTTAAAGGGGTTGATGTTGTTATGCGACTCGCAGTGGGTAGGGAAAGTGACACCTCAGCCTTTCACATAGCCTGTGCGGGGATTTAAAGGAAACCTGGCCTCAGAAATCTAGTTGCATACACAAAAGCTGAGACACAAGGGCCATCTGTAGACAGAAGGTGATTTCAGGGCATTGTTTTCAGATAGAAGATTTCTTGTTTCAAGCATGTGGTCCAGATATATGACTAATAGAGCTCTCTAATCATGAATGTCTCATTTTTCCAACTATTAAAAAAACATTTTTTTATAATCCTCTCTATGTTTTATCAAAGGAAATATTTTCCAGTATGTTTTTCTCTGTTATGAAACCACTTTAATGGAAAATCTGTTCTATTTATTTTCGTACATTCCAGGTTGTTTTACTCTTGTTCTAATCACTTGTCAATGAGTCACAGAAATCCCTTGGTATTTCCTGACCCAAATTCCAAATGTTCTCTTCAAAAAATCTCATAAAATGGTAAACACTTATTAGAGATGAATAAAATCTTTCTTGGAAATAAAATTTATATCATTAATTGGGTAAGCCATCAGAGTCCCTGCTTAATTATTTATGGAACTTAGTGAAAGACTCAAAGTTATCTGGGGTATTTGGTTACAACACGATGCTAATTACATAAGGTTAGAAGAGCCTCATCCCAGCCCATGTGGTTTTTTGCTGATGAAATTTCTGCTCTAAATATGTACACTATTTTTTTTAGTGTAGACGGCGATCTCAATGAGTCACCTGCTCTGTAAGCAAGAAAACTGAGGGGCAGTCTCACCATTGTGAGGGAAGCTTCAAAGTGAGGAGCTCACATTTCTGTGGGTGCAGGGTCAATGTCAAACCAGAGTCATTTATTTCTAAACAAGGTCAGAAGTTAAATATCCATATAATGCTGTGTTCCAGCCTGTGTTGACCCAGCACCTTTCTCTTCCCAATGCCATAGCTAGTTTACAAAATGACACAAAGCAACAACCGGCCATCTTTCTTTACCTGTACGCCCACACCCTTCTCCAAAGATTTTTATAAAGCAGAGTTAATTACAGAGCTAACTCACTACACAAAGCTGACACATATAACATATAAAAAGCTTTTGATTGCCAGATAAATGCTTTCTCAGTTGCACTCACACTGAATGGCAAGGAGTGAGTCCCAAGAGTGACTAATTACAGATCTGAATTCCCAATGGATTATGATAAGGCTGTACCCTGGGCTCCACCTGTTTTAATAGAGGCACGCATTTGAATTAGGTAGAATTTCCTAATTTGCTCATTACCTACAAACTTACATTTCATGACTCAAAAGGGCAAATGATTAGTATAAACTGCATTGTATATTTTAAATACATTAAATAACAGTATAACCCTGGAGTTTGACACTCTTGAAATTTTATAGAGAGATTTCTGATATTTTCTCACTTGTTCCCCACCACTTTCTTGTGTATAACACGTTCCTTTGTAAGTTTTCAGTGGGAGACATGAAAGTTTGAAGGAAAACTGTTACAAAAGAGTAAAGGATTAAAAAATAATCCAAATTTTTATTCTGTTATACTTACAAGCAACTTTTAGGATCTTGCTATTGCACGGATGTCTGGTGGAGAATTAGTTTCTAACTGTGGTGTTTAGATCATTTATGTTGTAACTTCCTACTCTCCAGTGTCATCACTTTCTACTCTACTTGTCCAAGTGTCCATTTATTCTTTGGCTGTTGAGGATCATGGTTCAACAATCATAAAGTAGGCCAAGCTTCTCATAACATTAACTTTCACTGTGGTTACACATTAGTGAAAGCTCTCTCATGGAAAATTTGTATGCCTTGTTAAGAAAAGGATCTAATTACAAAAGCTTATTCTTTCGATAATTTGGGGTATTTTTTTTTGTCTGCACCACACAGCATGTGGAATCCCCCTGACCAGGAATTGAATCCGTGTCTCCCCTGCAGTGGAAATGTGGAGTCTTAACTAATGGACAACCAGGGAAGTCCTCAGGTGTCTTTTTGATGTTAATTATTGCATTAAAATTTTCAAAACAATTTTTCAATAAGTAATACATACAACATAGAGTTTTAAAAATTACATACAGCAAAAAATAAGCCTCTTTCTTTTTCATCTTTAGGGCAGCCACTGATACAAATATTTTTTTGTATCCTGCTAGAGATACGCTATGCATGCCCTATGTGCACACATGAAAAATTCCATCCACTTTTATATACACATGGCCACATAATATATTACATCTTTACACTTTGCCTTTTCTTGTACCAATATATCTTGGAGATCTCTACATTCAGCTATTTTATTGGCTTTTATGGTGATATGGCCCTCCATCACAATTCTTGACTATGCAAAGGGCTGACCTTTTATGATATATTTAAAATAAAAAGTTGGCAATCAGCATACATGATGGCTTATTTTCCTGTTTCAGTTTAGAATATTTTTGTACAAGAAACTCAATGTAACATGTTTCTTGTGCAAATGACACGCAAATAGAATGTGGTTTCCAGTACTGGCACTTTTAGTGAAGTGACTTCGGATATGTTATTTAAACACTCTGTGTATGAGTCTTTTCATTTGTAAAACGAGGTAGTATATCTCAAAGGATTGTTGGGAAGATCACATAAACTGGCGAGTATGACACACCTTAGCTTATTATGTGGCTCACAGCACTGTGTGCAGAACGTTAGCATCTGCATCTATCTGTACATCGATACCTGTGTCGATGTTTACATCTACACATGTCTACACCATGTCTACAAGAAGGCCCATATCTTTACCGTATGGAATTGAAATTAAGATGACTACCTCATAAATCGCCCATGACTCTGTCCTTTTTCTGTCTTCTGTTTTTCTTCATAGCAGTTATTGACATGAATGACATGGCCCGTGACATTATATTACATGTGTGTGTGTATGCGCTCAGTCACTCAGTCATGTCTGGCTCTTCATGACCCCATGGATCGTAGCCGCATTTCTGTGGCTCCCATGATGCCTTTCCTTGACTATCTCTGTTATTTTACTGCATATTGTGGTCTTTAGAACTGTGTTATCTCCTGGTATTCTCCAATAGTTCACACATCTTTTCAAATAAGGTCCCTGAAGTCTTGATGTGCACCTCTAGATTCCCACAGTGATTGGTAGAGAGTTGAACACAGAATAGGTGTTTGAGAGGCAAATCAATCCGGTAGAAAGTGCCTGAGTCATGAGATTCTATTTTTTAATTAAAGCTTTACCCCTCAGGCTAAATGACCTGAGGCTCCTCTGTCCATGTGATTCCCCAGGCAAGAATACTGGAGTGGGTAACCATTTCCTCCTCCACAGGATCTTCCTGACCCAGGAATCAAACATCTGTCTCTTGGGTCTATGGCGATTCTTTACCTCTGTGCTACTGGGAAGCCTTTATGTTAATATCTTTACCTACCTACCTGTTTGTGTCCACTAGAATGTAAGCTCCAAGAGAAAAAAGACCTTGTCTGTCTTATTTACCACTGCATCCTACAGAGTCTAGAATTGTGCTTGAAATGTTGAATGAATACATTTTATAAATATTTGTTGAATATTTCTATTTTCATACATTGTGCTTAACTCTTACAATTAAAGTGTACTTTGAATATTTAGTATGAATCTTATTAAATATGGTTCATGCTATGTGATAGTTTCTTAGAAAAAGAGCAGTATGATAAGATGTACATGATATGCATTGTCAGAGCTTCTGGTCAAATAAAATAATTAGCTTTGCTAGAACCAGACTGCAGCAGGGGGAGGGATCCAAGTGACCAGGGGTCAGATTCCTCAATTCACGAGAAAGAGGATTTAGCCTGAGGGGTAAAGCTTTAATTAAAAAATAGAATCTCATGACTCAGGCACTTTCTACCGGATTGATTTGCCTCTCAAACACCTATTCTGTGTTCAACTCTCTACCAATCACTGTGGGAATCTAGAGGTGCACATCAAGACTTCAGGGACCTTATTTGAAAAGATGTGTGAACTATTGGAGAATACCAGGAGATAATACAGTTCTAAAGACCACAATATGCAGTAAAATAACAGAGATAGTCAAGGAAAGGCATCATGGGAGCCATAGATCTTCAGTCAGGCTTGGAAAAGTTACTTAATTTGGAAGGGAGGTTTGGGAGGAATATTACAGATGAGCAAAACATGTGGAAATGAACACGAGTGTTTATGGATCAGAGAGAAGGGAAGCAGACGGCACACTGCAGAAGTGCATGGTGGGCAGGCAGTGAGAAATGCTGCTGGACAGGGAGTGTGGGGAAGGGAAAACCAAAGGCCCTCAGAACATTCATTTGTCTGTGATGTGAGTGAGAGTTGAGGCTTTTTATTTTAATGGTGAAGGAGCCGGAAAGAAATGGAAGGATTTAAAGAGGAAATTGAAGTGTTGAAAGTGGTACTTCAGGCCAGCAGTGGAGGTGATGAAGTGCTGAAATGTATGAGTGGGATTTAGGGCAGCCACAGCTGTTGGAAGGGAAACATTATCTTCCTCTTGAACACTTTTGGGGCTTGTAGCCCTCACATGCCAGTCATGAGACCAGATGCTGCTGACTCCTCTTCCTCACTGTCATGCGTCTATTTCCTAACACTGCCCTCCTTCAAATAACTCTGGCAAAGTCTTCTCTGAACTTGCCAACCTGTGAACTATACTTTCTCCTTTGTATAGTTGGGGATTTCATCTCAGTTACTATTTGTTGTAGCTGTTTAGTAGCTAAGTTGTGTCCAACCTTTTTGCGATCCCATGAACTGTAGTCCACCAGGCTCCTCTGTCCATGGGATTTCCCAGGCAAGAATACTGGAGTGGGTTGCCGTTCCCTTTCCAAGGGATATTCCCAACCCAGAGGTTGAACCTGTGTTGGCAGGGGGGTTCATTACCATGGACCCACCTGGGAAGCCCCAGTTACTATTTATCACATGCTAAATGGGATATTTGCCAGCTTTACTCAGAACGTTTTTAGTGTTTATAGGGGCTGACTCGTGACTTAACACAGTACCTGACACCAGGCCGGGCTTTATCAAGCTTCACTGAATCGCTGCATCTTCCCCACCTCCGTCCAGTCTCCTGCTCCAAGGCTTGTCCTTGAACCGCACTGGACCCCACTAAGATATTAAATCCCTGCACATCCTATCATTTTGTTCTTGTACTGCCTTGCTCCATAGTGCCCTGTCCCTTGATCTGTCCATCACCTCTCAGGTTATCAGCCTTGCCCTGGCCCCACCTTCTTCCTTCTGGCAAAGGTCTGTGACACATAAGCACCGTTGACTCTGGTCCTTTCTTCTCACTGTAGCCTCCATGGAGAAGAACCACTCAGTCAGAGTGCTAAGGGACGCTCACAGATTTGTGACCTCCAAATGTATGCTAGTCTTTTACGCTACCTGGAATTTGTCCTGATTCTCCTAAGTAGCTGTCTTTCTCTATCACTTTGGCAACCATTTCAAGCCTTTATTACTCTCCTCATATCTTTCAACCTACCATGACTCTCAAGAAAGGATCTCAACTCCTGTTTCATGGAGAAAATAGAATTAATCAGGCAGAAACCTCTTCAGTTTTCCCCAAGATACTGAGTGGTTCAGGTGTGTCTGTGTGCAGATAATCAATCCACCCTTGCCCGTCATTTTCACATTTCTGCTCTATGTGAAATAGCACCTTTTACCGCTGGCATTTGAATATCCAGCCTGCTCCATTTGTCACCTCCTTGGAGGCAAAGTTTGAGGTTTTTTTCTGTCTTTAGCACATCACCCACACTAGAAACTCAATAAATGCCTAATGTTAAAAAATGTATATATGTGATGGATGAAACTAGGGACACTATTGATGGGGGCATTTATTGAGAAGTAAAACATACTATTAGAAGAGGATAATTTTAATTTTTCACTATTGGCAGCTTTCTGGGAAGGATATATGGGACCAGATATTTCTGAATAAGAAAAAATTAGAATTCAAAGAGAACACTGGAAAATATAGAGAGGAAGCAGGTCAGATTCAGGGAGAATGAGAAGCCTTGACGCAAGGCCCGTCCCTCAAATTTTGTTTTGTTGCATAAGACCTTGTCATCGTCTGCTTTGCATGAGGGCTGAAGGACAAATCTACAAACAGTAACATCAGAAGGTACAACACATATTATCAGTTCAATTCTAGTGAAGCTGAAATGCTGTAGAGACACAGTTTTAATAATAAAATTGGTAAAATCTTATGGAAGACTCAGGGGAGAAGGAAAGCTTTACCTGAATCATGAATTATTCATGCTTCAGTGGAGAACAATCAGGCAGAACCTTGGCTTTTATTACTGCTTCTGATATGAAGTGATTAGTTTTAATTTTAGAAGATTGCACATGCTTATGTAACATACCAAATTCTATTTGGATATTAACTTTTCTGTTTTGACCATTCCAATTTGAAACGACTTACTTGAGGTTATGGAATTGTTTCTTCCTAATGAATGCACTAGAATTGAATATTAAGATATATAGAAGACTTCTCCCCAGTGCTCAGAGTTAATCAAATAAAGTAATTTTTGCCTCTGATGCAGAACCAGAGACAAATGGATCTTTGAACTGAAATTAAATGAAACCGACACAGTCATCTGAAGAACAGAAATATATATACTCTTTGCTAATATTTATTACGAGAGAAGATTCTTATTTTCTGCTGTTGATTGTAGAAGCGCTGGCTGTGGTGTGTGCTAAGCCACTTCATTTGTGTCCGACTCTTTGTGACCCTATGGACTGTAGCCCACCAGGCTCCTCTGTCGATGGGGTTCTCCAAGGCAAGAACACTGGAGTGGGTTGCCATTCCCTTCTCCAGGAGATCTTCCCAACCCAGGGATCAAACCCGAGTTGCTTACGTCTCCTGCATTGGCAGGTAAGTTCTTTACCACTAGCGCTATCCGGGAAGCCCTGGCTGTACCATTACTGAAATCACAAGTTGAGTTTCAAAGTTAGCAAGGTCATTCAGCTGTTTCCCCACAACCAAGAGTATTCGTTATGTAGTGTTAAACAGAAACAATTTAATATTAGAGTTGTGTACCATAGTAATCACATGAATTCAGCCAGAGATTTCCTGTTCGATTTTTGCAGATCAATATTTACCACAGGGGTTTTTTAATCCTGAATTTGTTTGGTTATCTTGCATATTCTGCATCTCTTCAAGTTAGAGGGAGGAACAGTTGTGGATCCCTTCTAAAGCTTGTTTTAAATCTCTTGACACTTTTATGTACTAATATTTTAAAGTAGACTTACTTATAGTATTGTTCAGTTCAGTTCAGTCACTCAGTTGTGTCCAACTCTTTGTGACCCCACGAATCCCATGAATCACCAGGCCTCTCTGTCCATTACCAACTGCTGGAGTCCACCCAAACCCATGTCCATTGAGTCGCTGATGCCATCCAACCATCTCATCCTCTGTCGTCCCCTTCTCTTCCTGCCCTCAATCTTTCCAGCATCAGGGTCTTTTCAAATGAGTCAGCTCTTCGCATCAGGTGGCCAAAGTATTGGAGTTTCAGCTTCAGCAGCAGTCCTCCCAATGAATATTCAGGACTGATCTCCTTTAGGATGGACTGGTTGGATCTCCTTGCAGTCCAAGGGACTCTCAAGAGTCTTCTTCAATACCACAGTTCAAAAGCATCAATTCTTTGGCACTCAGCTTTCTTTATAGTTCAACTCTCACATCCATACATGACCACTGGAAAAAACCATAGCCTTGGCTAGACAGACCTTTGTTGGCAAAGTAATGTCTCTGCTTTTTAATATGCTGTCTAGGTTGGTCATAACTTTCCTTCCAAGGAGTAAGCGTCTTTTAATTTCATGGCTGCAATCACCATATGCAGTGATTTTGGAGCCCCCCAAAATAAAGTCTGACAGTTTCCACTGTTTCCCAATCTATTTCCCATGAAGTGATGGGACCAGATGCCATGATCTTAGTTTTCTGAATGTTGAGCTTTAAGCCAACTTTTTCACTCTCCTCTTTCACTTTCATCAAGAGGCTCTGTAGTTCTTCACTTTGGGCCATAAGGGTGGTGTCATCTGCATATCTGAGGTTATTGATATTTCTCCCAGCAATCTTGATTCCAGCTTGTGCTTCCTCCAGCCCAGCATTTCTCATGATGTACTTTGCATATAAGTTAAATAAGCAGGGTGACAGTATACAGCCTTGATGTACTCCTTTTCCTATTTGGAACCAGTCTGTTGTTCCATGTCCAGTTCTAACTGTTGCTTCCTGACATGCATACAGGTTTCTCAAGAGGCAGGTCAGGTGGTCTGGTATTCCCATCTCCTTCAGAATTTTCTACAGTTTATTGTGATCCACACAGTCAAAGGCTTTGGCATAGTCAATAAAGTTAACCAGTCTTCAAAGATAGTGACTGAAGCAGAGAAAATGGCCATTCTTTCTGTGATATCATAAATTCTACTGCTGTAGGGAAAGCCAAGAGAATGGCTGCAAGAATTTAAAAGACAGCTGGGTAAGAACTTCCTTAGTGGTTTAATGGTTAAGATTCCAAGCTCCAATGCAGGGAGCCTCGGTTTAATCACTGGTCAGGGAACTGGATCCCATATGCCACAGCTAAAACATCTCATGTAGCACAACTAAGACACCGCACAGCTAAATAAATATATAATTTTTTTTAAAAAGATACAATGGGGTGATTTATTTTTTTTTCAGTTAGCCCAAAGTTATCAGTGGAACTTTAACAAGTATTGGCTTTAGTGTTAAGGATATAACAACTTAATCTTATAATCAACGCAGTTTAGATTATCAGACAGTTAGAAAACAAGGACCCTAAATGCCTTTAAACCTCTAGTCATCAAAGACTGCAAACAGCCCTCAGAAAGAAATGAGTCTCCTGAAGTGTGTTATTTTAAGAATTCTTATGATGGCCTGAATTTGAAGAAGAGTTTTAGCGTCTCATTTTGAAATGTGGAGGGATTTAAAATATCTTAGATTTCAGAAAATTATCTTTTCTCACCTTGATGTTATGTACTTTGGACTAAAAATGTAAATTTTGTTCAGACAGTAGTTATAGAAATTATTATATCTCCAAACATATGTTGTCCATGCTAGGATCATTTGTTGTTTACCATTTCCCCCCCTAAAATAACAGGAAACCCAGACCTTAATATGTGGAGAGAATTGTCATAACCAAATTATATGTTTACTTTGAATAGAGAGAAAATTGATTTAGGAAATCACAGATGTAATACTCTTCCCCAGATTACAAGGATGAAGGTTCAGCCCCAAAGACTCTGTCAAGTGATATTTCTCAGTCCTTTTTGATACAGGACAAGAAACAGCCGTCTATATTTTCAGAGATACGAGTGACACAAGGGCTCCTTTTGTTGCTTGCAGCCTAGTTCTAGCCGGCAGCGGCAGGTCCTACTGTTTTCTGTAGGCGTTTCCTCCTTGGCCATTTTGAGAGCGTTTTCGCACAGCTCAAAGTGGAAAGGTGACCCCTCCTTCCTGTCTCAAGAGTTCCTGTGGTGGTAATATCCCTTCCTCAGGCCGTGTGAAAAGCAATGGCTTTCCGCAGTCAATCAGAAGACCCCGAGCGTCTCCCACCTGCTCAGACACACCCCAGTGAGCTACCTTCGTCGTCACACAATCCCCACCCCACAGCGTTTCCCTCCCCCACCTTCTGAAAAATGAAGCCCATCGGAGGATGAACGGCTACCAGAATACTGACTCAGAAACGCTGATGGCACTGTAGAGACTTGGGCTGGGTCAGCAGGGGCGGGGGCGTTTGTAGGTGTGGCTGATTCATTTTTGCCCTACAGCAGAAACTAACACAGTCTTGTAAAGTAATTATGAGCCAATAAAAATTACTTTAAAAAGAAAAAAAGTTAATTTTAAAAATAAAGCTATTTTTATGAACATGGGGCAAAAAAGACATGTTGGGTCAGATCATTCTGTGGCTCTCCCCTTTATCTTTAGCACTTTCTTCCTTCGCCTTCTCACATCTCACTGAAATTGAGCAACTCTTCTCCTAGAAGAGCAAACCAGGAAAATGGCAGAAAGCACTGTGTTTTTCTGAAGCTTTAGGAGCTCACTGTGAGTTCAAGTTGAAGTTTTAGAGGGAAGATGTAAAAACTAGAATGGAGGGATGTGATTGTTATAAACACACACAGTGTTCAGTGGGTTTCGGCTAAAAGTCACTTTTTTGAAAAATATCCTTGGTTTTTATACCTGGAGAGAAATCTTTCTTGCCTAGCTAGAAAAGTTTTCATACTGACAACAAATTTACAAACTGTGAGGTCTGCAAGCACACAAGTGCTGACAAGGGATGGGCAGCTGTGGCATCTTGGATGTCTACCAAGCAGAGGCTCTGGGAGGGTCGATCAAGCCAAGAAGAGCAGCCATACTCTCAGAACTACTTTGGAAGAAACAGCACTTTAATGATGTCTCATAACGTATCAAGTCTAAAATACTACATTCTCTCCATACTCTGAGGAAAAACAAATCTCAATTTTGAATTTGCAGGGCATAGAAAATAAAACCACAGCAGGAGGCATCACCTATGCCTTATATAGGGTACAGCCGGTTTGTGATGGACACAATCCACTAGTTCATACATTTTATAAACATATATTGGGCACTGAGAATTATTTGCCAAGCATTGTTAATTAATAAATAATTAATACATTATTCCTCTCAAAGAGGGATTCAGATGAAGAAAGATGAATATGTCATTAAATAATTCACTACACAAAAAATTTAAATTACAAAAAAAGGGGATCTCAGAAGAGATTTGAAAATACAAGCAGCCATTACCAGAGAAGAAATATGAAAAGTTGTCAAAAAGCAGCCCCTCAAGTATCATCAGATCCAGATGTTCTCACAGGAGAATTCTATTTAGCTCCTAAAAGACAGATAATTCCAGTGCTATGTAAATTGTTACAGAACATATGAAACAAATTAAAGCTTCCAAATTCTTTTCATAAAGTGAGAAAATAGAAATACCAGAACCCAAATATGACAGCAAAAAAACAAAAAGGAATAAAAAGTAAATGAAAGATAAATCTTTCTTATGAATATCCAAGTAATAAATCTAAATAAGATATTAACAAACAAGACTCAGCAGCACATTAAAAAGATAATAAACCATGGCCATGTGACATTTTATCTAGAAGTGCACGAATAATTCAACATCAGAAAAAGCTATTAACATAACTCATCATATTAATAAACCAAAATGGAAAATCACATGACCATCTTTGCACATGAAGGAAATCTATTTAATAATGCTCAACATTTATTCTTCATAAGGAATCTATAAATAAAGTAGGAAACAGTAGATATGCTTTCTTATGTTAAAGATGAATCCACTCTCAAATAATTTAAGATTGTACTGGAAATGGACCTTCAAGTGATAAGCAAGATAAAATGTCATAGCTAACTCACATTGTTCCAGAAGTTCTAGTTAACACCATTAAATAAGACCAAGAAACAAAATGAATACATATTGGTAAAAGGAGGTATAAGTATTATTATTTTTAGATGATAAAATTATATACATGAATAAAATAAGAATCAACTAAAACACTATGTAAACACTGAGAAAATTCAGTAAGAAATCAGAGTACAAAATTATATAGAAATATATAATCTTCGTAGATACAAAGAACAGGTAACCTTGAGAAATCCAACTACTGGTATAGGCTCAGCATTTCCAGTCATACCACTGAGATTTTTATTATGTCAATATACCTTAGAGGTGAGTTACCCAAGGCCATTATTGTTCTTTTGTAGGTAATCAGAATTTCTCTCTGGTAGCTTTTAGAATTTTCTCTGCAATTTTGTTTGCAGCTTCACTGTGATGTGGTTAGATGTACACTGGTTTTACTCTCCTCATTTTGGCGTGGTCTTTTTATTTTCAACTTCATGTCTCCTTACAATTGAAGAATCTAAGTCATTTTTATTTAAATATTGCCTCTTTCCATTCTCTCTATCTCTCTCCTCTTTAATCTTCAATTAGCTATATGTTATACCTGATTTTTCTAGTCTCCATGTCTCAATGTCTCACTCATGTTTTCTATCTTTTTATCTTGTTTTAGAATTCTCAATGTGTTCCCTCGATTTGTTTCCCAATTCTAAACCTCATTTTGGGCTGTATTTAGGCCACTGTTCAACTTGTGCTTTGAGACTTAACTTTTTTTTTTAAACAGAGCTTATTTATGAAAGTAAATTTTTTAAGTGAAATTTTAATGTACTTGAAGTGGAGAAGGAACATTGAACTATCATACTGACCAGAAGTCTATAAACAGTTTTTTATATGAATTCATGATTGCATTAATTTATGTTAAACATTTTCCTATTTTTGACCACTGAGCTTGTTTCAAATCTCTGCTAATATAAATAATTTTGAAGTGAATACCTTTATGCACAAGTGATTTTGTTTCCTTTTAGATTATTTTCTTAGAAGGGATTGAACCAAAAGTATGCCTGGCATTAATGCTCTCAGTATTTATTGTCAAAATAGTCTTTAAAGGAAGGAGCCAATAAAATGACAGCCTAGATCAAAGTGACTCTGTCACTTAAGCAGCACTGGTTATTTTAATTTTATTTAATTTTTGCTGATTTAAAGAATGAAGGCAATATCTTCATTTAAGGATTTGCATTTACTGTATTACTCGTAGGGACATAAGGACTGAACATTTCTCCAAGCTTGTTTACTAGTTGTATTTACTCTTTGAAGATCATCTCTTTGTGCATTTTGCACTTCATTTATTAGAATCTTGGGCTTCTCTGGTGGCTCAGATGGTAAAGCATCTGCCTGCAATGTGGGAGATCCGGGTTCGATCCCTATGTCGGGAAGATCCCCTGGAGAAGGAAATGGCAATCCACTCCAGTACTGTTGCCTGGAAAACCCCATGGACAGAGGAGCCTGGTAGGCTACAGTCCATGGGGTCACAAAGAGTCGGACACAACCGAGCAACTTCAATTTCCTTTCCTTTTTCCTTTATTAGAATCTTACTATTTTTCTTCTTGATGTGTTTTACTTCACTTATGTTGTTATTGAGTGGATTAGTCAAGTCCAACTCTTTGTAATCCCATGGACTATAGCTCACCATCTGCCAGGCTCCCTTGTCCATGGGATTCTCCAGGCCAGAATACTAGAGTGGGTTGTCATTCCCTTCTCCAGCGGGTCTTCCTGCCCCAGGGATTGAATCCTCTTCTCCTGCATTGCAGGTGGATTCTTTACCACTGAACCACTGAGGAAGCCCCACTCTGTCCATGATACCAGTATAAACCTCTCCTTAGACTTGTGGCAGTTTTCCCCCAGCTTATGATTTGATTAATCTATAAATTGTCATGAATACATCTATTTTCCTTGAAGTAAAATGCCTTGTTCATTTTATTTGGCTAAGTTTTGGCTGTACCCTGCAGCATGTGGAATCTTAGTTCCCTGACCAGGGATCGAATCCGCATGCCCAGCATCCCCCTTTTTAAGAAAACTGTTTGTCTGGCTGGGTCAGCTCTCGGTTGTGGCATACGAGGTCTTCATTGCGTCATGCAGGATCTTCCGTGGGAGTGCACAGACTCTCCGGTTGTGCCATGTGGTCCTACTTGGCATGCGGGGGTCTTAGTTCCCCCGCCAGGGATCAAACCCACACCCCCTGCACTGCGAGGTGGATTCTTAAGCACTGGACCACCAAAGAAGTCCTGGAAGGCAGAGTCTTAACCACTGGACCTCAAGCAAGTCCCCTTGTTCATTTTAGTCAGCTTAACACTGAGCATGCATTTTCTTCATGGAAGTACAATAGGAACCGAAGCTCTGATTTCAGCTCTGTGTGATTCAAAATGGCCTGTAACGCGGTCCTTCCAAGGAGGGAGGGTTGCAGTGGGGATGGCCCCTCGATAAAGCCACAGTGCTACCGGATGGGACAAGTAGGGGTCATCCAAGGGAAAGAACCATGGCCACTGTATTACCAAGTTACTACAAGACCAGCACACAAATTCAAGCTAGCTTCAACAGCTCACTTCTAAAGTAGATTCACATACTCAAGAGAAATTCCCAAAGAAATTATTAGACATGCTGAATAACCTGCCAATAGTTACAGTTCAAAACGTAAACCACAGAAATGTGTGTACACTGTGGCTGAGTCATTGTCCCTTTTCAAGTAATTATGGGCTGAATTATGAAATATGCAGTTAGTATAGTTCTAAGAGTGACTGCATAGACTCAGAGATTTGGGAGATACATTCAAGCAGGTGTTATGAAATTTGTGACTATGATCTTGCCATTTGCAACCCCATGGATGGACCTTGAGGGTATTATGCTAAGTGAAATCAGTCAGATGGACAAAGACAAGTACTGCATGATTTCACTCATACACGGAAACACGACAGACAAATGAAACAAAAATAAACACACAGATACAGAGAATAGGTCCGTTGTTACCAGCGGGGAAAGGAGCCCTTGGGAGGAAAGGCTGAATGGTAAAGAGGGTTAACTGTATGGTGACAAATGGAAACTAGACTTTCAACAGTGAGTGTACATATATATATATATACACATTTCTATATTGTATATAGAAGTCAAATTGTTATACACATGAAACATAATGTCATAAGCCAAAATTACCTCAGGAAAAAAAATTGTAAATATATATATAGTGCTAGAGATTAAAACAGGGGATGTAATTAGGAAAACATGTCATGTGTAATAATCAATATTATTCAACTTGGAGCTAATTGGCCCCAAAAGAGCCAAACCTGAATCAATGCCAAATGACTGAAATTGAACTGGCCGTGGCCAACACGGCTAATACAACCAGTAAATCCAAAAGGGGAAGAGTGCTCTCCCTGAATGGAGATAAAAATGGAAGCTTTAAATGTGGGTTCAACTAGATCCTCTGGAAATGTCAAGCCGCTCTACTATTCTTGCCTGGGAAATCCCATGGACAGAGGAGCCTGAAAGGCTACAGTCCATGGGGTCGCAAAAGAGTTGAACATGACTGAGCAACTAAACTACCCACCACCACTCTCCCAGTTTCAGTAGAATGGCTTAGGTTTAGCCTCAAGGTCAGGTTTTTTTTGTTTTTTAAACTGTAAATGTAAATCCAATTGTCTGTGGGGTTTCTAGCCCTTTTTGCCCAAGCGGGGTGACCCAGAACTCATCCTTTGCTACTGTATCTGAGTCTCTGCTGTCTGGAGGTCCCTCGCTCTGCCAGAAACCCCTAGTGATCTTCTCTAGACCCTACTCAGCCCCCTTATCTGATTTTACGGACAATGGTAATCAAAAGAAACCAGAGCCCTGTCCCCAAGCCTTTTATTTCTGAAAGCTAACTGAAGCGATGAATTATATTTCAGACTTCCTACACAGAGCTACAGGATTTATTTTCCACTACTTGGCTTCCACGTCTCAATAAAAGCAGTTACGCTAACCATGGTAATCAGCTCTTTTCACTAGCAATAAAGCACAAATGCCACAGGTTTGAGTTCATTTTTAAAAGCAGCACAATTTAAAAACCTTCAGAACGTTGATGCCTGGAGCTGGGTGGTATAATGACCTCTCCTTTCAAATCAACATTAGACCCGGATTGTATTTCCAAGTGGAAAGGCTGCTGGGCCAGAAAAAGTGACCTTTGGCCGAGTGACTACTTGTTACTTGGTCAGCTTCAGGGCTGCCTGCCATTAGGAAGAACCACCAAGGAATAAACTATTTCCAGCCTGCACTTATCTATCCCCTACAGGGCACTTTCTGGGGAGGAAGGAAAAGCAATTGATTTTCTCTATTCGATACTCATCATCTCATAGGTAGGTCATCTAACTGCCCAGTATGGCTTATGTTCAATTCTCAGGGTATCTTATATAACAAGGGTGGTGGTGGGGGCGGGGGTTGGACAGATTTAAAAAGCCTAGAGCTTTTGTATGGCATAAGCTAATACCTAGCGCCATAGACAGGTGAGGTACAGAGAAAAGGAACACAGAAAGAGGTTTTCTTGTCCTAAAAGATCTCATTTGAACCAAGCTATAAAAGGAAAGTCTCAGTGCTCTCCCCATCCACTGAACCAGTTTTTATTCTGATGAATTAAGAATCATCTTGAATTCTGGAAATTTCTTTGAAAAAAAAAATTCTTTTTTAAAAAAGTGAATTCACTTAATCTCTCCAAATCTTGGTTTTCATATCTGAAAAACGAAGTTCTTTTTGCCTCTGAAATTGTCAAATTTTAAGTAGATATGCACACATCCCCCCAGTTGGAAGTTCCAACATACTATAGCCACAGGTGAAGTGCTTGATAGCAAGTTGTTCCGAATTGTCCATACAGACCCAATTGTAGGGTTTACTGATCTAAGGCTTCAAGGCAAACTTTTCAATAATGGAACGTATTATGTCGTCTCTAACCATTTATAGCTCCTACGCCTTGGAATACCAATTCTTATGGCAGTACCCAGAATACCTAAAATCATGCATACTATGCTTTAACACGGCCATGAATATACTTGAGGCAAAGATACTGAGTTGGTCATTTTTAAAAAGTTACACTAGTCTACATTTGCTAGAAAAATTGCCTAACAGCATGTCTTGACTGCCTGGTTAATGTCCTGGCTTTGGTAAATTGTGGTCGTTTGTACCACTCACCATTAGAAGGTTCGTGGTGCCAACCATGTCGCAGTACACAGCACAGTGATTTGCACTGGAAAGTGGGTTCTGCCAGTTATATAGCTGTGAGATGAAGGCAAGTTACCGAACTCTCTAAGGGTCTTTCCTCATTTGTAAAAAGGGTAAAATAATGCTTTCTAGCTCACAGGTTGTTGATGGGATTAAATAAGGTAATATGTTGAAAATGCTCAGCTCAGTGCCCATCTCATGATAAATGACTGATAAATAGTATTACTGTAATAGTTTTTAAAAGACTTTTGAATGGCCTCTCATGCCTATCACCACCACCCCTGCCCTACTCTACAGGGAGTGGGGGCTTTGTTCCTTGTGCTGGAAGTCTCGCCTCGGGGGTAGTCTTTCAGCATCGGTGAACCCGGGGTACCAGTGTTGGGGTCTACTCTCCCAGGCAGAACTCTCCTTTCTGGCTGGTATTCACCACCTCTGGTCTGCAGACCAGTGTGCGGAGGGCCGTAAGGGCAGCCGCGGTGAGGCAGGGCAAGACCCCTCTGGGCTGACAGCCCACCCCTTCTTGTCAATCCCATTCTGGGGCATGGTGGCCGGCTTCATTTCTCTGGTCAAGGAGAACCCGGCACAGCTCATTTTGTCCTTCCCATGAAAGAAAAGGTCAAACACTCTGAGGCAAGGCCAGGAACTGAGAGACAGCCAGGGCCTTGAGAGGAAAAGGTCTGCTTTGCTGACGCGCTATTGTGTGCCAGGCACTGTTGTCAAGTTCTGGGGATGTAAGTAAAATACACATTGTTCCTGCTGTCAGGAAACTGAAGAGATTGATATGGAGGAAAAAGTACAAGAGATGATAGACTTAGGGCCTGACCTAATCAAGAAAGCTCCCCCTGAGGAAGTGACATTTGAAATGAAATCTGAAGGTTCAGGAAAATAAAGCCTGCTAAAGAGATGACATACAAGCAGGGCAGCAGATGCTGGAAACCCGGGGCAGGAGAAAGAGTACTGCTTTTCCATCCAGAGAAAGGCCTTTGTGAATGGAGTGTGGATAACAAAGGTGGGAGTCTGCAAGACGAGCCTGGAGAGGTTGGCGGGCCCAGACCTTGCAAGGCCTCTCGCGTGTGTGCAAGCGCATTAAGTCACTAAGCCGGGTCTGCCTCTTTGTGACCACATGGACCATTGCCTGCCAGGCCCCTCTGTCCATGGGATTCTCCAGGCAAGAATACGGGAGTGGGTTTCCATGCCCTCCTCCAGGGGATCTTCCCTACTCAGGGATTGAACTCACATGCAGGCAGTTTCTTTACCTCTGAACCACTGAAGAAGCCCACAGGGCATCTCAGGCCAAGCTAATTATTGTAGTCCTCATCCTGAGAGCACTGGGAAGTCACTAGATGGTTCTAATCTAAGGAGAGATTGACACACTCTCTTGCATTTTTACACACTAAAAGGGTAGAGTATAATAGGAGTGAATACTGAAGGCCACAGAGGAACTACTGTAGGAGTCCCTACAGAAGATGCGTGTGCTGTGGCCAGGGGTGTCATTCTCAGGGATTTGATGCACTAGATGTCGTGGACACGCTTGCTCCTTGGAAGAACCTAGACAGCATATTAAAAAGCAGAGACATTACTTTGTCAACAAGGGTCCGTCTAGTCAAAGCTGTTTTTCCAGTGGTCATGTATGGATATAAGAGTTGGAATATAAAGAAAACTGAGCGCTGAAGAATTGATGCTTTTGAACTGTGGCGTTGGAGAAGACTCTCGAGGGTCCCTTGGACTGCAAGGAGATCCAACCAGTCCACCCTAAAAGAAATGAGTTCTGAATATTCATTGGAAAGACTGATACTGAAGCTGAATCTCCAATACTTTGGCCACCTGATGTGAAGAACTGACTCATTTGAAAAGACCCTGATGCTGGGAAAGATTGAAGGTGAGAGGAGACGGGGACGACAGAGGATGAGATGGTTGGATGGCATCACCGACTCAATAGACATGAGTCTGAGTAAACTCTAGGAGGTGTTGATGGACAGGGAGGCCTGGCATGCTGCCGTCCATGGGGTTGCAAAGAGTTGGAGACAACTGAGCAACTGAACTGAGCTGAACCTAAAGGTCTGGGGGCCTGCACAGCGGGGAGGAGAGAAAGGGGCAGAGGCTGTAGGGTGGAGGTGTTCACAGGGTGAGCAGGCTGTCAGCCTCTCTCTTGGTTCCCCTTTGCACCTCCACCTCCCCATGGAACCTGCTTCCCCTGAGGTTCTGCTGGAAAGACCAGAATTCCCCTGTCACTGCCACACCATCCTCAGAGTTGTCCTGTCTTTTGCTTTGTTTGATCTGTGGACAGGCTCTTCTCCTTTTTATCTTCCAGACATTTCTCAAAATGTAACATGGGCTTATTTCTTTACTGCCATGTTACTGGGGTCTAGGAAGAAAAGGGGAAATAAGTATATGTTATAAATTTGCTGTTTGAACCACAAATTCCAATTTGTATCATTAAATGTGTAATAAATACATCATAAGTGAATAGTGAAGTCCCTCAGTCATGTCCGATTCTTTCAGACCCCATGGACTGTAGCTCACCAGGTTCCTCCATCCATGGGATTTTCCAGGCAAGAATACTGGAGTGGGTTGCCATGCCCTTCTCCAGGTGATCTTCCCAACCCAGGGATCGAACCCAGGTCTCCCACATTGTAGGCTGATGCTTTACCATCTGAGCCACCAGGAAATCATATTTCTATAGAAAGTTAACTGTTTAAGATTTTTATGAATCTCTTATGAATTGACAATGGCATTTAGATTTGGAAGTTTTGACCCAAGATAGAATTTCTTGCACTGAAACCAAGCTGAGAAAATCGTATTGCATAACCTTCACTGGCCTAGTCTTTCAGGTAAGATTTTAAATATGGTGTTCAAATAAGTGCCTCTTTGATTTCTCTGATGGTTCAGCAGGTAGAACCCCCCTGCCAAGGCAGGGGACATGGGCTTAATCGCTGGTCTGGGAAGATTCCACATGCCTTGGGGAGACTAAGCCCAAGTACCACAACTACTGAGTCCACGTGGTCTAGCACCCATGCTCTGCAACAAGGGAAGTCACTGCAACTGGACGCCCACACACCGAAATGAAGAGTAGCCCCTGCCTCCTGCAACTAGAGAAAGGCTGAGTGCAGCAAGGAAGACCCAGCACAGCCAGAAATCAATCAATCAATCATGAAATGCTAATTAGGCACACAATTGTAAACACTCATCAGGCCCAGTCTCGGATAAAATAGGAAACTTCACAGGAAGCAAAAGGATAGAAGGAGAGCATGGAAGAGGATGATGAGCTCCTGAGTTGGCTAGCAGAACTTCCTGTATCAGAGGGAACACATTTTTCTGCAAACATTTAATTTCCATTTGAACATCACTATTGAGTTTACCATCATCACTTCTTTAGGGAAATGGTGCCTCTTTCCAACTGCAATTAGCTCCAGGAATATTTTCCTAATATCAGTTTGGATTTGCCCTTTGCTCTTGTTTTGCTGTTCTTCAGGTCTCCTTAGTCTAAAGTCTGCTTTCCTCTTAAGTTAGCCAGTATTTTTTTTTTTTAGCCATTATTTTTAAAGGCGTTTTTCTACCTGAAATGTCATTTCTTTCATCTAAATAAATTCAGATCTCCTGAGCTCTTTCTGGTAGCTTCTTTCTAATATTGGCACCTTTTGGGGTTTATTTCTAGGATTTAAGGTTCTTTTACCATTTTGTCTCCCCAATTCAATTTTCACATAATGGATAAGTCAATCTTTTATCCACATACAAAATACCACCCTAACCATTAGGTGGTGAAATCCCTTTCATCACTTTAAAATCACAATTGGGTGAACTTTCCTTTGACAGATGCATACCTTGTATTCAATAATGCTTATAATAGGTCTCCTGGGGTGGACTCCTAAGGCAATTTTGAGAATCATATGCCACTCACTGCCTTATATGAACTCTCTTTGTGCTTTTCAACCCATTGATTCTGCAAGTGTTACTTTATTAACTGATAAAACCCACAGCTATTCACACAAACCCTGACCCCAATCATTCATTCATTCAGCACCATTTGTGTGCCAGACACTGTGCTGGGCACTATGAAACAAGAGTGAGTTAAAAGCAATATGGTAGGGGAGAAAATTTCAATCATGATATAAGGGCTATGAAAGAAAATCATGGGATTAACTCTGATGGGAAGAGAGGTGCTCAGGAGCTTGCTTGAGATCAGAGATGCTATATACAAATACATTTATTTGTGTGCTTGCATGAAAGTGATATTTAAGAAGTATCTGGGACTTAAACAGCATTAGGATTTTTTTTTTTTTTTAACAGGTTCACTAGTCATTTGAATGTCTTCCTTGGACGAAAGCTTTCCCTGTTGGCTCAGATGGTAAAGAATCTGCCTGCAATGCAGGAGACCTGCATTTGATACCTGATTTGGGAAGATCTCCTGGAGAAGGGAATGGCTACCCACTCCAGCATACTTGCCTGGGGAATCCCATGGACAGAGGAGCCTGGCAGGTACAGTCCATGGACTCGCAGAGTCAGACATAACTGGGCCACTGACATATATACTTTTATTTTGGAGAAAGGTCTATTTAGATCCTTTGCCCATTTTTAATTGGTTTGTCTTTTTATCATTAAGTTGTAAAGTTCTAATAGGAACAATTTTAATTCGAAATTACTGGGCAACATTTTGAAAAGGAACTCTTCTTCATTTCAGAAAAGATTCCAATCTGTAAATCCTAGAATATTTTGGTAAGTCTTCCAGTACTGCAAGGATTTATGGCAGGTTGTTATTCCTTGATTTGATCCCTTTAAGGTTTTCACATGAAGTCAAATGATCAATTCTAAAAAGAAGAGAACCTCATTTTAATTCAAAGCAATAGTCAAATAGCTAAAGCTTATTATTACGCCCTACAATTTTGCTATTTTCCTATAATACAATTTTCCTTGGAGTCTTAAAACTGTTTTGGAATTGTGTTTAACTATATCTATTTACACTTTTCATTCCTTTGAACTTGGTTAGACTCATGGAGTTTTATAATTACACCATTTATACCACTCTTGGGTCATGGGCAATTTTGATTCATGTCATATTAACTCACATTTGATTAATGTGAAATGCATTCAAGGTTATTAATGAGAACTCATACTTGGGATTTATAAAGCATTTTCTACATACAAAACACTCTTCAGATAGTAACTAATTATACTTACAAAATACCTAAAAGATAGATTTATTACTAATAATACTTGTCCTGATGTCAAACTCCATGAAGCACCCACTTGACATAAATGTATAATGTGATATAAATTAATTGAGAAGAACCTTTGCCTTTCAACTTGCAAGCAACTGTTTATCCAGATATCACATCACTAATCTCTTGGCAGAAGTTTTTTTTGAAAGTGATACATCAAAATGTTACTAAAGCTTGATAAATTATACCTTGTCTTAGTAGAGGAACTTTTAATAAAAATCTGCCCAGTGGTATTTGATTTCAAGATAAAAGGAAGGGGAAATGATTCAATTCTTTTTCTTCTTTTTTAGTTTGAAAGGTAAATGTCTCGAGAAATGATTAACCTATTTAAAGTATTTTGAATTTCATGGGGATTATTTGAATACATAACAGTGGAATAAGTTCAGCAATTACTAAGGATAAAGGGAATGCTAAGGATCACAAGAATTGAGTTCTAATTGAAAGGCTGACACAAGTATTTCTGGGATGCTCAGGCAGGTCTCCTAACCTGTTATTTACTTACACAATCATGGGATCACCCATTTCATAAAATGGTAGATAGTAGTCTGAATGGAGTCCCAATTAGCAATCATTGGTCCATATAACTTTTTATTATTTTTTTAAAATTTGAGCCTGTTTGCAACATGTTTAAAAAGGCAGATTACATATACAAGTTCAAATTTCTAAATTCTCTTGAAAAGAGTCAGGTGATCTGGCAATAGTGGTCCACATCCTTGAGTGACATTTCTTTGGGGGTAGGTAGCTGCCCCGCTGCTAAACAACAGCATTCCTGGCTTCAGTTCAGTTCAGTCGTTCAGTCATCTCTGACTCTTTGAGACCCCATGAATTACAGGCCTCCCTGTCCATCACCAACTCCCTGAGCCCACTCAAACTCATGTCCACCGAGTGGGTGATGCCATACAGCCAACTCATCCTCTGTCATCTCCTTCTCTTCTGCCCCCAATCATTCCCAGCATCAGGGTCTTTTCCAATGAGTCAATTCTTCGCATGAGGTGGCCAAAGTATTGTAATTTCAGCTTTAACATCAGTCCTTCCAACGAACACCCAGGACTGATCTCCTTTAGGATGGACTGGTTGGATCTTCTTACAGTCCAAGGGACTCTCAAGAGTCTTCTCCAACACCACAGTTCAAAAGCATCAATTCTTTGGCACTCAGCTTTCTTCACAGTCCAACTCTCACATCCATACAGGACCACTGGAAAAACCATAGCCTTGACTAGATGGACCTTTGTTGGCAAAGTAATGTCTCTACTTTTCAATGTGCTATCTAGGTTGGTTATAACTTTCCTTCCAAGGAGTAAGCGTCTTCTAATTTCATGGCTGCAATCACTATCTGCAGTGATCTTGGAGCCCAGAAAAATAAAGTCAGCCACTGTTTCCACTGTTTCCCCATCTATTTGCCTTGAACTGATGGGACAAGATGCCATGATCTTAGTTTTCTGAATGTTGAGCTTTAAGCCAATTTTTCACTCTCCTCTTTCACTTTCATCAAGAGGCTCTTTAGTTCTTCACTTTGGGCCATAAGGGTGGTGTCATCTGCATATCTGAGGTTATTGATATTTCTCCCAGCAATCTTGATTCCAGCTTGTGCTTCTTCCTGCCCAGCGTTTCTCATGATGTACTCTGCATATAAGTTAAATAAGCAGGGTGACAATATATAGCCTTGACATATTCCTTTTCCTATTTGGAACCAATCTGTTGTTCCATGTCCAGTTCTAACTGTTGCTTCCTGACCTGCATACAGGTTTCTCAAGAGACAGGTCAGATGGTCTGGTATTCCCGTCTCTTTAAGAATTTTCCACAGTTTATTGTGATCCACACAGTCAAAGGCTTTGGCATAGTCAATAAAGCAGAAATAGATGTTTCTCTGGAACTCTCTTGCTTTTTCCATGATCCATCGGATGTTGGCAATTTGATCTCTGGTTCCTCTGCCTTTTCTAAAACCAGCTTGAACATCTGGAAGTTCACAGTTCACGTATTGCTGAAGCCTGGCTTGGAGAATTTTGAGCATTACTTTACTAGCGTGTGAGATGAGTGCAATTGCGTGGTAGTTTGAAAATTCTTTGGCATTGCCTTCCTTTGAGATTGGAATGAAAACTGACCTTTTCCAGTCCTGTGGCCACTGCTGAGTTTTCCAAATTTGCTGGCATATTGAGGGCAGCACTTTCACAGCATTATCTTTCAGGATTTGAAATAGCTCAACTGGAATTCCATCACATCCACTAGCTTTGTTCATAATGATGCTTTCTAAGGCCCACTTGACTTCACATTCCAGGATGTCTGGCTCTAGGAGCATGATCACACCATCATGATTATTTGGGTCATGAAGATCTTTTTTATACAGTTCTTTTGTGTATTCTTGCCACCTCTTTTTAATATCTTCTACTTCTGTTAGGTCCATACCATTTCTGTCCTTTATCGAGCCCATGTTTGTATGGGATGTTCCCTTGGTATCCCTAATTTTCTTGAAGAGATCTCTAGTCTTTCCCATTCTGTTGTTTTCCTCTATTTCTTTGCACTAATCAATGAGGAAGGCTTATCTCTCCTTGCTATTCTTTGGAATTCTGTATTCAAATGGGAACATCTTTCCTTTTCTCTTTTGCTTTTCACTTCTCTTCTTTTCACAGCTATTTGTAAGGCCTCCTCAGACAGCCATTTTGCTTTTTTGCATTTCTTTTCTATGGGGATGGTCTTAATCCCTGTCTCCTGTACAACAAACTTCTGTCCATTTATATCACTTACCTAGCTTTTGTATTCACTTGAGTGTGCTCCAAAACAAGTGGGATATTTTAGGGCATTTTTTCCCCTAAAGCATCTGTGGTATCTGTGGCAGAATTCAAGATGGCCCAGGGAAATTCCACCTTTCCCTGGTGTACAATATAATCCCTGTATAATCCCTCTTCTCAAATGTGGTCTGAACATGTGAATATAATGAAAGACACCCTCATGATTATGTTATGTTATATGGCAAGAGATATTATAGACACAACAAGGTCCCTAAACAGTTGACTGTGACTTAATCAAAAGGAGAACAGCTGGGTGGGCTAACTCTAGTCAAATAAACTCTGAAACAGTCAAGAAACAATAGCAAATACTTCCCTGTGCATCTTAAAGAAGAAGCTAGTCATGCTGTGAATTGCCTACACACAGAGGTGTCCCCAGAAGCTAAGGTTCTCAGACCCACCCCTGTGACAAACTGAATTCTTTCAACAACCTGAACGAATGTGGGAAGAGGACCCCAAACATCAGATGAGACCCTCATCACTAGTTGTCACCTTTGTTTCAGCCTGGTGAATCCCTGAGCAAAGCACCCTGCTAATTCATATCCAGAATCGTGATCCAGAGAAACTGGGAAAATAAACATGCTTTATTTTAAGCTGTTAATTTTGTGGTAATTTTTTAATGCAGCAATAGAAAAGTAATATAGTCTCTATAAAGGAAATACATGTTTAACATCAAGGAATATGCCAAGAAATTTAACTGTTTAATGTACGACATATATTTTATTTAAATAGAAGGCTATGAATCTAAAGAGAGGACATGAAGAGAGGTGGACTCTTACAGTTTCAAAACAACTTGGGATGTGTAGTAGAATTGAGCAAATGAATTAATATGCTGATGCTGGGCACATGAGTTTCCAGTGAGGAAGAAGGGATATATAAATATGGACTATGGGAATGGACTGGAGTTGGGAGTTATGAACTGTATAATGTATATATGAACTGTGAAAATGTATATATGCATCTATATAGGCACATATCAGTTATCTATTGCAGCCTAACAAATTATCTTAAAACTTAGCAGCTGGAGACAACAAACATCTATTATCTTACAGTTTCTGTGGGTTGAAAATCAGAGAATGACTTGACAGGGTGGTTCTAATTCACTGTCTCTCATGACATTTTGATGAAGCTGTTGACTAAGGTTACAGTCATCTTAACGGTTGGTTGAGGCTGGAGGACCACTTCCAAACTCATTGATATGGTTGTTGTTAGAAAATTCAGTTCTTCTCCATATTGGCCTCTCCATGTCACTCGTGGCAGCTGACATCCCGTAGAGAGAGAAGAGGGAGAAAAGGAGAGAGAGGAACCAAAACAGAAGCCACAGCATGGTCAGTAACTAATCTCAGAAGTACACATGGCATCACTTCTGCCATGTCCTGTTGGTCCCACAGAGCAAAGCGAAAAAGTGAGTGTTAGTTTCTTGGTCGGATCCTGCTTTTTGTAATACTGTGGATTGTAGCCTGCCAGACTCCTCAGTCCATGGAATTCTCCAGGCAAGAATTACTGGAGTGGGTAGCCATTACTTCTCCCAGGGGATCATCCCACCTCAGGGATTGAACCTGGGTCTTCTGCATCACAGGCAGATTCTTCATCTTCTGAAGGGGAGCCCAAACTCAGACCAATTCTTATATTAAATACAATGCTGTATACACAGCAAGGTGTGAACACCAGGAGGCAAGGATCACCGTAGGCCATCTTGGAAGCTAGCATGGCTATCATAAAGCATGTGTATATGTACATGGATATATGTCTATGTGTGTACGTTTACTTCTGTATGTGTACAAATCTGTGGATATGCATGTGTATATTTTCTAGCACTGTCTGCAGAGAGGGCCAAGAGGAAAAGACATGCTAGCAGTAATTAGGATACCTAGCATCCAGATTTTTATATTTAATATCAGTTTCAGTAAAAACAACTAAGTCTTCTTAGAGAAATAACTGACACCAGGTTTGGGGCAGGGTAGTGAGAAGATGATACGGGATCACCACATTATTCTAGAAACTAAAGAACTACTCAAAAACATGATAGAGACATGTCACAAAGACACAGAAGCCAATCGAAGGCATTTCCACTTGCAGATAAGTAAAATGTCATCTTAACAATGAGTTTCCCAAGTGGCTCAGAGGTAAATAACCCCCCTGACAATTTAGGAGCTGCAGGAGACAAAGGTTCCTTCCCTGGGTCAGGAAGATTCCCTGGAGGAGGAAATGGCAACCCACTCCATTATTCTTGCTGACATAATTCCATGGACAGAATAGCCTTGCAGTCTACATACAGTTCATGGGGTTGCAAAGAGTTGGACATGACTGAGCACAAATGAGTTTTAAATCAATGGAAAAATATGTACTCATGAAATTTTACTGGTGATGATAGACGGATGACTTCTCTTGGTTAAAGTTGAAGACTAGGCCTTTCTGGTACCTGTAGAGAGTGTGCTGGATTCAGGAAGTCATCATTTACAACCATAATGGTACAGACTGGATTATACAAGAATCATCAATGCATAGTAAACCTAGAAGAGAAGAGCAGGATATTTGCATTGCCTTAAAGTAGCTCCCCACAGACTGCTTATTGGTTGCAACTGAGGAAAACACCCCAGAAATTACAGAGTGGAGAAATTAGGCAACACTTGAACCAGGTGATCAAAACTAGCATTGTCCATGAGGGGAAAATGCATGCTGTGTGCTTCCAGATGACATACTCTAAGAAGAACTCAACATCTCTGTCCTGTGCAAACCTCCACCCAAGAATGCAAAACTTAAGTAAGAGAAAATATTGACAAGCACAAGAAGAAGAAACTTCTAGAGGGATGTGTGTGCACGCATACTTGACTCTGTGACGTCATGAACATAGCTCGCCACCTGCCTGGCTCCTCCATCCATGAGGTTCTCCAGGCAAGAACACAGGAGGGGGCTGCCATTTCCTACTCCAGGGGATCTTCCTGACCCAGAGATCAAATCCACATCTCCTGAAACTCTTCAATTAGCAGGTGGGTTCTTTACCACTGTGCTACCTGGGAAGCCAGGCTCTAGAGGGATAGCTTTCTTTAAAAATGTCAATGTTGTGGGGGAAAAAAAGCCTATGGAAATGTTTCAGATTAAAAGAGGTTAGATGCATGACAGTTATATGCAATTATCCAAAACTAGATTCAGCCTGTAGTGGAGAAGGAAAAAGTGCTGTAGGTCAGCTGGCAAAATGAAATATGGGCAATAGCTTACATAAAAGTATTGTGGTGGGAAAAACTGTCTTTTAATGTTCGCTAGAAATTGGTTTGAAAGCTAGATTCACCTCTCCTCAATGTATGATTTCTGTGCCATGTAGAAAGTGAAATGTGACCACTACAAAATTTCCTGTCACCCCTAATAGAATGAAAGATTTTAATAATTTCCCTAAGCATATATCTTACCACCACGGGGTAATTAAGGCCATTGCTACATGTGGTCTGATTTTTTTCAGCTGCTTTAATTTTAATGGTCAGTGTTGGCACAGTCAATCAGACTGGCTGTACAGCCCTGCCATTTGATAATTAACTGCCAAAACCTGTTTTGATTATTTTGAGAGTGTTGGATGCCTGCTGAAAATAAAATGAGACACGACACCAACCCAGCAAGCGGATGGTCTTAATGCCAACACTGTCTTTTCTTGTGTCCTATAGCTTCTGTTTAGGGCATTCTATCAAAGACATTCTTCAAAAAAATAAGTGATATTTCAGCAAATATAGAATTGAATTAGAATTTGAACAACCACATTCTTTACTGGAATTTCTTAGAGTAATGGAACTAATATTGAAAGAGACTGTATAATTACCTTCCACAGATTTTACCTCTAGAGTAGTTTTGTAGCAATTACCTTTTTACTAACAAAGGCAACTCAGGAACACAGTCATGAAAAATCATCGCACAGCACAAACAACACAAGCTGCTGGAGCTCTCACCTAACTGTACCCATACACTGACTGTCTCTCCCACGAGTCCTTCAAGTGAGATTAGATCACCCTGTGCGCCCAGTTGGTGCAGTCTGTAAGAATTACTCGAAAATACAGAAATTCACAGACATGTTTTAAAAAATGTACCCTTCTACGTTGGAACCAACACATTCACTCCAATACTCAAACTGTGCAAAAAGGCATATGGTGAAAAGGTCTCCTTGAACCTTTATTCTCAAGCCACTCAGTTTCCCTTGCTGGGAAATCAATGATATGAGCTTCTGGTATGTCTTTCCAAGTATCTTTTGTGCCTATACAAGCAAACCTTAATACACATTGTCCCCCTCCTATGTGAACGATGGCATATTGCACACATTGTCCTTCATTCTATTTTCATTTTTCACCTGTAGTAGATCTTGGAGATACTTCCACAGCAACTCATAAAAAACATTACCGTTCTTTTCTGGGGTTAAGAATATGTATCTGTATGGCTGTACCATTACTTAATCAGTTTTCTACTGGTAGATATGTAGATTGTTTCCTACCTTCTGCTCTTGTGAGCCATACTGATACAATATTCTTGTCTACATATCAGTTTGGACAGATAAGAGAGTATAGCTAATTCACATTTTAATTTTTATTATTTATTTAGTGGAGTTGTTTTGGATATTGCTGTTGTTCAGTCACTCAGTTGTGTCCAACTCTTTGGGACCCCATGGACTGCAGCACGCCAGGCTTCCCTGTCCATCACTGTCTCCCGGAGTTTGCTCAGACTCATGTCCATTGAGTTGGTGATGCCATCCAACCATCTCATCCTCTGCTGCCCCTTCTCCTGCCTTCAATCTTTCCCAGCCTTAAGGTCTTTCCCAGTGAGTAGGCTATTCACATCAGACGGCCAAATCTTTGGAGATTCAGCTTCAGCATCAATCCTTCCAATGAATATTCAGAGTTGATGTCCTTTAGGACTGACTGCTTGATCTTCTTGCTGTCCAAGAGACTCTCAAGAGTCTTCTCCAGCAGTTTGAAAGCATCATTTCTTCAGTGCTCAGCCTTATTTATGGTCTAACTCTCACATCCATGCATGACTACTGGAAAAACCATAGTTTTGACTGTATGGATCTTTGTCGGCAAAGTGATTTCTCTGCTTTTTAATACACTGTCTAGGTTTGTCATAGCTTTTCTTCCAAGGAGCAAGTGTCTTTTAATTTCATGGCTGCGGTCACCATTTGCAGTGATTTTGTTTTGGATAATGATATCAAAAGTTTCTTTTCATAGAAAAAGAGAAAATTGTAAGGAATAACTTATTTTTCCTGGCTGGACTGTATATTTTAACACCAGCTTGCTCATACTCTCCTCTGATGAAGTGAAACATTCTGTAGCAGTTTTATTAAGGGAGTCTTGAAGAATGTTCATTTTAGATGGGCCCCAGAATGACGATTCACCCCTCTAGTTTTGAAGCAAAGATCTAGGTATGTTCCACTCTACTCACATTTGCTACTAATTATTTTAGGGTCTCTGATGCATTTGGGCTTCAGGGATGTTCCACTGAGCCTGGAAAATTGCATGGACAGAGGAGCCTCGTGGGCTACAGTCCATGGGGTCTGATGGGACTGAATGACTGAGCATGCATGATGCATTTAAAATAATATAGACACTTTTCTGGTTTGAGTCAATGATTCATTCAAATGCTTATTTCCTCCAAGTACTGTAAATGTTCTAAGTGATTGTCCATTGAACTTCTCTCCAAATACAGCACTGAGAACCTGGGGCAGCAACACCCAAGCAAATGATTTCAAGACTAAACATGCAGCATCAAAAAGACCTTTCTAAAATATCTTAATTTTAAAAGGCATTTATAATGTTTGGCCCTAGAGTATACTTGATAGCTATTAGGAGTAATATCAGAACAAATCTTTTTGAACAAATGCCATCCAGTCATAATTTCAAAATGGTGCAATTGTATGTTGTCTTCCTGTTTCAACTTCATTTTTAATAGAAAATCATCACACTCAACATGGATTTTAGAAATACTCAACTTTGTGTCAAGTTGGTAGCCCAGGAATATCACAAGTGAGGGGCATGAAAGCTCCAAAATCAGGCAGTGCAAGTCAACTGTCTTCCAGCCTAGATCTGATCAGTTCTGAGCTTGGGCTTTCGCTGAACCCCTGGGGAATAATGAAGAAAATGTACTAATTTTGTAAATTTGGCCTGTTTACATAGTAGACACATCGAAGACTCTTTTCTTGTATGGCATTATTCTAAACTGTCATTATGAGGGGTGTTCTTTGTATAAGACAGTTACAAATGTCTTATCCTTTGTATACGGTAAAGTTAAAATCAAGACAGCAGAGATCAAGAGAATAACTGGAAGTCACAACGTCCCATACATGCTCAGGATTTCTACTGTTGAGGAAAGAGCTTCAGCTGCTGTGAAAGAAGTTCACTCTCTCTTTTCATAATAAGCAGAATATGAAACAGTGGGAGATGAAAATCCTCCATTCAAGGACAAGAATAGCTTTATTCCCATGGTTGATATTCAAATATGTGCTCTGCATGCATGCTCTGAGGAGCTCAGAGCATCTTGCAAACTTCAGTAGGAATAGCACACACATCAGCTTTTTTGAGGCTAGTTCAGAATTCCAAAATATCCAACTCATCTCCGATGGTCTAACTGATCAAGAACTAGGACTCAGCAAAATACAAAAGCAGGCAATGCTTTTCATTTCTACCTTCCTTTTCTGTATCCTGTTCCACATTGCTAACATTCACAGCCCAATCCAAAGCACTGAGCTTTCCTTGGTCCCACTTCTAAAACTCCTTTTCTTGTCTCCACCCTGAAGAGGCAATAGAAAACCCTGAATGTGTATCTGAGTTTTTATAGTCCTGACTCTATAAAAAAGTAGATGTTAGATTAGAGGTTCATCTTTACATCTCAGTGGTCTCTAAGTATCCCAGAGTATCAGCACTCTGTGTTTTATATTAAAGTATAAATAACTGACAACCAGGTGTGTTAATTTACCCCACACCAAGTAAGTTCATATCCTAAAAACAGAAGTCTCCCCCTTCTCTCAGCCTTTGTGTTGGAACTGGGAGACGAGCAGGATCACAGAGGCTCGCAGGAAGAAGGGTGATGAGAAGAGACTATCAGAGGCTATACTGGACGATTCTACTGTTTCTACTTCTAAAGGGACCAAAACAAACTGGAGGTGGTGAGACCTGCATTATAATGGGTATATATGGCTTATATGTTGCCAGGCTAAAAATAAAACTATTGGCCCAGATTTCTCTAGCTCTGATATTTTCTTTGATCCTTTACTGATACGCTAGTTACCTTTCACTTATCAAAATTTCACCTGAAGAGCTGGCATAAAAACAGACATATAGAACAATGGAACAGAACATAGATCCCAGAAGTAACCCCTTGCAAATACAGTCAAGTGATTTTTAAGTAGGATGGCAAGATCGTCCAGTGAAGGAAAGGACAGTCTTTTCAACAAATAGTGCTGGAAAAACAACATCCATATGCAACAGAATGAAGTTGGGCCCTTACCTTACATTACATGCAAAAATTAATTCAATAAATATTGGTTGAATAAAGATAAAAACATTGGTTGAATGAAGCTTATTTTTTCTTTTTTTCCTTTCTCACTTTGCTTAGTGGGAGAAAGAGAAATTAAATTCTGAATTCAGTAGAGTGTTAGAAAAAGGGACAGTCAGTAATTATTCATCATGTTGAAGTACTCAGAAGTAGAAGCTGTGAGAAAAAGGTTTTTGATGACAATTGATTTAATTCTGAAACACTTTTTCTAGGATAGAAGTTCTCAGTCCTGGCTAAACAATGAAATAATCTGGGCCAGTTGAAAAAATTACAAACTGAACTGGTGTGTAGGCATCAGAGTGTTTTATAATTACTCCAGGTGATTGTATGTACAGTGAAGTTTCTAGGAGCAATATGTCTCCCAGAGACAAGTTCAAATGGGTTAGAAGGCAATTATTAATACAACATGGAGCATTCGCCAGAGGAATATTAAGCTATGTTATCAAAACAATGTAGAATTTATTATTAGAAAAGATATCATTATCTTTTTCAGACAGTAACGCATTTCCTTGTTTTTCTTTTTTTCCCATGAGTTAACTTAAGTAATTGCCCTTCTGTGCAATTCCACTCCATTTCCTGAGTCCATACCAGTGGGAGGAAGTAACAGCGTTTAGAGTCCTCCAGCATCATGTGGTGAGGCTTGTGCTTTGGTCAAGTTACAGCTATAGCACCCTTCCTATTCAAACATGGCCTGTACTTAAACACTGCAGCTGATGTTCAGTTCTTACTACATGCTAGGATGCTATTCTCAGCACTTTATTACCTATTGATACTAAACTTCACAAAAACGCCATGAGTTAGGTGCTATTGTTATGCCTGTTTTCCATATAAGAAAATTCAGCCTCACAGAAGTAAAGTTAGTAAGTTGTGGACCAAGGAGACCAAGCCAAGCCTCTGCACGTCCCCAACCCACTGTCTTCACCTGTGCAAAGTCCCTTCACCCTTTGCTGCTAAGCCATCCCCCAAGTTAACAATTTATGTGTTTATTTCATAGGAGTAGCCAAGCCAATTATACAAAAACATTAATATTTACTAAATCCTCACTCTGTGCTCTGCACTGTTGCAAAGCACTTTTGCATTTGACTTTCACAATAACTCTTATTCATTAATGTTGAAGTAGGTTTCCACTTCTTTCTCCAGGGGATCTTCCCAACCCAGGGATCGAACCCAGATCTCCTACACTACAGGCAGATTCTTTAACAACTGAGCTACCAAGGAAGCCCCCAATGTGATAATTAGTCTTGTTCATTCACAGGTAATTAAACGATGGCACACAGAGAAAGAGAATAACGAGCCCACATCATAGACAGAGGGGTAAGGCCTTAACTCAAAATCAGGACTCTGACTCTCTAGCACACTGTGCTATGTGCCTCTTAAGGAAAATGTTAAATATATCTTTGTGATTTAGAAATTCTAATAGAGTTACAGCTTGAGGTTTTGTTTTTCTTTCAGGTAGACTTTGAAAATACTGGATTTGTGATTTGAATTTATCTGTTTCTAGAAACATAAACAAAATCAAAGCATCTTTGGTGGCAGTTCCCTTCACTGTAAAAGAAGAATCTTAAAAAATTTCATCCAAGAACTTGTCAGCTTAAGAGTCAGTGGTGCTTGGGGGACCACTCTTACTGGCTCCAGGTCTGACTACCTGTATCTCTTCTCAACTCAGCAGTCTTTGTCACACTGGTGGCTTGGAATCAGCCATGGTGTGTGAATTTATACTGTAGAAATTGGTGAATGTTACAAACCAGAATATTTTCCCTGCAAAGGGCCAGCTGCTAAACAGTTATCAGCACATTACTGTCTCAAGTTATAAAATATGTACAAGTGTCTTAATATTTTAGCAATTTAAAATGGAAGAGAATGGTGTTGTTTCAGGAAATTATTAGCATCATGTTTCTTTTTAACAGGCATTTTGCATTTAGGAAATTGAAAAGCAAAATTAAGTTTCCCAGATGTCATCAATGTCAAATGCTTTCTGATCTGTTAACTTAGTTCCGCCTCAGAGGAAGTACTGAAAATGGGTCTACCCTCACTTACTTGTTTTGTGTTTTGGCCATCCTGGGCTCTCACTAGTTTCAGCGAGCAGGCTTCCCGCTGCGGTGGCTTCTCTAGTCGTGAGCCTGGGCTCCAGGGCCGGTGCTCAGTGGCTGTGGCACTCAGGCTTCACTGCTCCATGGATGTGAGATCTTCCCAGGCCAGGGATTGAACCGGTGGCCCCTGCACTGCAAGGAGGATCCTTAAGCACTGGACCACCAAGAAAGCCCCTACCCTTACCTTTTGCAACAGACTTTCACAATAACTACCTGGGCCACTGGCCAGAAGACCTGGGTAATGATTTCATCTTACAAATTCAAGTACATACCAGAACATTAATTTTCTAACTCCTCTTGCCTTTCTTTGGACATATATAACTGAATAATAGAGCTTCAGATGTTCTGCCTCAAAAGGAATAAATGTGAAACATCTGAAAAGGTCTATGATAGACATGACTGAATCCTTGCTTTTGGAGACAAGGACTTTATGTGTCTATTAATAGTCACGTTTGAGTTTTAGAGTAATTCTCCCCCTTGCTGTTCAACAAAACGGAGCGTTTTATCAAATTTATGTGACTTTTCAAATATTCAGTGTATTCAGTATACACGCAGTTGCATATACACTGTGTGGGACCCATTCTTTCTGAACACCTCCTTCAGCACTACCACCTCATCACTACCTACCCCCTGAAGATTTAGGGCTCATCCATCTGCAGTGTCAGGGCTGGGAACTGCAGTTAAGAGCTGGACCTTGTTACTGTGAGGAAGATACCTCACCCTGCTGACATCTGGAGAGACAATCCCACAGGAGAAAGCTGAGGTTCGAGGATACTGAGAGAAGAGTTGAAGGGGGGGCTTGTAAAGCTAGGAGTTCAGAGCCAGGTTTGTGAAATCGGGAGATAGCAAGGTAATTGTCCAAACACAGTAGGGCATCTTACTTCACAGCCTGGAGGTTTATTTTACAAACATGTTTCAAGATGTGGTAAAAGCCCTGATTCAATGCTATATTCTCCCATCAGAGTGACACTTCACTGAAGGCAGGGTCTTCATCTAGCTCTTGTCTATATCTCCAGCATCTGGAACTCTGCCTGCCATATAGTGGACAGTCATAAATACTGAGCATTCATAAATATTTGTGCAATAAATGAATGGACAGGTATGTGCATCATTATGTTGTGAAGTACATGAAAAAATTTTTTAAAGAAACTCCCATCCGGTTGGGTTGTCATTTTATTCCTTTAGAACCTGTTTGCTTCACATGTGCTAAAGGAAAAAAAAAAACTTTTTTTCCTCTTCAAAATTATAACATCTTTCCCCCAAAGGATCTATGATACATTATTTCTTCAAGATGCTATCACAAAAGGATTAAGTAATAAAAGAAAGTGGAGAAATGATGAGTCAAACAGAGATGAAAAGGATTCTTTGATGCTGGGCTTCTCAGAGCTCTTAACATGCTACAATCATGCAGTCTCCAGAGAAAGGAAAGAGCAAACGGGGTTTTCCAAAATCCATGTACCATGGAGCACTTTTACCCAGAGAAACTTGGACTAAGTATTCCAAGGAAAAAAAATCTGGAAATTGTCTAGATGTTTTGTGACCAAACCAGATTGGTTTTGCCCCATGTGTAACAAGCCAAAATGCTGGGATTTTCAGCAGAGGGTTTCTTCACAAGGCAGACAAGCCAGGAAACAGAAAAGTCAGAACCACCAGCCCAAGGCCAGAGTCTTGGGGTATTTATGGATAAGGAATAAAGCAGCATGCGGTCTGAGGCCTGAGCAGTGTGGGGAGTGTGCAGAAAGGTGGTTGGAAAAAGGTGTGGCAGACACTGCCCTAAGCAGGTGTAACTAAGCCACAGGCCTCTTGCGGGTACAGACACAAGGTGTTTAGCAGGGTCTGAGGGTGGGGCTTTCAGCCCCCAAACATCAAAACGTCCCCAAGCCACCAAGCAGACGCATACAAGACCACTCGGCCAGTCCATGGTCCTAACCGGTCTTAACCAGCTCAGCTCGAACTAGACCCAGCTGACCCCAAGTTCATGGGAAACAGCTCCTGCAAACATCTAATTATTTAAGTCACATGCTGATTGGAAGACACGCAAGTCTTTTTTTTTTTTGGCCGCCCCCAGAGGCATTTAGGATCTCAGTTCCCAGGCCAGAGACTGAACTGCACCTCTGGCCTTGAGAGTAGTTTCAGCCCCTGGACCACCAGTAAAGTCCCCATTGTAAGTCTTTTGTGGCAACAATTAAAAGCTTTGTGAAGGTGTGTGAAGTGGGGTTGACTAACAATTACCCACAGTTTCAGTTTCTACAATTTTACTCTATCTAAATTCAACACAAGTAAAGTCTCTTTCATGATCTGAATTTCTCTTGATCTGTTCCATACTCCATCAAAATGTGTGATTTTTAACTCATTTTCACCAGAGTCTGCCAGGAAACTGACTAGTCTGATAAATTATATTGAGGTAAAATGTTAGGCCTCTTGAGGTAAAATGAGCCTCTTGATGAAAGTGAAAGAGGACAGTGAAAAAATCAGCTTAAAGCCGAAGAATTGATGCTTTTGAACTGTGGTGTTGGAGGGGACTCTTGAGAGTCCCTTGGACTGCAAGGAGCTCCAACCAGTCCATCCTAAAGGAGATCAGTCCTGAATATTCATTGGAAGGACTGATGCTGAAGCTGAAACTCCAATACTTTGGCCACCTCATCCAAAGAGTTGACTCATTGGAAAAGACCCTGATGCTTGGAAAGATTGAGGGCAGGAGGAGAAGGGGACGACAGAAGATGAGATGGCTGGATGGCATCATGGACTCAATGGACATGAGTTTGAGTAAACTCCGGGAGTTGGTGATGGACAGGGAGGGCTGGCGCACTGCAGTCCGTGGGGTCACAAAGAGTTGTACATGACCGAGCGACTGAACTGATTTGAACTGAAAATGTGAGGACCCAATAAGAGCTTTCTTACTTTCCCAGGCTACCTTGGCATTGAAAAGAAGTTTCAGGTAGCCCCAGCTGGAGTCAGCCAATTCAGAATTTCTATGGAAGCAGAAACAGGGCTGAGGATAACAAACAGTTTGGTTTGGAAGCATCGGGTTGTTTTTTTTTTTAAATCTTACATTGTGGCCATGTGGCCTGTAGGATCTTAGTTCTCTGACCAGGGATCAAACCCATACCCCCTGCAGTGAGTCTTAACCACTGGACCACCAGAGAAGACTCCTGGACGCACAAGGTTTTTGATAACCCTCCAAATTAGATCCTGTAGGATTACCTCCTCTCCCTACACAAACAGCAAGCTGGTTATGTCCCCTGCTATGAAACCGATTCCGGTGGAAGTCTCTTTCTTCTGCAAAGACGTAAATATCAGAGGGAAATATCAGTCATATGACCAACTATCCCAATTTTTCCAAGACTAATGGGTTTTCTGGGATATGGCCTTTCAGGTCTAAGGCCAGGAAGATTCTAGGCAACCATGACAAGTTGGTTACCCTCACAAAGCAGTCACTTCACAAATTGAAATTAATTTCTAGGTCTTTAAAATGTCTGGAATCAGAAACTTCAATGTGAACCACATATACTATTTTTCACTGAATTACAAAAGTGCATTTATGAGTTTGTTTGCTTACGATAAAGGACAAAAAGTTCAGGAAAAAAAATGCAGTATTCTGTTGGTCATTTGAAACTTTATCGTGGAGTTAGTGGAAGGCTAGCCTCTTCCTTAATTTTCCCACTCTTTTCCTTTTTGACCTTTTCACTGCTGTTTTTTTTTTTTTTTTTTGACAAGAGCACTAGAAGGGGCACTGAAGCTGGTGGGAAAGCTTGGTTCTGCGGGTTGAGGCGTCTCCTGGGGTTCTGACCCTGCATTTTCCTCACTCCCCAGTTCCTCCAACCTTTCGAATGAAGTGCATCCAGGCATTCTTTTAAATTTTACTCATTTTTCTTATGTTTTTTATCTTGTTTGTTTTCCTAGTGTTATTTTCTAATTTTCTGTGAGAAATAAGAATAATATCCAACATTTACTCCATCATGAACTGTGCTATATAGATTTTTTTAATACATTTCTTTTATTTAATTTTCATAAACTCTTAAGGTGAAAAAATAATTTATCCCCATTTTACCAATGAGACAGTTGAAGCAACTTCCCTGAGGTTATACTTGATAGATGGCAAAACCAGGATGCAAATCTGGGTTATCTGAATCTGAACCAGTATTCCTAATCCTGCTTTTAGCTGCACTGTCTCTGTAGTTCTCCAAGGTTTGAAAGAAACCTAATGAGACTCTGCTACCCTAGGCTGCCATCACCAGGTGAGATGGGTCTGGACCTTGAAAACCCTTATCAGTCAGACAGTCAGGTGTTTTTATCACACAAAGACTTATTTCTATAGGTGAACTTCCTCTTTTCTCTCTGGCTGTTCTTTTCTAGTCTGTTAGCATCCTTTGCCTCTAACCAGTCATTAAATGACGGGATTCCTCAAATCTCATTCCTAGCCCTCCCCTCTCTTTATCTTTACTCTGTCCTTAGGTCAGCTGATCTATGCTCATGTCTCACAAATTTACATCTGTAAATGCTCTCTTCCGAGCTTCAAAACCATATATCCAGCTGGTTACCTGCCTTCATCCTGAATGCTGCAAAAGCTCCTCATATCAAATAAACTCTGAATCAAACTAAAGGAACTCCTCACTGTGCTCAGTTTCTTGACTTGGAAAGCCTGTTTTTTTTTTTTTCCCCAGCATTCTCCATGTTAAAGCCACTATATCATCTAGTTATGCAAGCTGGAAACCTGGGAGTAACCTTCATTATTTCCTCATCTTATCCATGACAAGCACAATTAGTCTCTCTTGGGCAGCTGATACAATCTCCTAATTGATAATACCCACATCCATTCTGGCTTTCTTCCATTTGTTTTTAGCATTATAGCCAGAGAAATCTTTTTAAAAATGTATCTGGTCATGTTAGTATGATTGTTCCTCTACCTATCTCTCCAGTCTCATTTCATATTAAAATCATCCATCTATATCAGTCAGGGTTCCAGCAAAAATTACATGGTATAATCAAGCTGGATAATTTGTAAGGAGTTTAATAAAGATATGGGCAGTGTTTATGGACTATGGGGCTACTAGTAAGAGGTAAAAGGACCACCCACCCAATGCCAGAGGGGCAACAGTGGGAGAATTATCATAATGAGGAGATGGTAACTGATAGAAATATTATCTGGCTGGAGTTGGGGCCTCGGGTATAGGGATGCAGATACTCCGTGACTACCTGTCAGGGAGAGTGCTGGGGAAATCAACAACCAGACGCATTCTCTTTCTACCCTCTGGTCCCAGCCCAAGGCCTCTCTCGCTGGTTGCACTCAACTGAAAGTCAAGGGTCCAAAGGTGATCATTGTGACAGTGAATCGGCCTCCAGGGGCCAGAGCAGGGCGGAGAAGGATAGACACTGGGGGAGGGGCAAATGAAGATGGGGGAAAAGCTTACTAAATCAGGGAGGATTTTCAAATGTAGAAAGAGCATCACAGCAAAATGAAGATGGAAAAATATAGCCAATGGAAAAATAATCATAACCTCCAAATTTGAACCTCACTTGGAATATGGGTCTATTTGTTGTGCTGTATATAGTTTTTATTACACAGACTTTTTACAGAGTCCCATTGGCAGTGACCAGAGTTATTCTTGCAACAGGCCCTTCCTCATACTTGAGTTAATCAATCAATTCAGAAATGTTCTGTCACTAAACCTGGTTTAACCATTTTGGACTGTCCTGCTTTTTTTGTTTTTGTCTTACATTTTTTTAAAAAACACTCTACCAATTGCCTCTGAAAGATTTCCCTCTCTTTTTACCCTAACAAAGGAAATGTCTGCTAGTTTTTTAACCTCTTAGGCATAAATTGTTATTCTCTATTTAAAAACTATTAAAAATGCATTTATGTAAACAAAAATTATCATATGAATACATTAACACTGAAACAAAGTGAGTCATTTAAAAAAATGGACACACCTCTAAAATAAAAAAATTGCAGCAGGTGTTTCATAAATATCTGTCAGCTATTTAAACTGTAAGATTCTTATGGGAGATGACAGTATGCTTGTGCTGACTGCCATATATTTGGAATATTTAGGAAATACTTTAGAGACTTTTACTTCCAGAAATTTAGCAAATTTGATATTCTGACAAACTCTCTGCTGTATAAAGTAAAATAAACATTTTAAATGTGTAAATGAGCTCACAATAAAACAAGGAAAATATGCCAGGGTCAAAAATGAAGAAAGAGATAAAACCTGATGGTGGAGATGCCTACAGGCTGCTCTGGGGCACCTCAAGTCCTGGGGAATCTGGAAGCGAGGCTGTAAACAGGACCTGAAATTAGGCTTGGGACACTTATCAGGTGGGGTGTTGGAACTGACACCCTTGTAGAAAGCCCAGACTCTCAAAAAGTCAGTATTTTTCTTTCTAGAAGAGGATGCTATATAAAGCTTTAAAATAATAAAAACTAATATTAGATATTTTGAGGGGATATATAACAATGCCAGATTCTGTTTATGGGAGGACGACAGGAGTGGGAGGGAAGGAGGCAAATGCAGTGAAGGGTGTGTATTTGCACCCAGTATTTGCAGTCCTGACTATTCACTGGAAGGACTGACGCTAAAGCTGAAACACCAATACACTTTGGCTACTTGATGCGAAGAACGGACTCACTGGGAAAGACCCTGATGCTGGGAAAGACTGAGGGCAGGAAGAGAAGGGGACAACAGAGGATGAGAAGGTTGGATGGCATCACCGACTGGATGGACGTGAGTTTGGGGAAGCTCCGGGAGCTAGTGATGGACAGGGAGGCCGGGCGTGCTGCAGTCTATGGGGGCGCAAGGAACCGACACAACTGAGCGACTGAACTGAACTGACTGACCTTTCTTTCCTTTGCGGTTGGCCCAGTTTCACTGGCTCACAGGGTGCTGTGTGCGGAGGCCTCGCACTTGTCTCTTCAGACTAGAGCCCCGGACGCCAAAGGGCTGAAGGCTTCTAGTGTATTTGCAATGATTTATATCTTCAGGGATGTCCAAATGAGCTTGTTATATTATTTCTTGTATTTGTGAAGTATTTTAGAATGAAAAACCGTAAAGAAAAAATGAGGCTACCAAGTAGCATGGATCTGTATGTGTGTGCACAGGTATGTGTATAGTACCTCTAGAAGGATGTACATTTAAATACAGAGTAAGGTAAATAGCGGAAGAATTTATAGCATGATAACACAATTTAAAATATACAACACAATAATAAACCATGGGATGTAATATACAGCATAAGGAATATGATCAATAATACTGTAGTAACTTTATATGGGGACAGATGGTTTGTATGCTTAATGAACACTGCTGGCAATATATTGTCACTTAAGCTGGTAATGGTAATAGGTATTAGTTATGTTATTCTTCATTCCCCTTTTGTAATTTCTTAAATTTAAAATGAAATACATTGGTATTGTAAACTTTTGAATAGCAGCTATTCATTCCTAAGGTCCTGCAGAGGTGCTGGTGGTCTGATAACCTAACAAAGTGAACTCTTCTCCCAGAATTGTATTTTTAATTTTTTTCTAATTCAGTGATGTATTTTATTAACAGTACTTATTGAATTCCTACTATGTCGCAGGTCCTATTCCAGGCATTGGAGATAACATATATGATTAAAATAGACAGAAACAATATTCTCCTGCATATCAGATTCAGACAACATCAAGAAAATTGCTAGATATTTTCTCTTATCTGCTGTTAGTGGGGTTGGTAGATGGGTTGGTAGAGGGTGTGGAAGGTTCTTTGGGATTCAGTTCTGAAAATACTATACATCCTCAAACAAATCTAAAAATTTTGATTGGATCCTATATCAGTATCTGATAAAGTGCACCTATAATTACATTATACACTATTGGGGTAGACTCATTCGATAGGCCTGGAGGAAAACTGTATTGGAATTAAATTGGACAGTATGATGGTATTTTTTTATTTATAAGAGGAGATATTCTTGATATTATTGTGGTTTAGACTATCTTAGAAAACAGCCAGAAATCTGCTTCTGAACCTGTGAAACCAGCATTCAGCATCCTCATTCCTAAGTATTAATTATAGTTTCTTTGCACATCAATATCATTAAGTGATTATAACCAATTTTTTTTTTTAAGGAGTAGAGAGTCGTGCCTTCTTTGAAGGATAAAAGTCAATCTACCTGCCTGACACTTCACAAACCACCCAAAACTTAACCCCTTAAAACAAGAGTCATTTCATCAAGCTCAAAATCTTCAGGCTAGGAATGTCAGCTAGGCACTTCTGCCTCACGGGGCCCTGCCTGGGGTCACTCAGGTGTATTTACTCGGTGGCCATTTAGGTGTGGAGGGTCCAAGAAGGGTTCATTCATACGTCTGGCGCCTTATTTGTGCTGACCCACGGCTGGGCTCGGGGCGCCCCTCTCCCTCTCTCGCAGTTTCAGGGCTCTTCCAGAGGGCGGTTGAGCTTCCTACCTGGCGGCTCCGGGCTCTTAGAGACTGCGCTCCCCAGCGCGGGCAGAGAAAGCCCTGGGCTCCTCAAGGCCTTGGGCCCAGCTCCTGGCGCCGCGTCAGCGTCCCCGAGCCCCTGGAGCCGGCTCCCCTCTGGGTCCTCCTGCCCAGCGTCGCCCCAGACAAGAACGAGGCCAGGTTTGGTTCAGAAGCACAAGGAAGCTTTCACAGGAGGTGTGGAAAGAGCCCCTGCGAAGGGACCGGCCGCCACTCGGCCTTCTCGCCTGGGGACCCTCTGGACGGAGGAGCCCGGCGGGCGACAGCCCGAGGGTCGCAGAGAGCGGCGGGGCTGGCGACTGAGCACGCGGGCCTGCCCTCCAGTTCGGCCTGGCGCGCACGCTCCCCAAAGGGCCGCCGACCCTTTGTAGGGTTCCCGGCTTCCAGGGACGAGGGGGCAGGGGTCTCACCGGCAGGCGCGCCGCGCCAGCCCTAGGCGCCGGTGCAGCGCCGCAGCCCAGGCCTCGCCGCCGCCATCCTGACGCCGTGCGGCGCGTGCGCGCGAGCGCCCTGGAGCTGAGGAGGTGAGGCGCTGAGGAGGTGAGGCGCTGAGGAGGTGAGGCGCCCGGAGCTGAGGAGCTGAGGCGCTGAGGCGCTGAGGCGCCCGGAGCTGAGGAGCTGAGGCGCCCGGAGCTGAGGAGCTGAGGAGCTGAGGCGCCCGGAGCTGAGGAGGTGAGGCGCTGAGGCGCTGAGGCGCTGAGGCGCCCGGAGCTGAGGCGCTGAGGAGCTGAGGCGCTGAGGCGCCCGGAGCTGAGGAGCTGAGGAGCTGAGGCGCTGAGGCGCCCGGAGCTGAGGAGCTGAGGAGCTGAGGAGCTGAGGAGCTGAGGCGCCCGGAGCTGAGGAGCTGAGGAGCTGAGGAGCTGAGGCGCTGAGGAGCTGAGGCGCTGAGGCGCCCGGAGCTGAGGAGCTGAGGCACCCGGAGCTGAGGAGCTGAGGAGCTGAGGCGCTGAGGAGCTGAGGAGCTGAGGAGCTGAGGCGCCCGGAGCTGAGGAGCTGAGGAGCTGAGGAGCTGAGGAGATGAGGCGCTGAGGAGCTGAGGCGCTGAGGCGCCCGGAGCTGAGGAGCTGAGGAGCTGAGGCGCTGAGGTGCCGCCCGGAGCAGCCCTTTGGCGTCCGGGGCTCTAGTCTGAAGAGACAAGTGCGAGGCCTCTGCACGCAGCACCCTGTGAGCCAGTGAAACTGGGCCAACCGCAAAGGAAAGAAAGGTCAGTCAGTTCAGTTCAGTCGCTCAGTTGTGTCGGTTCCTTGCGCCCCCATAGACTGCAGCACGCCCGGCCTCCCTGTCCATCACTAGCTCCCGGAGCTTCCCCAAACTCACGTCCATCCAGTCGGTGATGCCATCCAACCTTCTCATCCTCTGTCGACACCTTCTCCTCCTGCCCTCAGTCTTTCCCAGCATCAGGGTCTTTCCCAGTGAGTCCGTTCTTCGCATCAGGTGGCCAAAGTGTATTGGTGTTTCAGCTTTTAGCGTCAGTCCTTCCAGTGAATAGTCAGGACTGATCTCCTTTAGGATGGGCTGGTTGGATCTTCTTGCAGTCCAAGGGACTCTCAAGAGTCTTCTCCAGCACCACAGTTCAAAAGCACCAAGACTTTATTGTATTACCCAGGCTCTACTTTTATTTCCCAAGAATTGTTAATGGTGACAAATTCCTCTTCTGTCTTTTATCCTGCTCCTCATTCTGGAGGGGCTCTGAGGGGTGAGGTTCCTCTGCTGAAACTGTCCTGCTGAGTCTGGGCATCGTCCTTACCTTGGGCAGAGGAGCAGGACTTCTCCCAGCCGCCTTTAAATGTGGAGGATGTCACCAGGACTCAGGGTTGACGGTTCATGCCCCTGAGCAACCACCATTTGTCTAGCCTTTTAGTGACAAAGGAAGACAGGCCGTTTAAGATACATGGCCCAAATATTAGCAAGAGAAAAGTGGTCATGTGTCCATATTTTCCTAAAAATGAAGGTATCTAGGTCTTTAGTCTGTAGGCACAAGTGTGTCCTGATGATGAGGCTCACTGCCATGACCTGAATCTCCCTGGTCACACTTGTTTTCCTGGAAGAGAAACTTCAGGTCAGAGAGAAATAGTCAAGGGCAGCTGGGACCACAGGTTGTCTCTTTGGCAGCTGGGGCTTGGGGCCGTCTTCACTCAGGTGTGATGTGCCCACCGAGTGATCCCTGCAACTTCAGGGCAGCTTGGGTGGTTAGGTTCACCCAGTGGGGTCCACTCCACTTGGCGGGGAGTGGGTCTTTCAGGCTACTGGTTTTCCACATTTTATGTGCACCCAATCTCCTGGCCTGAAAGGGTTGGAGAACCAGGTCAGTGGGTGCAGACAGCACCTGGTTACCATATTTTTGAAAGAGATTTATTTATTCACTTTTGACTGTGCTGGCTCTTTGGTGTTGTGCGGGCTTTCTCTAGTTGCCGAGAGCGGGGCTATTTTTTGTTGTGCAGTGTGGGCTTCTTATTGTGGTGGCTTCTCTTGTTGCGGAGCAGGAGCCCTAGGCTCATGGGCCCAGTAGCTGCTGTTCGTGGGATCTAGAACGTGGGCCCAGTAATTGTGGCCACAGGATTAGTTGCTCCATGGCATGTTGGATCTTCCCAGACCAGGGCTTGAACCGGTGTCCCCTGCACTGCGAGGTGAATTCTTACCACTGGACCACTAGGGAGGCTCCCTTGGTTACCATGTTCAATGAGACCTTTCTTGGTTTCTTCTACCTGAGGGCATAGTTGAGTTGTTCCACTTCAAGGGGCTTAAAGCGTCTCTTTGGGGCGTTGGGAAATGGATCTACTATACAGGAGTTCAAATGCACTTAACTTATCTCTGGGGCTAACCGCTTGCAGAGCCAAACAGTTGAAAGCAACATAATTCAGTTTTCTTGGGTTTCCTGCTACAGCTCTGGCAAGGTCTGTGTCAAGTTTTCACTGAATTTCTCTACTTGCCTAAACGATTGAAGTCTCCAAGCTGAGTGTAAGGTCCATTTTATGCCAGGACATTCATTATCCCCTCTGTCACTTCAGACACAAATACTAGGTCATTATCACTTTGTAGGGATCCTGGAAGCCCAAACTTGGGGACTATTTCTTTCATTAATGCTTTGGCCACTTCAGCTGCTGTTTCAATTCTGTGTCCACTAACAACAACGGATTCCTAAAATTTCCTGGTACTCTTGACATGACAGTAAAATTAATCTGCCAGTCTTCCCCAGGATATATTTATCTGGTTTGGTTGGGCCTTATTTGGGGGCCTCTGGGGGAGTATAGTGTTGGAGTTGTTTATTGTGCAGATGGGACATGTCTCACTATTTGACTGATTATACTTCTCATGCTAGGAATTACCATTTCCTCAGCTGACCACTTACATAGGGCTTCTATCTTGTGTTCCTGGATGAGCCTTCCTGATGGCTTGATAAGCTGTAGTTTGAGGAAAGAATTATTGCCCATGTTCATTAATTAGCCACACATGGCCTCCTAGATCTCCGTTGGAGCCCCATTTTCTGAAGTTGTCTGATTCTTCCTTTGTTTAGATTGGGGAGTAATTGGTTGGATCTGACCTTCGAGGTACAAGAGGTAGTTGCCAATTTAGTGGTTCTAAGACTCCCCTTTAGACCGTTACGTCAGCTTTGTCATTTCCCTTGGTCACCCCTGCAGCCCTGTTTGGGTGATCCCTACGATAAGTCACTGCTGCCCTTTGGGAAGCTGCACTGCTTCTAGGATCTCAGTTTGTTTCAGCTGTGTTTCATCTGCTTAATTCTCTGCAGTAAGCATACCTCTTTCCTTCTAAATAGCCAAGTGTGCAGATAGGATGACGTATGCATACCTGGAGTCTATGTAAGATCTTCGCTGTCTTGAGCTCTAAAGCTCAGGTGAGGGCTCTCAGCTCAGTCTTTTGGGCAGAAGTCCTTGGGAGTAGGCTTCTTGTCTCTGTGCCTTGCATCTGGAAGGTTACTGAGTATCCCACCAGCCTTTTTCCCTCACTCATAAAACTGCCTCTTTCTATGAACCACTCCTCTTTGGCATTTGGGAGAGGGTTACTTCCTAGGTCAGGCAACTGGATGAGATCATGACTATCACCTGGAAAATCCCATCAACAGGAGACTGGTGGGCTACAGTCTATGAGGTCACAAAGTCAGACACAACTGAGCAACTAAACAACAACAATAGTATCTAGACAATCATGCTCCAAGGAACCTATTTCTGTGGGTAGCAGGATGGCAGGATTTAGCATGTGGCAGGTTTTTATGGTGGTCAGTGTGTTGTCTAAAAGCATAGCCTGAACTTGAATTGACCTTGCAGGGGATAGACATTCCTTTCCCTTAGAACTTACTAAAACCTGAACTTGGCGTAGTCTATATAGTGATTGGCTGACCAAAGGTTAACTTTTCAGCTTCCCTAACAGAGTGGTAGCAGCTCTTCTGCCCCATAGGAAAGGAGATCATTCTTAGCTGTTTGATGTGATTTTTTAGAGAAATTAGCCAGAGTAAGAGGTACCGGTGAGAGATACTTGTCTGAAGAAATACTTGTTCTCATGGGCCCTGTAGTCTGTTGGAAGATAACAACAAATGGGTAAATGATTAAGTAATTACAAAAAATGACAGATTTGGCAGGGAGTGAAAATCCATTGGTAATCAAGAAAGACTGGAGTGGACATTTAATCAGATTACCTGAGTGTTACTAAGGAGTCGAGATGGTAAGGAATCACGTTCTAGAAAGAGACAGAAGTGCCAAGTTGAAGGAGCAGGATACAAGTCAGTGCGTTTGGAGCAATGTGGATGATGGGTGAGTTGTAGGAAATGAACATGGAGGCTCACTGGGGGCCTTGAAAGCTATAGTAAGGAGTTTAGGTTTTATTTGGAGTGGGAGAGGAAGCCCAGGAAGGGATTTAATTCAGAAGAGTGACATACCTTGATTGATGTTGTAAAAAGACCTCTCCGGCTCTGTGGAGGAGGGAGGAGGGATGGACTATGAGAGCACAGTAATGAAAGGAAGGAGACCATGGATTGGGAATGGTGAATATGTGTGTGTGTGTGTGTGTGTGCATGGATTGGGAATGGTGAGTGTGTGTGTGTGTGTGTGTGTGTGTGTGTGTGTGTGTGCATGGATTGGGAATGGTGAGTGTGTGTGTGTGTGTGTGTGTGTGTGTGTGTGTGTGTGTGTGTGTGTGTCCACCCTGCTGAAAATTGAAGGTCAGGTGTTCGTGGTGAAGATGGAAACAGCAGATGGATTCAAGAGCTATTTAGGAGGTACCATCAGTAGGGCTGCATGAAGGATTTGAAGGGGAACAGAGGAAGAGGAAGGCCTCAGCGGGAAGTCTAGGCTTCTGGTAACTGGGATCCTGCTGTCATCCCAACCTGCCTTGTCATCCAAACCAGGACAGAATATTTATTTAGATCATTATTTTCACTCATCTCAGCTTGCTTTTGAGACTGAGACTTCTCTATCACCATGTGGCTTCTATAAATGGTACCTGCAGTGAGCACAGAAAAGTTCAAAGACACTAAATATAATTTCAAAGTGCCTTTCAATTCACTAAGGGGGGAAAGGGGGAAGTGCTTCCTAACCCTTTCACTGTCAGCATATTTAGCCCAGTCAAGTAACAGAAACTTTCCCCCAACGTGAGTGTCACAGTGCATCTTTGAAATTGAGAGACTCAAGCTCTGTGGGAAACTGACTCGTTCTCCCAGCCTGCCACAGGAACCGCTCTGAGATGCCTCACTTCCCGGCCACACGGTGCTGCTCGCCTTGGTTTCTTTTCTCAGATGAAGGGACATTGAGTGATCACAGCTCTAGCTTGGTGTGATCATGACCGACCTTAATCAGTTATGGCCTCAGATCTGGGCCAAACAAGATGCCTGAAGGAAATATGAGTGAATGATTTTCCAGGCAAACGTTTACAACTCTTCAGATTGTAGTTTACCATTCCACTCTGAGTGAAAGGTGATTTGGACACCAGAATAAAAATGTAGTTTACTGATGTGAGGAGTGACAGAGAGGCACTCTCTGAAGATACAGCAATAGAGGGAAATAAATGTGCTCTATTTACCAGAAATTGTGGTCTCTGGCAAGGAAATGCCCTGGGTTCAAATTTTCAAGCCTGTTTGGTTTCACTGCTTAGCTGTTTGCTGATCTTCCTTGTGTAAAAATTTCCAGGCTTATGTGAGAAACTTGTCCAAGTCAATTTAAAGATGAGAATAGGGTCTTCCCTGGCAGTCCAGGGGTTAAGACTTCACCGTCCAGTGCGGAGGGTGTGGGTTCCACCCTTGGTTGGAGAGCTAAGATCCCACATGCCTTACAGCCAAAAAATCAAAACAGGAAACATAAACAACATCATAACAAATTCAATAAAGACTTTAAAAATGTCCCACATTAAAAAAAATCTTAAAAAGAAAGGTGAGAATCAAAGCACTTTAGTAATAAAAAAAAAATCTCTGATTCTTATCTCCAAGTGAATTTTGCTTCAGCAGAACTGCTTCCCTCGCTCTTCACACTCAGCAGTGTATTGTATACAACATGGAGCAAGAGGTTTTAAAATTACATCTGAATCAGTCTGTGCTGTGTGTGCTAAGTTGCCTCAGTCGTGTCCAACTCTTTGAGACCCCATGGGCTATAGCACACCAGGCTCCTTCATCCATGGGATTCTCCAGGCAGAAATATTGGAGTGGGTTGCCATGCCTTCCTCCATGGGATCTTCCCCAACCAGGGATTGAACCTGCATCTTTTATGTCTCCTACACTGGCAGACAGGTTCTTTACTACTAGTGCCACCTGGGAAACCCATAAATCAGTCTAAATGTGCACAAATAAATATGAATTTATAGTCAGTACCTTCTGCTCTATTTGCACCAGGCTAAGAGTTATAAAGACTCAGATGTTTGGACTAAATGTCCCCCACTCATGGCCACCCTGTGTGAGGACTCCAGTGGATACTATTCACATTCCCTTTGAAGCCTGCACCCTGGGCAGTGCCAGGAGGTGCCATCCACATGCTCCTCCGAGCTGTGAAATGAAGCAAACCTCTATGCTCCTTCATCCATGAACCAATCTCATGAACCTATTAAATGCCTGTTTCCCACCTGTGACATGATCTGTGGTACCTAGAGAATGGCTTCTGGGCATCTTGGGCTTACCAGGCTGTGGAATTTCCCCTTCACCCTGGTGGCACATACTTCTTATAACTGGGCTTTTGCTTTGGTTTCTTAAAATGTTTTGTCCTACTGGTACTAGAACACTGCCCCAGCCCCACCAAGCACTTTTCATTCTCTTCTCTAGGGGACTGGAATCTATTCTTTGTAAACATCCTTTATGCTCTACCCCAGTGTTTGACTCTGGTCTTGTCCCACCAAGCTAAGTTTGCTTTAGTCTACTCCAGACATTCTTTCTAGTAAAACTCATCTGCCGTATCCAACCCAGATCAAGTCCTAGTGTGTTTGACCTGCTAAAACATTGTGACTTGTCCTGCTGTGAAATCAAGACCAGCCTTGATCCTGCCATCTTGGACTTATTTCCTTCTTACGAGATCACTTTTAAGGACAACACAAGAGATGACATTATACCATTATAGATCCATATTTGGGGACCTTTCAGTGTGGGCCGGGTTATAAATTACTTCAAGAGTCTCTGACAGCAAAGTTTTAAATTTAGTCCATGAAACATGTCAATAAACACCACATTCTTTCTACTTTTTTAATATATATGAAAAACTCAAAATATTTGGAATATCAATTCCCAAGCATCAGATCCTCTTATCCTGAGTCAGGGAATGACACACTGTAATTCTCCCCTACCCATCCGAACTCCCTTATCTTTTCACCCCACAGAACTCTTAGAAGTTTGGACAAAAGGAGGAAGTTAGACCTAAGAGATGGAAGCCACAGGGTAGCTGCAATGGTTGGTTTCCTTTGTTATGAGAAAGATGCGATCTGTCCTTATCTTCCCAAAGAGACTTATAAAACTCTGGATGTAATGAGTTTTATTCTGAGAAATAAACCAAAAATTGATGTTTGGATTGTTTTTTTTTTTAGTGCTATACTCCAGTGAGTCAAATAAAATAACGAGCTGAATATTTATAAATACTATAATGTGACTTAGATATGCTATTATAATATGGAAACGGATTTAAGACACATGAAATCCCTGTGCTCCCTGGTGGCTGTCCAGGGGTGATATCACTTATTATGAGGTTGAGAGGGAGTATCTCAAAGAATGTAATGGAAAAATCCCAAATGCACATGTAATTGGTTATGAATTCCAGAAAGTTCGCTGTGTTTATACCAGGATCACTGACTGCATCTTTTAGGAATCAGGAGTCTATTGCTGTTACCACAAAACTGTCTATGTAAGATCCTATTTCTCCCACTTAAGGACCCATGTTTTGTTGGTTAGGGACCCAGATGGAAGCTCAGGGAGCTTCAGGCATTGCCTGTTTGAGAAGGTGGGGCATCCAGGGGCAAAGGGTAAAACCCACTCCTTGTCTCTAACAACTTCTCCCCACTTTCAGAGTGAGGGGCTTGGGGTAAATGACCAAAGACTGTTTCCCTGGTTCTGTGCAGTAGCCACCGATGGACTGGCTTAGTGAAAAGCAGCCTGCTTTGACATGGGACTCACTGGCCACCATCAGCTTAAAGTGCCTGAATCTCCCTGAGTCTGTTTCCTCACGTGTAAATGTGGGGACAAAAGTACCTACCTCACAAGAATCATTGTGAGAACTGAAGATGATAAATAACTATTATTTTCATGTTTCCAACAGAGTAGAAATTTATAGCCAATAATAGCTATTATAAGTATGTGTAATCATTGTTATTTTCTTATCATTTCCCACTTCTATCACTTCCTCCTAAGAATTCCTTGCAGTGATAGCTAAGTCCTGAAAAACGTTCTCTTTCTTGCTTTCTCTAAGAGTAACCTAGGTACTGAGGCAGAAATATTGCCCAGTATCTCTCTGGAGGTTGCTGAGAATTCCTCAGCCCTATGCACACCATATAAGTCACCTTATTCAGAACCTGAACATGCAGAAGCCGTCTTTGTGGGGCCCACTCTTCTGTGCTCAGAGAGCCCCAGAGACCATCTGTACCCCCACTTTACCAGTTGGAATCTAGCTGTTTGAATGATGCACAGCATCTGTTCTTTGGAGGCTTAGTCAATGTTGTCTGATTAAAGGAACTTCTTTGCTTATGTATCAAAAATGGTCAGACACTTATTTCTAATGTTGAATGCCTTTCCCACCATAATCATAGACTTACCCATGACTATAGATTTAAAAAGTATATACTGCTGAAGTCTGTAGAAATGTAACTTTTTCATATCTTCATAATTGAATTCAGCTGACTCAGGACCTCACCCTTTCCCCACTCACCATTTCTTCAGATGGTGGGAAAAATAATCTTGACCTTGCAGATTAAGGATAATTTAGACACATTCAGTTTAAAAATCGGTCTCTCAGTTAATTAGGTTCAGTTCAGGATTTAGTCAGTCACACAGTTCGAAGTTTATAGCCTTTCTTACCATCCTCCCCAGGTCCTGGGGTGCATGGGGAGCTTACATACCAGCACTTGTGGTGGGGCAGTGTATGTGGTCTACAGTCTGGCCTCAGCTCTTTGCCAACATCAACCGGCTCTTTAGAGACCAGCCTTTGTAGCACTTCATCTGCTGCTGATGTACCAGGTCACATTTGGTTGGCGGGCCTGGACAGGAAATGATGCTGATTGTGTTGTTTTGGCCAGAGCCTCTGGTGACCAGATCCATCTTCACCCCCTTGGGGCCTCTGTGTCATCAGGTCTTCTTTCTGCCTAAACACACTACTATCCTCTTCCTACCCATCCATCCTGAGACAGTGCCAACTGAGAAGTCTCCTTCCGCAGTTCCAGACAGGAAGTGGGACGGTAACCTCTTCCTCTTTCAGGCTACTCCCAAGCCACCTGGGATTTTCACAGTCTTCCTTACACTGAGGATCAGGGCACAGGGGACATTACTGGTTGTGATTCTTTTAGCTCTTCCTTCCATCCTTCTTGCTATAAGAAACCCAATTATATTCAGGGTATCAAAGTGATCAGTACAATATTTACCTTTTCAGACTTCCTTTCGCTAGGGATGGCAGTAAGATATAAATGAAAGTTACTGGGTAAGTGTCTCAAAAGTTACTGTTGCCAAGAAAAAGAAGAAAAAAAGCCTCTTTAGCCTTTGCCTTTCCCCTTTCTTGCTGATTAGAATGCGCATGTGATGCCAGGAAGTAGAGCAGCCATCTTGCAACCAGCAAGACACATACCTGTGGTAGTAAGCAGCTAGGAGAAGGCCTTGGTGACTGAGGACTTGATGATTGAGGACAGATGTGAACTACTTATCTATTAACTACCACTTGTTAGAGGGGAAAAAAGAAAGCCCTATTTACTTACACCTCTGATCAGATTACTTGAAGGTGAAAACAAAAGAAATTGAGTGACTTGAGCACCTTATTTACCTTAGTCTTGCTGACCGTAAATATACCTCCACCTGCACCCCCCAGGTTAGCGAGGTTTTTTATTGCCATGCTACATGTCAGGAAACCGCTATTACATCATGGTGGGGAAATAAAACTTCCCTGGGTTCCTTAGTGCTGTCATAAAAAGCCTGAGTCTCCTGAGACACAGAAATGTAAATGATATAAAGATAGAGAATATTGGCTTTCATTTCCCCTGGATGCATTTTCACATACCATAAGGATTAGATCTGTAGCCATTTGTTTCCCTAATGATACAGCTAATTGCTCTGATCTGAAAGGATAATAAAACTTTCTTATCTCTCCCCAAACCAAACATCCGGAGATAAGCACCCAGGTTGGCTCCTAGGAATTTATCTATAAAAAGACATGAAGCCAGAGACCTCTGTAGGTGGAACACTCTAGGCTGGCTGACTCCTGGAGAGATTTGATTTATAATCCAGATGGTTAGGGTAAAAACCTAGCATCCTTTCCATCTTCATTGGAAAACAACAAAAGGTTTTTTCCTCTCTTTCTTCTCTTATTTTGAGAGGCGAGTAGAGGCAGCTTATCTCCTGAGCATAAACAGAAAATCCATTATTCTTCAACCCCCGCCCCCCAACACAACTGAAAAGATTCTATGGCTCTCATCAAGAAGCCTGTGGTTCTAGATGTGAGGGACTCATGCTGCAGAGTTATTCTGGTTGTTGATCTGGTTGTGTCAATAAAGAGCTGTCCTCTGGCCCACATGCTTCCTCCCTCTGCAGTGTTCACATATAAAAAGTAACTGTGTAAGTGGCATAACACATCACAGTTCTTGAGAAAACAATTGTGTCTTTATCCTTCCTATTCGTGATCCCTTTTACAGCCTTGATTTCTGATTCCCCATAAGTTCGGGCTCATTTAAAACTACAAGTCCTTACTGGCTGTAAACAACCTGACTCACACTGTTGTGTGTAATGGACTTGAAGAACTTAATGAGGAAGGCCAAATGGGAACATATAAACTTTTGTCTTTGCTGTGTTCTTCCGTCATTCTGAAGAGAGCCTTTGGAGAAATAATCTTATAGAAATAAAATATGGGTAATAAAATACTTCAAAATATTAGCCTGGTATACTTTTTTGAACTAGCTAACATATTATCATATTACAGATGCTGTAATCTTTCATGATGTAAATATAACTCATTCTCAGGCTCCTCCAGAACCACAGTAGCATTACCTCTGCTGACCTTCCTGTTCATTTTACACTGGACCGTTTCCCTCTGTCTCTTTTCTCAATGTTTTTTCTGCATGGACATGAGAGTTTGCATCTTGGGGTGGTGTAATGTGTGTCAATCAACCTCTTTTTTTCATTTCAGATTTGGTGGGTTAAGTGGCCAAAAATTCTTTGATCTTCTTCTATTGATGGGGCAGTTTATTTTCCTTCCCTCTAAATTTAGCCACTGCCTGCAATGGTGACCAAGAGAATACAGCAGAAATGATGCTGCGCTGGTTTCTGGGCTGCTTCTACTTCCTCTTCACGGGAAGTGCTCCTGAATCACCACGCAAGCAGCTCAGTTACTCTGCAGAAAAGGTGATGCGGAGAGCACAAGGGGCCCAGGCAAGCTGAGGCAAAGCCTCCTTGTCCAGGCATTGAGCCTGTGAGATAGGTCATCTTGAACCTTGCGGGCCAGCCCATCCTCCGGCCAGATACCTGAGCGACTCCAGTGGATGCCACATGGAGCAGAGGAATTGCATGCCTGAACCCTCTATTAATTCCTGACCCCCAAATTATGAAATATAGTTAAGCTGACTGTTGCTTTTAGTGACTAACATGAGGGGAACTTACTACACAACAATAATAACCAGAGCACCCCAGTTCATTGCTGTTCTTCCTCTTTGTTGTCTCTCTTTGTCACTAGCATCTATTTTTTCCCTTCTCCCTAGGACAGCCTCATAGCTTCCTCAACTTTGATTTTACCCAAATATTATTTATTATGATAACAGTGGTTCAGAGAATAATATAGAAAGTTAATTGCTAGACAAATTGCTTAATAGACTAGAAAGTGGATTGTAATCATTATGTTTGGATGTCTTTAGGATTTAGGTTTGTCTTCTACATGGTGAGACAATGTATTCACTCAGAAGTAGAGTTTTTAAAAGCTCTAATCAACATTATAATTACTTATATATATTACATAATTACTCATGGAAGTATTGGTATTAATAAGCGTTATGCAGCCTCAAGGTTTGAATTTCTTTTCCATTCAGATCTGTCAGAATTCATAAAGCACAGCCTGAATTAATGCAAAGAAATATATGTAACCTGCAGTGATGTAATTAGTGTCCAAAAACTTAGAGGAAAAAATAACATTTAAAAAATATTTGAAGCAGAATCAAGTTTGAAATTACATGTTTCTCAGAGGGATTTAGAGAGGTGAGAAAAGAAAAGGTGAAGAGGTTGCAGTAGTTTGCATAGTCACGCCGTTTTGATTTTTCTTCTAAAATTTTAGAACCTTTCTTCCATCAAAGTTCTTTTTTTTCACTGGAGCCTATCCACATGGTGTTGTAGACAAAACTGGTCCAAAGCCCCTCTCCAGTGGGTATTGAACCTATCAAACCCAAGTCCCCCTTACTCTCCTTAAATGAATTCATAGGTAATATGATATATCTCCACAAATATTTTTAACAAAATATTTCATGTCCTAATTTTGAGGAAAAAGAGAAATAGATTCCTTTTTTCATATGTAAAAATTTGGGCTCAATATTATAAGAATAGTGAATAATCTGGTGCTTGGGCATGAACATATAGAACCACTATGATGGTGACAGCTACAGATAACTTGGGTGATATACTGGTGACTCAAATACCACCAGCACTGTTGCCACAAGTGATACCGTTTTCTGGAATGACTGTTGGTAACATAGGAAATGAAACAAGATATTTACAGTCATCCTTTCATTTACGTGGTTGTTGCCTTCTGATTTTTAAGACTCTATTACATGTTAAATTCATTATAGATTACAGCTATTCCTACTTTGTGTTCATGAGTGTCCAGTGGGATATTCAGAAGTCACATGGGTTTGGGACAATTCTCTGTCCTGTAAGAGTGGTCCAACATGTGCGCAGTATCTCCCTCGATCACCATGGTGACAAAATTCCTTCCACAAATTATTAAAAAAAAAAAAACCTCTCTAGAGTAGGGTTATCTGATTAAGTCCAGGATGCTTTGTTATAGTTAAACTTCAGAGAAACAGCTAAATATTTCTCAATAGAAATTTGTCGTGTATAATATTTGGGACATACTGCCAATGAAAGGAATTTATTTATTTGAAATCCATATTTTACTGGGCAGCCTCTATTTTTACTTGCTAACCCTGGCCTCCATACCCTAGAGGGAGGTACTGATCTCTTGAGAACCACTGCTCAGCATGCTACCCTCAAGACCGCAAACCAAACATCCAGCACCTGGAATCATGGCCCTGGGGCACACAGCAGCATCTCGAAAGGAGGAGAGATGGGCAGCAGGGGTGAGGCACAGTTGCTTCCCTGCTGCGTCGTCTGCTCAGCATGCAGCAGTTCTCTTGTATCAGAAGCTGTTGTAGGGGTCAGTCCAGACTTGCCTATGGCATTGTGTTTGTCATTCTGCTGTTCTCTGTGATAACTTTATTTTTAAAGATAATCATTCACTATTCTTTTAGAAAAAACTAGTTATTTTGTTTTGCTTATTTTTCTTTTTTGGATCATATAGCATGTGAGGTCTTAGTTCCCCCACCAGGGATCGAACCCATGCCCCTGCAGTGGAACTGTGGAGTCTTAATCACTGGAATGCCAGGGGAGTCCCTCTCTGTGCTCATTTTAGTTTAAAGGAAGTCACAAAGGGATCCAACACCGGTTGTTTCTAAGAAACCATTTAGAACACTTCCCATATTAGGAGGAGGGACAGTTGGCCTTTCCTAATGTTTATGATGGCACGTCTTCTTTCTGGAGATAATGAAGACAGATAGAGAAAGAACACAGTACTGTATTGCATCTTTGGCTGCACGTATTTCTCCTGGATACCAAAGACCATACCATAGGTGATGTGAAGAGAGAGGGAACAGAGGGAGGAGAGAAATGAAGGTAGACATGTCTGACTCACCAGCATGGCTGAAAACTTCCTTAAGGAGAGGTGTCACTATTCTTTCTCACTCATCTCCCCAGAAGTGCCTAGCAGAGTACCTTATAACAGCGGAAACTCCGCTTCTCCCCAGTGTGACAGAAAGAAGCAAAGGTACCACAGTATAGTAGGCTTTATATTAAATAACATCATGACAAATTGTGAGCCCAAAATCAGTAAGCTATTTTTAAAAGATCTAGAATTATTTTGGAGCAAATTTCCTCAACTTTATAGATGAAAAAAACAAAGTCAAAGAGGTCTTATCTTCTGTGAATAATACACTGGAGCTGAAAGTTAAGCCTCCTGAAAATAACTTCACTTTCCAAAAAATGTCCTTAAAAGGAATTGTCCTGGGAGATATTCTAGGAAAACTAAAAGTTTCTTTAATAAAAGAAGCTGGAAGAGGGAGTTCCCTCGTGAACTTGTGGTTCAGTCACTGGTTGGGGAACTGAGATTCTACAACCCGCTTGATGTGACCAAAATAAATAAACAAAATTTAAAAAGAGGGTAAGAAGAATTTTATATTATCCTCTTTACCCCAGTTCACAAAGTACATTATCCTATTCAAATTTTTGAAAAGTCCTACAGTAAGTAAATTTATTTTACTCTGATTAACTCAGAACTTCCCATATTTGATCATGGATCTCTGCTGATATCATGCCTAAGAGCTTTAAGAAATAAAGCTCTATACTTTGCTGTCCCAGAAGAATTAGAAATATATAAAACTGACATTAGCCTCGAAAGCAGTGGTCAAAGGCTCAGTGGAAACTGAACTCTATCCTAGAGGTTCCCAAGTACTATCCAATGAGTATATCTGAATCAGACGAGATCGGGCGCATTCAGGGTGGTATGGCCGTAGACGTATATCTGAATCAAAATCACAAGAGGAGCTTATGAGCATGCAGCTTTTTTGATTTTATATCCCCAAATATGATTCTCCAGATCTGTATGCTGCTCAGGAATGTGTATTTTTAAAGTTCTGTAAGGCTATGAACTCCTGCTCATCTAAAGTTGTTCAGTAGCTCAGTTGTGTCCAACTCTTTGCTACCCCATGGACTGAAGCACACCAGGCTTCCATGCCCTTCACTATCTCTTGCAGCTTGCTCAGACTCATGCCCATTAAATCAGTGATGCCATTCAACCATCTCATCCTCTGGTGCCCCGTTCTCCTGCTCTCATTCTTTGCTAGCATTAGAGTCTTTTCAGTGAGTCAGCTCTTCACATCAGGTAGCAAGGGTATTGGAGTTTCAGCTTCAGCATCAGTCTTTCCAATAATTATTCAGAGTTGATTTCTTTTAGGATTGGCTGGTTTGATCTCCTTGTTCAAGGGACTCTCAAGAGTCTTCTCCAGCAGTTTGAAAACATCAGTTCTTCAGCACTTAGCCTTCTTTACAGTCTAACTCTCACATCCGTACCATGACTACTGGAAAACCATTGCTTTGACTAGACGGACCTTTGTCAGCAATGTCTCTGCTTTTTAATACACTGCTTAGGTTTGTCATAGCTTTTCTTTTAACTTCATGGCTGCACTCACCATCCGCAGTGATTGGAGCCCAAGAAAATAAAGTCTGTTACTGTTTCCATTGCTTCCCCATCTATTTGCGATGAAGTGATGGGACCAGATGCCATGATCTTGGTGTTCTGAATGTTGAGTTTTAAGCCAACTTTTTCACTCTTCTCTTTCACTTTCATCAAGAGGCATTTTAGTTCCTCTTGTCTTTCTGCCATAAGGGTGATGTCATCTGCATATCTGAGGTTATTGATATTTCTCCCAGCCATCTTGATTCCAGCTTGAGTTTCATCCAGCCCAGAATTTCATATGAGTGCTCTGCATATAAGTTAAATAAACACTGACAATATACAGCCTTGATGTACTCCTTTCTCAATTTGAAATCAGTCCATTGCTTCATGTCCAGTTCTGACTGTTGCTTCCTGACCTGCACACAGGTTTCTTGGGAGGCAGGTCAGGTGGTCTGGTATTCCCATCTCTTGAAGAGTTTTCCACAGTTTTTGATCCACACAGTCAAAGACTTTAGCGTAGTCAGTGAAGCAGAAGTAGATGTTTTTTTTGGAATTCCCTTGTTTTTTCTGTGATCCAGTGGATGATGGCAATTTGGTCTCTGGCTCCTCTGCCTTTCTAGGACTTACTTTGAAAAAGGTTTCAAGTTACCTGATATTCTGTCAGCAGATATTAAGGCAATGTAAAATGTGTCCCATCTTGGACTTATGTTTCCTATGATCTCAGTCTTTGAGGAACTTGACCTGGAGATATTTGCACATGTGTAACAGGTAAAAATGCAAGATTATCTAAAATCAATTGCAGGTTGTTAGGTTGTGAAGGCAGACATCAATATGGTTACAAAGAAAGAGAGGATCTTATTGGAGTCTTCAGGATTTAGGTGGAAAGCTGAATTTTGGACCTATAAAGAAACAATATATTTTGAATTATGTGATATTATGGTTGAATAGTGTCCCCTCTTTCAAATTAATAATTTGAATTCCTAACCCCCAGGACCTCGGAATGTGACCTGATTTGGAATAGGGCTGGTTGTTGCAGATATTAGTATAATTAGCTAAAATGAGGTCATTCAATCAAATATGACTGGTGTCATTAAAAAAAAAAAAAGGAAATGTGGACACAGACATGTACCCAGAGCCAGTGCCGTATGAAGGTGGAGGAAGGGCGCGGGGTGTTTCTTCTACAAGCTGAGAAGTGTACGATGACCGGCAAACCAGAAGAAGCTAGGCGAGAGGAGAGGAACAGTCTTCCTCACAGCCCTCAGGCGAAAACAATCCAAACAGCCTCCAGAACCATGAGACCAAACACTCTGTGGTTTGAGCCACCTGCTTTGTGGTCTTCATTGTTACAGCCCTGGGGCTTCCCGGGTGGTGCAGTGGTAATACACCGGCCAATACAGGAGACATGGATTCGATCCCTGGGTTGGGAAGACCCCCCGCTAAGGAGCAAATGGGAACCCACTCCAGTATTCCTACCTGGGAAATGCAAGGATAGAGGAGTCTGGTGGGCTACAATCCATGGGATTGCAAAGAGCTGGACAAAACTGCGCAACCGAACACACATTATTACAGCCCTAGCAAATTAATGCACAGAGACAGAAGTTACCATAAGCCGCGAGGTTACCTTCCTGTTCCTGTGTCTCCACGACCTCCAGAGTCCCCCAGCCTCGGATGCCTTCGACCCTACCACTTCCACAGCACTTCAGTAGCAACCGTCAGTGGATAAGAAGTTAGAAAAGTTGTTGGTAATGACAGCAAACTGCCCACCTCTTTCCTCTTCCTCTTCAATCCTCCAGTAATATTATATTAATAAAAGCACACATGGCCTTTTGGACTCATCATTATTATTATTATGCATCACTATTAGTGATTATAGTAATGAAGAAGCTGTCTTGATTATACATAGCTAAGAAGCTTAGAGTTTCCTTATTACTTTTTCCCCCCAAATACACTTAGACGTTGAGCTCAGGGTAGGAGAGAAGAACAGATTTTTGATGACACAGTTATCAAATCACTTAGCATAACAACCTGATTCTGAAACCAGTTTCCTTGACTTCCAGTTTACACACAAGATAAGGCTAATGGTTGTAGAAGATGCTCTTGGATCTGGCCCATAAAAACTTTTATCACTCACCATGCTGGCCGACTTAGATATTACAAGCACTCAGAACTCTTTACCTAAGAGCTTTCTCTCAGCCCACTCAAGTACAGGCTAGCTGTTCCCCCGGGAACATCCCTGAGCCAGTGACAGACAGTCATTAAAGGGAAAATATCCTACTTGACTTATCCTACAGATGAGACAGTTCTTTGAAGTACTGTCAGAGGGTTTGAGCCCCAGTTGCCCACAGTAGCAAACGTTATCACACATTCATTTTTAGCTTTCTTTCCTTATTATTTCACATTGTTATCCACTATGATCTAAATAAATTAATTTATTAATTCTAAAATAAATTACTTCTACTCAGTTTCTTATCTCCAGGTTTGCTTCTAGGGGAGCCTAAGCTAAGACAATTGTATAATGGCAAAATGTATTTCCTGGAGCAGGGCATGCCTACCCACTCCAGTGTTCCTGCCTGGAGAATCCCATGGACAGAGGAGTCTGGTGGGCCACAGTCCATGGGGTCACAAAGAGTCGGATATGACTGAAGTGACTGAGCACATAATTTATTTAGTTAGTTTTTAATCTGTTATTTTATGCATTGATCTGTCTGTAACTGGTGAATTCCTCTACAGAGCCTAAAGTAATTTTATTTCATAGACAAAACATGGCTGTCATTGGGGGTGTTGGAAAGTATTCTGTTTCTTCTCTTCCCAGACATATGTAGAATTGCATCCCCCCTCTCCCAGGATATTAGTTTCATTAGTTTCCCAAGTGGCACAGTGGTAAAGAATCTGCTTGTCAATGCAGGAGACATGGGTTCAGTTCTTGGGTTGCCAAGATCCCCTGGAGAAGAAAATGGCAACCCACTCCAGTATTCTTGCCTGGAGAATCCCCTGGACAGGGGAGCCTGGTGGGCCTTAGTCCATGGGATTGCAAAGAGTCAGACATGACTGACTACCAGCACGCACGTCTCCCCAGATAGTTATGACCATATGACTTGGTATGACCAGTGAAATAGAAGTTTCAGTGCATGGCCCCTCATGTTTGCTTTCCTTTGTCTTGGCGAGTGGTGGACAGAGCCTAAGATAATGCCCAAAGACCTCTACATCTTGGAATTCATGCCCTTGTACAGTCCTTTTAAGTATAAACTGGTCTGATGACTCAGTACTAACCGGTAGAATATTGCAAAGGTGACGGGATGTCATTTCCATTATAGCATAAGATTTTAAGTTCTGTCTCGCAAGCACATTCTTGTCCTTGTGGGCCTTCCTGAAGCAAGGTGCCAAATTTTGAGTTGCCTGTGGTGAGGCCCACATGGTAAGAAACAAAGGTACCCATCCCACAACCAGCAAGGTACTGATTCTTGCCAACTACATGAACTTAGAAGTGAATACTTCCCCAGTCAAACATTCAGATGAGACTCCTAGCCCTAAAATCTTGGTTGAAGCCCTGTGAGAGACCATAAATCCAAGGACCCAGCTGAGTGGTACCTAGATTTCTGGCCTACAGAATCTGTAAGATAATAATGTGTGATATTTTCAGCTGCAAATGTGTGATAATTTGGTACACAGCAACAGAGGAGCAGTTGGCAATTGCGGCAGCACAGAGATATAATCTACTCTCAGCTAGGTCTCAGCTGACCCAATGAACAAGTAGTATGACTGAGAAATTAAGCTGTGACATTTAAAGCCACTGTGATTCTGGAGCTGTTACTGCAGCATGGTTTAGCCTATCCCAACTGACTCATAATGCAGTCTTTTGCTCTCCCCACCTGGCTACCAGATTTTTTAAATAAAGGAAAAAAAATCCAGTTATATTAGTTACCTCGAGTTATGTAGAAAACAGAATTTTACATGGAATCAAACTTAGTTAAAAATTGTCCCCCTAAATCAATATCAAGCTATAATTATCTCTTTCTCCGCTACTTTTTTTAAAATATGACCTTATCAAAGTTAAGACATATTCAGATCTCGTATTTAACATGCAAATATCCTGATACAAAGTGCTAATATCCTGCCAACTTTCAGAATGAAAAGTGAAAGTGAAAGTCGTCCAGTCGCGTCTGACTCTTTGACTCCAGAATAGTTGCCTCAAAAATGAAAACAGCTAGTTCTATTCCTGTTGGAAATAACAACAACCCAGCATCTAGCTCTAGTTTGATGATTCGCCTTTCTGACATTTAGGGTTTAGCAGGAGGTTAATTAGACACAATTGTAACACTGCCGTGCTGCCCTAGGGCACAACACAGAGGGCCAATTTGGAGGCAACTGTATCTTAGAAACCCTGGGAGATACCAGCTGGAAATTTCCAGCAGGTTTACAACAGAATCTTCTTTACAAATTTAGTAACTTTATTGGAACCTTAGGTCTGTGGCATAAACCTTAATTGGGCTAAAGTTTCCATTGCAGTGATCTGCTCAAGGACATAATGAAAAGTCAACATTCTGATGTGTTTATCTATTTGCTGGCTCCAAGGCACAATTGGAAATGCTAATATCCAGATGCCCTTCTCCATAAAGAAACCAGGGGCTTTTTATTTGAATTATAGAGTACAGGTTTTTCTGTACCCCAAACTAACTCAGTTAGAAAGTGACTATAGAAGAGACAGCCAGCTCCTTAGCTCTCTGTATAACAAGAGGAAAAGGTGATCAACCCCAGGATTGCAGACATTTCCTGAGCAGGCAGGCAAGCCTCAGGCCCTACCTCCAGTCCCTGGTTTCCTCAGACCCCAGCTCAGGAGGCCCTTGTTCTTCCCCCCGCCAAAGCTTCCTTCCTTCAAGACTCTGCTCAGGTCAAATCACTTATCCCCCTAAAAACTCAGCTCATTGGAGGAGACAGGTCTGGATTTTGGTCCTTGACCCCCTCACTTACTGGTTTACATGGATTTTATCAAATTATTTTCCCTGTCTAAACTTCAGTTTCCTCAAATGGGTATAGTCACTCAGAGGTGGTAAAGAAAATTTGGTGAAACAGTAAATGGAAAGTCCTTGGCCCAGGGCTGGGCACTTTGCTAAGAATTTTGCCTACTTTTTTATACCACTCATTCTGCTTAGCAGCTAATTACAGTTGGCCTTGAAATACCTGAAAAAGAGTTAAACCAGTCACATTCCTCATCTAGATTCTGGATTTTACAAAAGCAATGACTAGTTGTCATTATTCTTTATAGTCAGTGCAACATCTGACACACAGTAACAGTTGGCTATGTGCTGAAAATGGTGAATGCGTTCACCTTGCAGGGACCTGTCACAGTGTCTTGCCCTCACGTGACTTAAAGCATTGAGTGAACGAGGGAACACACAATAGAGGGTCACAGTAGTGCAAATTTTGATGACTTTGCAGGAAAATGAGAATCTCACTAATCTGAATTATAAATATGACCACTCAAAATGAATAACTTGTATTTTCAACATTTCTGGGCAAGAAACATTGTTTGCTGAGCTTTACAAAGAGTCGTTTGATTTGTCTCTATAGGAAAGCTTTCAGGCATATTCTTGTATTAATTAAGTGTATTTTTCAGCGATTTTCAGCAGTACATGCCTCCATGTATTCAGGCATGAAAGACAAGATACTCTATACATATTCACCCATTTGGAGAGGAGATTTGAGCTTCTCAGAGGAGGGTAAATCTGTGGCACCAAGGTCTCAGATGCTCTAGGCTGTTTTATCTTCCAAAGAGAAATGCCCACATTGGCCTCTTTTGCGGAATATTCAAAGGACTACACAAGTCTATGAGACTTCTAAGACCCAGAGACATTGCCCTGAATCTAGAATAAACTCTTTGGTATGTAGCTAAGCAGGACTAGTGAATAATACAAGTATTCTCATTTATTCCATTGTTGCATTAAAAACCTTTGGAAAAGAATTCTAATTACACAGAGAAACCCAAAGACAGCTTCACTGCCAGGAATTTCTGTCAGCCTGCAGCTGCCCTGAGTCTCTGCTTAGCCAGCCTTATCTCTTGAGGATAAAAGGACTGAGTGGCAGAAAGCAGGCCTGTTCCGTGGCCATCTAAATAGGTGATGGATTTTACCTAAAGGCACAGACTGGATAGGCATGCTATTCCTCTGCTGTTTTGCCCTCTGTGAGTGGTATTTTGCCCTAAAGTTTCACTGAAACTGTCAATTTTCGTTTCAAAATGTATTTTAGTACCAGTTACTTAGCAGCAAATGTGTTTCCAAGAGAAACACAACTTGTGGTTCCATATTTTAGCCCATCCTCTGTTTCCATTTCTCAGTTACACTCTTGCCTTTTCCAAAGGACCTGTAGCCATGTTACCTCCTGTGTGACACTCCGGTCAATGGTGAGGTGACGTGAAGTCTGCACACACACACCACTCGGCATGGAAGCACTGCATTGTCATTGTATTTTCACAGGGTGTTGTATTGTACCTGTTATGCTGTATGTTGTCATTTTGGATTTTTAAATGTACTAATCTTGACTTGAGAAGTTGATTAGTGAATACATTAGGTGGTCATATTATATATCACATTAGGTGTTCATATTATATATTATATAATATATATATCTTATAAATCATTAGGACAATTATATTTCATTAGGACGTATTATATATCACTAGGTCATGTTATATATCACTAGGTCATATTGTATATCATTCAGTTCAGTTCAGTCGCTCAGTCATGTCCGACTCTTTGCAACAACATGAATCGCAGCACGCCAGGCCTCCCTGTCCATCACCAACTCCCGGAGTCTACCCAAACCCATGTCCATCGAGGTGGTGATGCCATCCAGCCATCTCATCCTCTGTTGTCTCCTTCTCCTCCTGCCCCTAATCCTTCCCAGCATTACAGTCTTTTCCAATGAGTCAACTCTTTGCATCAGGTGGCCAAAGTATTGGAGTTTCAGCTTCAGCATCAGTCCTTCCAATGAACACCCAGGACTGATCTCCTTTAGGATGGACTTGTTGGATCTCCTTGCAGTCCAAGGGACTCTCAAGAGTCTTCTCCAACACCACAGTTCAAAAGCATCAATTCTTTGGCACTCAGACTTTTTCACTGTCCATAACTACTGGAAGAATCATAGCCTTGACTAGAAGGACTTTTATTGGCAAAGTAATGTCTCTGCTTTTCAATATGCTATCCAGGTTGGCCATAACTTTCCTTCCAAGGAGTAAGCATCTTTTGATTTCATGGCTGCAATCACCATCTACAGTGATTTTGGAGCCCCAAAAAATAAAGTCTGACACTTTTCCCACTGTTTCTCCATCTATTTGCCATGAAGTGATGTGACCAGATGCCATGATCTTAGTTTTCTTAATGTTGAGCCTTAAGCCAACTTTTTCACTCTCCTCTTTCACTTTCAGCAAGAGGCTCTTTAGTTCCTCTTCACTTTCTGCCATAAGGGTGGTGGTGTCAGCATATCTGAGACAGCAAAATGGCTGTCTGAGGAGGCCTTACAAATAGCTGTGAAAAGAAGAGAAGCGAAAAGCAAAGGAGAAAAGGAAAGATATTCCCATTTGAATGCAGAGTTACAAAGAATAGCAAGGAGAGATTAGAAAGCCTTCCTCATGGATCAATGCAAAGAAATAGAAGAGAATAACATAATGGGAAAGACTAGAGATCGCTTCAAGAAAATAGAGATACCAAGGGAACATTTCATGCAAAGATGGGCTTGATAAAGGACAGAAATGGTATGGACCTAACAGAAGCAGAAGATATTAAGAAGAGGTGGCAGGAATACACAGAAGAACTGTACGAAAAAGATCTTCACGACTCAGATAATCATGATGGTGTGATCACCCACACTCAGCTAGAGCCAGACATCCTGGAATGTGAAGTCAAGTGGGCCTTAGAAAGCATCACTACAAACACAGCTAGTGGAGGTGATGGAATTCCAGTTGACCTATTTCAAATCCTAAAAGATGATGCTGTGAAAGTGCTGCATTCAATATGCCAGCCAATTTGGAAAACTCAGCAGTGGCCACAGGACTGGAAAAGGTCAGTTTACATTCCTATCCCAAAGAAAGGCAATGCCAAACAATGCTCAAACTACCGCACAATTGCACTCATCTCACACGCTAGCAAATGCTAGTAATGCTCAAAATTCTCCAAGCAGGGTTTCAGCAATACGTAAACCATGAACTTCCAGATGTTGAAGCTGGTTTTAGAAAAGGCAGAGGAACCAGAGATCAAATTGCCAACATCCACTGGATTATCAAAAAAGCAAGAGAGTTCCAGAAAAACATCTACTTCTGCTTATTGGCTATGCCAATGCCTTTGACTGTGTGGATCACAATAAACTGTGGAAAAGTCTTAAAGAGATGGGAATACCAGACCATCTGACCTGTCTCTTGAGAAACCTGTATGCAGGTCAGGAAGCAACAGTTAGAACTGGACATGGAACAACAGACTTGTTCCAATAGGAAAAGGAGTAGTCAAGGCTGTATAGTGTCACCCTGCTTCTATATCATTAGTCATTATCAAACATGATAACCGCTATGCTGGATCTTACAGCAGTTAAGATTTTTTACATTGTTCCATTAGTTAGGACACAGGCTAAACTGAGATAACAAAGAGACCCCAAATAATGTAACTTAAGTTAGAAATTTCCTTCTTTTTCGTGTAACAACTCAGAAGTAAGCAATCTGTGCTCCACAAGCTCAACCAAAGACAGGGTACCATGTTGGCCCAAGCATCCTTACCAGGCAACTTCCATCTCTACATCCAAGACAGCTCCTCTTGTTGTTGCCATTTCCCCATGGTTGAGGGGAGGAGGCACAGCGGGCGCCCGAGGAGAGCGGCGTCTCTTCATGGACACGACGGGAAAGAGGGCGCCCAAGGAGAGCGGCATCTCTTCACGAACTTGCCCGGAGGTTCCCATGTTCCTTATGCTCTCCTCCCAGTGGCCTGCATCCCAGTTGGCCTCATGGAGCTACAACACAAGCTGAGAAGTGCAGTCTCCAGCCAATCAGTGATGTCCCAAGCTAAAAGTGAGGGCATTTTTTTAAAGTAAAAGGAACAAAGGAGAATGAATGTGAAGGATAATTAGCACTGTCTTTTAAACTGTGAAGGATAATTAGCACATTAACCAAAATGGAGCAAGAAAAGAAACAGTCCCACCTGGACGGCCAGGAGAGGGCACTCGTCTCTGTTATACAATTTCTCTCTGACATTTGTATCCAGTAATGTTTGATGATCAGTTAAGACACTCATGTCTGGTCTCTGTCTAACCTCTATGACATCTTTGGAACACTGGACCCTCCACATAGAATATCAGTTCTAGGAAGGATAGGAATAAGAGGCCTACTTTGACTCGAACCTTACATTCCACTGTTCTTCAAGAGTTGCTAGACTTCCTGCACAGTTTGGCAGTCGTCAGCCCAGTGACAGACCTTGTGAGCCCCAAGGTGCGGGGGCCGATGCTCCATGCCCCACTTTGTGGAGAACCAGCACGTGGAGAGCAAAAAGAGGGTGGTCAGCAGACATTGACAGCGGGCCTGACCCAGAACGTGCCAGCGATAGTAAGAGCAGTAGTAGAGCTTGAATGCGCCTGTGTTTGCCAGAGACACGCAATGCTCAGTTTAGAACCTTGGGGTTTGCTGACTGGTAAAACTGATCAAAGAAGTTACACTACCTGGGGCTAAACCCATGTTCTACTTTCATGAAGCATAAATAACATCAGCCAGCTGATCAGTGTATAAAATTCCCTTTCTTCTTGTTAAAATAGAATTTTGCATAGTTTAAATGTAAAGCTCAAAGCCTCAGCTTATCTACTTCAGGGTTCTTTATTTTTTTAGAGGGTAACTGCTTCTAATGACATGGTAGTCTATGCTGTACATTGACACAAATCAGTCACAATTATATCTATCTATCTATATATATCCTCCCCCTTTAGCCTCCCCACCCCTCCCATTCCACCCCTCTTGGTCATCACAGAGTGTGAGGCTGGGCTCCATGTGTTATGTAGCAGCTTCCTGCTAGCTGTCTATTTTAAACATGGTAGTGTCTATTTTAAACATGGTAGTGTCTATATGGCAATGCTGCTTTCTCCTAGCCTTTCTGTTAATGTCTGTTGACCAAATTTCTTTTTGTTTTCCACGTGTTGGTTTTCCACAAAGTGGGACATGTAACATTGGTACCCACACCAAGGGGCTCATAAGGTCTATAGGTGGGCTGATGACTGACAAATTATGCAGGGAATCTAGCAACTCTTAAAGACTAGTGGAAACTAAGGTTCGAGTCTAAGTAGGCCTCTTCTTTCTAGAGCTGATATTTTACATGGCAGATTCAGTGATTCCATAGATGTCGTCACTTAGACAGAGACCAGAAATATGTGTCCTAATTGGTCATCAAACATTTCTGGATGTCGTGTCATAAAGGACACTGTGTGTCCACAAGTTCTCTCCCTATGTATGTCTGTGTTATTTCCTTTCTGTACATAGGTTCATCAGTACTATTTTTCTAGATTGCATATATGTATGCATTAATATACAATATTCATTTTTCTCTTTCTGACTTACTTCACCCTGTATAACAGTCTCTAGCTTCATCCACCTCACTACAGCTGACTCAGATTTGTTGCTTTTTATGGCTGTAGCTCAGGATCCTTTGTGGTTCCAAAACTAGTAGATGATGAAACAATCTTCTGACAGCAAAAAATTAATAATTAAAATGATGGTTAAAATTTGTGCACAAAACTTATTCAAAAAGGATGTTTTTAAAAATATAACTACAAAGAAAAGTAAATAATTCTAAATACATTTCTATAATTGCATTTTATGCAATTCCTAAAAAATAATGCATGTAAATTTAAGACTTTTTCCCACTGTAGATCCAGAATCATATTTTTATCACTGTACTGGGCAAAGCATATTTGTAGTTCAGAAGAGGGTAGATATTTATATAAATATCATATCACTTACGATTACATGTAACAAACTCCTTGGCTGCTGCTGCTGCTGCTAAGTCGCTTCAGTCGTGTCTGACTCTGTGCGACCCCATAGGCAGCAGCCCACCAGGCTCCCCCATCCCTGGGATTCTCCAGGCAAGAATACTGGAGTGGGTAACCATTTCCTTCTCCAGTGCATGAAAGTGAAAAGTGAAAGTGAAGTCGTTCAGTCGTGTCCGACTCTTAGCGACCCCATGGACTGCAGCCCACCAGGCTCCTCTGTCCATGGGATTTTCCAGGCAAGAGTACTGGAGTGGGGTGCCATTGCCTTCTCCAACTCCTTGGCTAGTTATTTCTGTATGTTTGATAAAACATCCTATGATCTATTTAGTAAAATTCTCCTCCAAAATGGGGAGGAGGATAAAATGTGTGACTTTAGTGTGATTGCAGAACTAACATAGTAAACACTCCAAAGTAAACAAAACAACAAAAAAAAGGCATTGTTTGTTTTGACTCAAAATCATAATATAGAGATTGCTTCATTATAAACAACTTTTATAATATTGATGAAAATTAATATTAAACCATTCCTTTCTTTCAAATAAGCTCTGATGAATTGAGGTATATAATGTCATGAATTAAAATTTAGCCACATACTGCAGATATTTAGGAGAAACGATTGTGTGATGAAGATAAGAAATTTCCAATTTTCAGATTGCTTTTCTGTTTTCTTGCTGTTAAAATAAAAAAGTATTATTGAATTTATACTTCTGGCTTCCTATCATCCTCCTGTATGTAAAGAATTTCAGGGACTAAAAGATCTGGTTGATTGATTTTTATAATAAGAATTGAGTCAAATCCAATTAGGATGGCCTTCAAGGACTAACTCAATTCTACACTTACACTAGAATTCAGCTTCAACTTGTGAAAAAGCAAACTAAACAAGCATATTGTCTGGGACTTAGGGAAATTTAAAAGCCATAGAGATCTCCATTGTGATGTTATATTGAAAATTGGAGCTCAGCTTGGAGCCAAACCAGTGAAGCCTTGTGGAAGGGCCAGTGGGTTAATGGAGGGAGCACCAAAGAAAGGCCAAGTACTCAGAAAGGGAGCTAGGCACAAAAGCTCTGATACTTGATGATATCTGTCACAGGCAGGTTACACGCTGAGCATGAAGGGTGAGACAGAGGAGGGGTAGAAGATGCATGCTGCTTCCATGAGACAGAGAGAGAAACATCCTGTGCCAGACAGGTCAGACTTGGAGGCGTTTCATACTGCCTGCAGTGCGAGAGGCCCGAGTTCGATCCCTGGGTCAGGAAGATCCCCCAGGGAGGGAAAAGGCAACCCCCTCCAGGATTCCTGCCTGAGAATTCCAAGGACAGCGGAGCGCGGTGGGCCACCGTCTGTGGGTCACAAACAGTCGGACATGACTGAGTGACTGACAGTTTCACTGCTGCTGTTAAGTGTGCTTTGTTCCTCCTAACTGCATGTATGGCTGACAATTTCAAGTGCTTTTTATGAATATCTAATCTTTCTAGATGTTATAAAATACCTGATATGTATTAAAAGTAGAAGTAATGGTTTGTCATATTTTGTAAGTATATTTTTGTTAAAATTCATATGAAATGTTTTTTGGGAGGAACAGCCAAAAACATGTCTTTAAGCAATACACAGGGGAAGGCAGAGGAGAGTGCACTAGAGAGCCCCATGCCAGTGTGTTTACGTCGGTGCCAGAACTTCCCACTGTCTCCTGTATTCCTGTGTTTGGTTGTGTGTGTAATGGACAAATGAGTCCTGACTGACAGCGTCTAGTCTTTCTAGACATTAAAGAGGTTGCAGTGTATGAAAAAAAGTTGAGTTAGTAAACCAGTAAATTTTGTGCATTGTGCACAAAAATTTCCAGGAAAAGATCATCTTCTGAAAATTTGAGCATTATAGACCCCTAGACTGATAGAGGGATGAGAGGAGGGAGGGTTTTAAAAATATTCACATTTTGAAGACACTTGAGATTTTAGCTGTTGCTACATGAGTGTGGTTTATTCAGGACTGTGGACAGATATATGTATATATATGCTTTGATATACACACAGAGACACATGCACATATATGTATGCTTTTATTCTTCAGTCACTTCAGTTGTGTCTGACTCTTTGTGACCTCATGGACTGTAGCGTGCCAGGCTTCCCTGTCTTTCACTGTCTCCCAGAGTTTGCTCACACTCAAGGCAGGAGAAGAAGGGGATGACAGAGGATGAGATGGTTGGCTGGCGTCACCGACTCAATGGACATGAGTTTGAGTAAACTCCGGGAGTTGGTGATTGACAGGGAGGCCTGGCGTGCTGCGGTTCGTGGGGTCACAAAGAATCGGACACGACTGAGCGACTGAACTGACTGACTGGTTGGATCTTCTTGCAGTCCAAGGGACTCTCAAGAGTCTTCTCCAGCACTACAGTTTGAAAGCATCAGTTTTTCAATGCTCAGCCTTCTTTATGGTCCAACTCTCATATCCATACATGACTACTTGAAAAACCATAGCTTTGACTAGACGGACCTTTGCTGGCAAAGCGATGTCTCTGCTTTTTAGTATGTTGTCTAGGTTTGTCATGGCTTTTCTTCCAAGCAGCAAGCATCTTTTAATTTCATGGATGCAGTCACCATCCTCAGTGATTTTGGAGCCCAAGAAAATAAAATTTGTCCCAGTTTCCATTGTTTTCCTATTTGCCACTTGTCATGAAGTAATGGGACCTGATACCATGATCTTTGTTTTTTGAATGTTGAGTTTTAAAAAGCCAGCTTTTTCACTCTCCTCTTTCACCTTCATGGAGAGGTTGTTTAGTTCCTCTTCACTTTCTGGATGAAGCTCAAGCTGGAATCAAGATTGCCAGGAGAAAAATCAATAACCTCAGATATGCAGATGACACCACCCTAATTGCAGAAAGTGGAGATATATATATATACACACACATATATTAGTGGAGAAATTAAGTCCTTATTTGAAACATCTAGTCTATCAATAATTTAGAAATGCCTGGTGTATGTAAAAATGTAGAGATAGGAAAGTACACTTTGTAAATATCTTTTTTTGCTAAAATTCAAAGGAAATATTGTCCTTGGAGACTAGAATTATTAAGTCACCTCTGTGAGCAATATGTTATTATCTATACTTTTCATTGGTTTGCAGGAAGTAGGAGGAAAAAAATTGCAAAATGTTATGGGTTAATGTGTTCACACTTGAAAAATGAGTCCTAATTTTGCAGCATCTAATCTCTGATTGTTAAAGAAGTTGCCAGCATATGACAGAGTATTTAGTAATATTAGCACATATTGTACACTTGGTATTGAAATTCATGGGAAAACTTGTCCTCTATAAATGACTCTCAGATATGAATTAGTCTGAATCCACCTCCAAGCCTTACACATGCCTGCGCTTGTCCACTGGATTGGCGGAGAGGAAGAGGGAATGAGGAGGGAATGGTTTAAGGCCCTGATGGTCATATTTGAAAGGTACTCAGAGTATCACCGTTACTGTGCTCAGTTGCATCTGACTCTGCAGCCCCATGAACTGTAGCTCACCAGGCTCCTCTATCCATGGAATTTTCCAGGCAAGAATACCAGAGTGGGTAGCCATTCTGTTCTCCAATGGATCTTCCTGACCAGGGATCAAACCCACATCTCTTATGTCTCCTGCATTGGCAGGCAGATTCTTCACCTGGGAAGCCCCTGTAATCAGCAGTTTTATTTAGCAGTGCTGTATACATAGTGGACAAGTAAATTCTTATAGCTAGGATTTCCAGATATTTAGAAGTGCTCAATGTATTTAAAAGTAGAAGCAGTAAGTAATGCTTTTTGTAAATAGCATTTGAAAATTGATGGAAAAAAATCAATGGGAAGTTCGTTTTTCTTTGGAAAGATGAAATTGCTACACCATCTCAATGAACAGTATACTGTTCTTTGTATTTGTTCACTGGATTGAGGAGGCAGGAGGGAAGAAATTCCAAAAGGTGTTTTGTTGATGTGTACTAGAAAATTTCAGCTTATCCATATGGCACATTTAACTTAACTTTTCTGTATGATTATCTTTACCTACCTATCTATACTTCGGTTACTAACGCCTGACTTCTTCTCAAAACCAGCGTCTCCATTTTCAAGTGCCTCAGGAAGTTCAGGTAACTCATCTAGCCAGTCAGAACTTGTACCCCCTAACTTGTAGTCATTGGTTCAGAGATGCGCGCACACCCTGTCAGAGCCAGTGAAATAGTCAGCCCGTTTGCTGGGTATGCTGAGGAAAAGGCATTTTTTTTTTTTCTGCTGTTAGACTTAAACCTGGAAGGTTTTTGGTGTGAAATTACAGGTGCTGTCTTATCACCATCTGGCAGCTAAGGGTGAAGAAATGGGAAAGCCTCGGTCACAGAAGACAGGAGACACACTGGGTCCCGATGACGCTGTTCCATTTCTTTCATTCAGCCATTTCTGAAGCCAGACCCACTTGGACCCATCAGATACATGAAGCAATAAATCCTTATGTGCTAGGATACTTTTGGTTGAGTTTTCCAAAACTTGCAACCAAGAGAGTTAGGAAGATCAGCCGAACTGCATGATACTTTGTTAGGAAATAAAAGGCCAGCTGGTGTGCTTCCTCTCTTGCCCTTACCCCTGAAAAGGAGGTCAGCACAGCGTTTTTGAAAGTTTGAGCACATCTCTCGGGGTAAGTTAAGTGTTTTTCCATTTCAGGCTCACTGAAGAGACTAGACCTCAGACAACAACGGTCCTTTCTTATTTCTCACGGTTTCTGTGCGTGGGAATGACTCATCCCTGCTCCACAGTGTTCAGGGGCAGAGATCTGAAAACGTCTTCATTCACAGGTCTCTCTGTTGATCCTGGCTGTTGGCTGAGGACCTGGTTGAGACTGCAGGGCAACACACCCACATGTGGCCTCTCTGTATGACTTGAGCTTGCTCACAGCATAGCAGCCGAGTTCCAATGGCAGGTGTCCTGAGACAGAGAGAGACCCAACAGAAATCACAGAGCATTACTTCCACCACATTTTGTTAGAAGTTAAGTGGTGCCTGCTTTCAAGGAGAGAGGAATTAGAGCTCATCTTTGAGAGAGGAGGGTCTAAAAATTTGTAGACATATTTTGAAACTACCACAGATGATAAGGGGAAAAAGAAGAGTTCCCTTAACACGAGGAAAAATTGTGACAATGTATCTTTTTTGACAGATAATTCCTTCCAGATTTCTCATTATGTGCATTTAGGTATGCTTAGGGGAATTATGTAGGTTTCTCTATCTGCTTTTCCATGCATTTTCCAAAGTGGCCTGTTGGGGATACTATGCAGCTATTGTGATTTTCTGAAAGATTCTGGTTTGCGTATTATTCCCCACTCACAGAATCAGGACTCCTTGGAGAAATGGTTGTTTCTAGGTGTAAAGCAGGTAAAGAACAGCTGTTTTGCTAAAAAGCAAATCAGTACGATAATCAGTAATGATTAATGGAAGTGTATTTAAAGCACACAAAAACCAGCCTGAAGGGGTTCCCGTTGAAATTTGAGACTTTAATGAAAGAAGGATAATTATAATTTATGGTTGAAAAAGTTGAATAAATGAACCTTCATGCACACATGAATAGGTGCGTTTTTGACAGTGGCTATTAAGAAATAGATGTGTGAGGCAGGGCAGGGGTTGCCAGGCTGATCAGGTAATCAATGAGCCAGAGTGAAAATTAGATAGATCACCTATAAGGAAGCCCAGCAAAGCTCTCACTTGAACAGTACACCAAAAGGAAATAATGGATACTGTATATGTTGGAAAACTTCCCATCAATGCCCACTGGGTAAAGAATATAGTTCAAATTTGTGTTCAGCCCATGTATATTCAAAATTTATATTTTAAAAGAAAATGTTATTCCTTTCTGATATTTACAAATTTTGGAAAAGTGACTCATGCCCATCAAAAATGTGCACATAGGAGTTTGAATTCCCCGGTGGTCCAATGGTCAGGATGCCGTGCTTCCACTAAGGAGGCGCAGGTTTCATCCCTAGTTGGGGCACAGAGACCCTACATGCCATGCAGCGCCACTGAAAAAGAAAAAAACATGCCTATAGGATTTATGAAGGCCAAGGCTGGTTTTGGGTACGGTATGTTTCTCACAGAAACTACTGCATGCAGGATGACAGGATCTGGCTACTTATGCATAAAGTCACTTAACTGCAAGTGACAGTGAAGCAGTGTAACATCAGGAACAATCTGGACCCTCAAGCATCCCATAAATATGGAGCACCGGGGCTTTCAGATGTAGGAACTTGGATAATTGCTCTCCTGCTCCAGAAACAGTGGAAAACATTTTGAAAAGAGACTTAAGCTAATTGTCTGTAGTCTGACTTATACATTCTTTTTATTTGTTTGTTCCCTTGGAGCTCCAAGGAGCCCCGCTTCCCCATAGTCCTATAGACCACGTCACGGTCCCCAAGGCGTCTGACCCAGGCCAAAGTTCACCTGGTCACTTGAATGGACACAAGGCAGAGACTGTCTATATGCCACAGTGTCCTAGGTCTACAGGGTCTAGAAGAGAGTGCAGACTCAGTTTTGTGTTAAACTGAACACTTGGTATTAAACTCAGTCAAATTATTGAAAACAACGGCAAATCTGCACTAACTCACAGACCATCAGGCTGAGACCATTTTCCTTGTGCGGTCACAACCCCCTTTGAGAGAAGACAACCAAGATTTCAAGTCTAACCTTTCTGTTTTTCAAACTCCTCTCCGGTTCTTGATGTCACAGGGCAAGGTCCACATGTGCATTACGGTCAGGAAAGACGCTGCTCAACCAGAGAGTGCCCAGAGATCCAATCTGAGGGGCTGTTACTCAAACTGTTAAATCACAGTGACTCATAGCTTTGCATTGCCCATGTAAAGGGAAGGAAGAAATTTGAAGCTGAGAAAAGCAATCAGCCTGAGTGTAAAAACCACGCAGATGGCAAAGATGTTGACAGTAAGCTTTGTCTCGACACCTACAGACTCACATTCATCTCGGAGTGAAGTGCGGACCTGTGGTGAATTTGAATGTAACTTCCCATCACTTAGCAACTTCAACATGCTTCTTCAGCATGGAGGAAGAAAGAACTTCCAACTAAAAATCTTTCTGTATTAAAATTAAAAAGACTGGTAAACCTTCCCAGGGAAGCCAAGGGTCCTAGAGTTGGCTCAATAATGGGTCAAAGATTTGATTGTGAATGAAAAAGACTGAGGTGCAAAATCAGGGAGTAAGAAAATCAGAGAGAATTGTTATTCCTTGAGGTATAAAGTAGTATGTAGCAACGTCCAGAAAACTGGCCCATCCTTGAACAGAGTTTTACTTCCACACACCTAGAAATTCCAAAATATACTCACTGCGAAACAGAATTAATTCCTCTCTGCAAATCGGGGTAAAAACTATCCTTTGGGAATGACTCAGAGCATAATTTTTTTTCAAAATGTTAAACCTACAAACTGAAGCTATCACAATCCATTTTGTAAGTGAGAAGAATTTTAGGGAAAAGGGTTTTGAATTATCACTAGGATAACTGGATCAAGATATCTAGAGTTTAAGGAGGTATTAGAGAACAGCCAGCCAGTCCTTTCCTCTAGGCTCATCATTCTGTCCTTATAAACCCACACACCCCTTTCTGTCATTTTTCCTCCAAAATAAATTTAACCCCTGAAAACCCAGTTTGTCTGGAATAAGCAATTTGGTCAAACACTCTGAGCTATGCAGTTCAGTTCAGTCGCTCAATCATGTTTGACTCTGTGACACCAAGGACTGCAGCACGCCAGACTTCCCTGTCCTTTACCATCTTAGACTTGCTTGCTCAAACTCATGTCCATTGAGTTGGTGATGCCATCCAACCATCTCAACCTCTGTTTTCCCCTTCTCCTCCTGCCTTCAGTCTTTCCCAGCATCAGGGTCTTTTCCAATGAGTCAGCTCATTAGAATCTATTATGTTTAAAAGCTTAGTAATAATTGAAGTAAGTGAGCTAAGAAAGAAGAATAAATAATTCTAGTAACATCCACACTTATCTGAATTTAATTTCCTATGACTGGGTTAGGGTCAACTGAAAAGAAAGCTAAAACCAAAATTAGTTTTAGGGAATAGATTGTTTTAGTGAAGCACTTTTCAAATATATGATTGCAAAAGAAGGGTCCATGTTACGGATGAATATACCCAGGTTTTAAAACTGGCTTTTAGAAGCACGTTCCTCTGCCGAAGACGGGGACCGGTCATTGTTTGGTTCTTTTATACCAGTCGGGACACAGGCTCTGTGACATCAACTCCCTGTGACCTCAGCTCTCTCTCTTAAAATCTTGAATTCTGGTTCATGTTCAGCCATGTTGTTGAAAAATAAATGTTAGGATATTAGTTTTATTTATTTGTTTTTATTTTTTTTCTATTTTTTGGTCATACCGTGCAGCCCGTGGGACCTTAGTTCCTTGACCAGAGATCAAACCCGTGAACCCTGAAGTGGAAGTGTGGAGACTGCCCTACCAGGGAAGTCCTAGAAAAATAGTTTCAGTCCTTTCATTACAGATCTTTCATCTTTTGAGATTTTTGTTTTTGTTTTATCTAAAGGCTATTTTTCAGGATTTGTCTAATCAAGAACCTATTTGGGAAATAAATTTTTAAAAATGGAACAAAAATCAGGCACGTGGGGAGGATAGTCATGTCTTTAAAAGTCTAATCATAGAAGACTTATCAAACTTTATGTCAGTCCCACAATGGAATACTGTTCAGTCATTTTAAATGATCCATATGTATGTCTGTTGACATTGAAAAGATTTTTCATACTATATGATTAAGTTAAAAAAAAAGTTACCAAACAGAAGATAAATACTAGCTCTCATCAGATTTGTGTGATTACTAATTTCAGTAACTTAGCCATGTCAGTCTGATTAAAGGAGGATTTTTTAGCTACAAAGAGATTCATATGAATTTCCAGAAGTACAAACCATAGTACCGCAGGGGATCATGAAAACAGGTGCAGAATCTGGCAAGACATCTAGCCCAGGGCAGTTCTCTTCAGATATACAGTGACCACACGAAAAGTACAAAATGACCAAGTGCTGCTTTGAATTATTTCATTCTGATTTTCTCCTTAGCTTTGTTTTACTGAAAACTTTTAATAATTGTCTTTCATTCAAAGCTTTTTTAAAAACTTAAAAATGGAAAATTACAGCTCAGATTGAGAAAACTAATAATGCCCTTCCTTATATAAGAATATTTTTTAAAAGTTTATTTATTTTTTATTGAAGAATAATTGCTTTATAGACTTGTCGTTTTCTGTCAAACCTCAACATGAATCAGCCATAGGTATACATATATCCCCTCCCTTTTGAGCCTCCCACCCATCTCCCTCCCCATCAGGATATTTCTAATATGCTCATAATTTGTATTTATCCTTTTCAGACTTTTGTTTAGACATATGTTTTCAAATATCTTGGGTATATACATAAGAGTGAAATTGTAGTGTCAAATGGTAACTCTACATTTTAACATCTCCAGGAACCACTAAACTATTTTCCGAAATGGCTGCACTACTTTACATTCCCACCAGCAGTCTATGAAGCTTTTAATTTCTCCATAACCTCACCCATGATTATTTTCCTTTTATTATTTTTTTGGCTATAGCATTCATCCCAGTAGTCATTAAGTGTATCTCATTATGGTTTTGGTTTTTCTTTTCCCAGTGACTAAAGATATTGTGCACATTTTCATGTTCTTGTTCATCATTTGTTTATCTCCACTGGAGAAATGTGGATTCAGATTCTTTCTCATTAAAAAGGGTTTTTATTATTGAGTATTAATAGTTCTTTATATATTATAAACTCTTCATCCTTTTCGAATATATGATTTGAAAATATTTTCTCCCATACTGTGGACTGTAATTTATTTATTTATTTATTTACTATCCTTTTAAGCACAGAAATTTGAAATTTTTATGAAATCCAATTTATTTGTTTATTTTTTGGTGGCTTATGCTTTGGTGCCATATCTAAGAAACTGCTGACTATTCCAAGGTCCCCAAAATGTACACTTACATTTTCTTCTAAGAATTGTATGGTTTTAGCTCTTACATTTAGGTCTTTGATCATTTTGAATTAATTTTTATATATAGTACAAGATAGAGAATCTTCATTGTTTTACATGTGGATGCCTAGCTGTTCTAACACTATTTATTGAAAAGACTATTCTTTCATTGAATATACTTTCTTAAAATACCTTTTGTCTTCATTTGAGAGTACTCTGAATGAGATTTTTACAGTATTGAAAGTTAAATATCTTTAGAAATGTAATAACATTAGTTGTTGAGAAACTCCCCTGTGTTAGGCACTGTGTTGATGTTAGTTCTCTTTGTAAATGTATTTATTCAATTCTCTGTGTCTTTGTTCTGGATCCCGGTTATTGGTTAATGCAGTAGCTGTACAGAGTGTCTCAAAATCAATATAGAGTCTTCCTGAGGATTACATTCCACTAGGGAAGATATGGTGATAAATAGATAATGCAATCTGAGAACCTAAATTTTGTTTTTTAAAAATAAGCAAGAAACACTTTATTAAACACTACTGCAATAGGAAAGTGATGAAATATGTGGTTCATTTTAAAACCATCAAAATAACTATCATCTTTTTTATACAGTGTGACTTGGAAAAAACTTAGTAAACTAACTTTTAAATCTCTTGTATTAACAACAACAAAACCCCAGAAGTCCATACTGGATAAAAGAGAAAGGGAACAAAAGAGATAGAGAGAGACTTTATTTTCCACCTTGGGAGGGACAATAGTACCATTCTTCACTCTGAAAATTGCAATTAAAGACTAAAGAGTAAACATTTACTAAGTCTTCTTAGGAGAAAATATAGTTTATCCCAAGTTCAGGGAAATTTCTTAATTAGAGAAGAATATCAGCTAATAAATATAGAAAGAATAAGTGAATTTAAAAATGACACCATTTGCAATGCCATTTGAAAGAATGTTCCAGATAAAAATAATTAATGCATGCTAAAATCATGAGATGAAAGACTATGAGGAGCAGAATATTTGAAGGGTCCTAAAATATCATCCCATGGATTATTTGCTAATTGCAAAGGAAGTTACATGTATTCCTAATGGAGAGATCTGGGAATCATCAGCCTACCTGAGACTTCAAACTTAACATCACTAACAATGGAGAAGGCTTGACATTCTGTGCCTCCTAAGGTGATGCACTCTGAGGTGCATGGTGTAACCTAAAGAGTGTTCTCCCCAAATATAGTTTACCTCAGTCTAATTAAACTTTCAGTCTTACTGTTAATATATATAGGATATAGTTTTAGAAGAGGAGTAAGACATCAAGAAGAAAGGATCAAATAAATCCAAAATATGATAAAACATTATTTTATAATGGGCTTCCCTGGTGGCTCAGAGGGTAAAGCATCTGCCTACAATGCTGGAGACCCGAGTTCGATCCCTGGGTCAGGAAGCTCCTCTGGAGAAGGAAATGGCAACCCACTCCAGTGTTCTTGCCTGGAAAATCCCATGGAAGGAGCCTGGTAGGGTGCAGTCCGTGGGGTCGCAGAGAGTTGGACATAACTGAGTGACTTCACTTTCACTTATTCTAATAAGATGACTGGTTTAACTTCTTAAAAAGCCACTGTCAGAGAAAAAGAGAAACAGAGAGTAGAGACCTAAATATATACACACTATAAAAGATAGTTGGATACATTTGATGTAGAGCAAAATTAATATGATACGATGGTGTTAGCATTTTTCTTAGGTGTAATGATGGTATTATGGTTTTGTAGGAGAATGTAATCACTAGAGTCACCCACTTAGGCTGATATAGGGTACTGGTTTGCCCAGGACTGGAGGAGGTCCTCACGACACAGACAGTCACTTTAAAAACCAGGAAAATCCCGGGCAAATAAGGATGAACTTACCACCCTATGCCCACCAATGGATTTGGGGGTGAAGTGACATGATATCTGCAATTGATTTTCAAATGGCTTGGAAAACTATATATGCACATATATGTATGTAGACATAGATAAATTAGGAGAAGGCGATGGCACGCCACTCCAGTCCTCTTGCCTGGAAAATCCCATGGACGGAGGAACCTGGAGGGCTACAGTCCATGGGATCGCTAAGAGTTGGGCATGACTGAACGACTTCCCTTTAACTTCTCCTTTCCTGCATTGGAGAAGGCAATGGCACCCCACTGCAGTGTTCTTGCCTGGAGAATCCCAGGGACAGCGGAGTCTGGTGGGCTGCCGTCTGTGGGGTCACACAGAGTTAGACACAACTGAAGCGACTTAACAGCAGCACCAAAACAAATTATAGTAAAATGTGAACAGTTATTTGAGTAGTGTGCACATGATTATCATACTATTCTTTCACTATTCATTAATCTGTTCACTTCTATTATGTTTTCAGAGTGACTGGACTGACAGATTCTTTCACCTTGTATGTATGTTTGAAATTTTTTGTAATAAAATGTTGGGGGAAACATGCTTAGATAATGAAAATAGTTCAAATATGAAACCAGACAGGATTCAAGTTTTATTAAAACTTGAAACTAAACTTATTAGAAAAAAATATTAGAAACCGGAAACCCACTAGAAGCTTAAAATATAATAGAAGCAAATAGATTAATAGTAGAATTAGAAGACATTAAGGAACTGTCTCAAAGTAAAAAAGAACAAAAAATGGAAAATAAGAAATCAAAATGAAAATAAAATTAGAATATTAATTTAATAAGAATTAATGTTCAAATAACTGGAGTTTCAGAAAGAAGAAAGAAAGAAAAATAGAAAGAATCAACAAAATAATTGAAGAAGAAACTCCTGGAATTGCACACCTCAGTTTCCAGATTGAAAAGGTGCACCACATATGGAGTGTATACGGCTGAGAAGAGATCTACATTGATGTGCACGCCTGTGAAATTTCAAGGCACAGGACACGAAGAGAAAAAGAAAAAGACCCTGGCCGAATATTAAATAAGTTGGAATCAGAAAACTTCAGGATTCTCACCAGCAACCTTGGAAGCTTGGAGGTGGCAGAGTAATGCCTTAAAGAAACTGGTCCTAATTCAGATATCTCTTCCCAGCCAATCAATGTGTAAGACCTATGTAAAGTGTCTTCAGACAGGCAAGTTCCCCAAAATATCCCCTCCCATTTCTGTATTTTCAGGGATCTTGGAGATTAAGTCAGGAAAGAGGAAAACATAGACGGGAGGGACCAGGAAAGGCAATGGGCAAGAAGACAAAAGGAATGCCAGGATGATGGAGAAAGGAGAGCCCAGCATAAGAGCTGTGCATCAAACCTGGAGACCCACCATTCCAGACTGATCATGGCAGAAGTTTCTGTAAGGCCTTTGTTTAGAAGGCTAAGATGGAGGTGATGCTAATGAGCCTGACTGCATTGAGAGGAACTTTGGACAGCTGATGGCAAGTCAGGGGATAACCTGGTTGGTAGTGGTTTAGTCGCTAAGTTGTGTCTGACTCTTGCGACCCCGTGGACTGTAGCCTACCAGGCTCCTGTATCCATGGGATTTTCCAGGCAAGAATACCGGAGTGGGTTGCCCTTCCCTTCTCCAGGGGATCTTCCTAACCCAGGAGTCACACCTGGGTCTCCTGCATTGCAGGTGGATTCTTTACCGACTGAGCTAAGAGGGAAGCCCAGAGGGGATAAATTAGTGGTAAGTAAATTAAAAAATCAAGAAAATAAAAAATTAAGACAATTATTAAGTCCAGAGAAAAGATAACTGTGCAAGAAAGAATAAGAGTTTATATAAAAGTCTGTATCAGAATTTACCATTCCAGCTATAGATAGCATTTATGTAATCAAAATAAACCCTGTTTTATTAATTTTATTAATAATTTGTTAATTATTATAATAATGAAAATATGATGCAATCATATTGAGAGAATAAGGTAAAAGAAAGGGAATACACGTCTGGTAGGATCAGGGAAAGAAAAGGAGCCATCTCTAATTTTTATAATGGGAAGGCAGTAAATAATGTCTAAAGTAAAAATTAATGATAAAAATTCAAGCACTTCATTTCAAGTCTTGGAAGTAAATACCAAAATTCAGCTAAGATATGAAATCTATTGTCTCTTGGAGAGGTAAATGCTGAAGTGAGAATGGACAACTACTCTTTTTCATTATAAACCTTGTAGAACTATTTGATTCTATAGTATGTACATAGAAAACTTGGATTTTATTAGTTAAAAATAGGGAAAGATACTGAGAGCTAGAAAAGGATTGAGTCCAGAAAAATAGAACCTGTAACAAATGCAGAGATATGTAACTTATTTTTAAAGGAGAGTATAGAAACTTTTGTTTAACTCTGTAGAAAAATTAAGAAAAATAGCTCTTTTCAAAATGTAGTCTAAGAAAGTTATGAAACATTTAATATATCCAAAATGGCAATGTGTAAAATAGGTAACTAATTAAGACCTACCGAATAGCATAGGAAACTCTTCTAAATACTCTGTAAGGACCCATATGGGAAGAGAATCTAAAATTTAAAGAGTGGACGTATGTATATGTGTAACTGAATCACTTTGCTTTACAGCAGAAACTAACACAGCGTGTTAAAGCAACTGTTTTGGTGCTGTTCAGTCACTAATTCAGGTCTGACTCTGCTGCCCCGTGGGCTGCAGCTTGCCAGGTTCCTCTGTCCTCCACTACAAAATCAACTATACTCCAGTAAATATTTTTTTAAAAAGAAAAAACAAAATGGCAATGTGTGTGACACATGTCCAAGCATAAAAGGACCTAAATGTTGTTAAAGAAATACATCAGGTTATTTCCAGTGGAAAGCAAAGACCTGTTGCTGGAAGCAGGGGTGCAGCAGGAGCAGGAGCAAGCAAGGAGCACAGGTGTGTGACCCCGTTCTTAAGGGGCAGGCGTGATTTGGGCGCGCATCTCCTGGTTGGTCTTATGTCAACAGATCAAACAGTTGTGGTGCAGCCATTGAAAGAGAAAACTTAGCAGCAGCCAGAGCACAGAAGAAACTGTGTCTCACGGAAGCTGGGTCTGCCTAGCGGCAGGCAGCGCTCCCCAGAACAACTCCATGGTGGAGGGGGGGAATGCTGCCTGACTGATGAGCGCAGGTGCCGGTGGAGCACTGTATCTGAGCCTCCAAATCGTATTTGCAAAATAATTTAGAACAGGCTCGGATAAGAATCTGGCTATATTAAAAATGCTTGGGTGATTACAAACAATCTACAGATGATTAATGATGGCATCGTTAAGTCTAGGGCAATGTGTAGTGGACTGTTGCAAAGGTCCATGTTGGGTCTGGTCTAGTTTAATGTCTTTAATGAACTGGAAAAGGAAGTGAATAGCATTTGTAGATGCTCCTCAATTTTCCACTGAGTTCATGGCCCTAAATAGTTTTCTTGGCATGGTGTGGATGGCACTCAATCTGGCATAGAAAAGGATGGATTACAATTTCGAGTCCTTCACCCTTGAATGCTTGCCTTATATATTACAATTAGTATTCTTTCCACCTGACACGTTTTGCAAGCCCTGGTTTTCTCTAAAACGTTTTTCCTCTGATTCCCTTTACTATCCTTTCTGATGAAAGAACATGTGAAATGGCTCTCCCCTGTCCCATATGTCAGTTACTATTACTCTCTCAGGGTCGGAATTTATGCCCTGGTCTCTTATATGCATTTAGCATACAGGCCCACTATAAATTGAGTTCAAATCTGACCACCTGTGAGTTGGACCAGTCAACTTGTATAGGTATATAAATGTTGTTTGATTTAATACTTACATGCCCTTTTCAAAGTCTGATTGTTTAAAATCTCTCCGTTAAATCATGGGCCAACCTATGCTGTGTTACCTCTTGATAAGACATTTTGTACTTCACTATCCAGCTAGGAAGCTTCATCATTCTCTGTGAAGTTGTGCTATCTCAAGGTTTCCACATTAGTTCCCTAAGAGAGGTGCTAACTTGATTCCACTCTCTTTTTGCATCTGATGGCTTCTTTAAAAAATCTATTTCATCAAAATGTTCTAGTCATTTGAAGGCAATGAAACTGCCTTGGTTATCCATGCATTGGGTATTCAGGTGGGGAGAGAATCCATTAACAACACAGAGGCATTATTACAGCCTTTGCTGTGCATACATTACAGCCAGAAATTGCAACCAAAATCAACTTCTTCACAGTGGATAAACACAGTGGGAACAGAAGTATTTGAGAATGAGTTGAACTCTGAATGAAATAACCCAAGGTTACAGAAAAAAATATCCAACTATATGCTATTAACCAAGATACAAGCTGGAAACGACACAAGAAATTTAAAAAGTAGAAGAAAAATACAGATATTCTAAACAAAGGCTATAAAAGAAAACAAGTGTGACAATAGATTTGAAAGATAAAATGTATTAAAAGCAAGACACAATGATGGTTAAATTTAGCAGACATTATTATTTACCAACTCCTGGTAACAGTCAAGAAATTGTATGCATCTGAAAAGATAGATTTGAAATATGCTGACAATCACTGATATGTAATTTTATCACTATGTTTACAAAGAAAAGTTAAAAAAAATTTTATAGAAGATGTCAACTTATGCCTCTCATAAATAGTTGACAAAATAGATGAAAAATAAGCAATGCTATTTAAATAACAAAGTTAGCAAGTATGATCTAATAGCTATACAAATAATTTTGAAACCCGCAAACTGAGAACTGTGTGGCACATACTCCCATCAGATATAAAAAATGTGTATATTGTTTAGGAATCAGAATAGGGCAGTATTTGAGGAGCATTTGCAAATGTATCCATAGAACAGAGTAGAGAATTCTAAAGCAAATCCTTAGATTTAGAAATTAGAAATTTCTAAATAGAGGAAATTTCTAATAGAGGAAAACAATAGAATAGGAAAGACAAGAGATCTCTTCAAGAAAATTAGAGATACCAAGGGAACATTTCATGCAAAGATGGGCTCAGTAAAGGAAAGAAATGGTAGGGACCTAACAGAAGCAGAAGGTATTAAGAAGAGGTGGCAGGAATATGCAGAAGAACTATACAAATAGATCTTCATGACCCAGATAATCATGATGGTGTGATCACTCACTTAGAGCCAGACATCCTGGAATGTGAAGTCAACTGGGCCTTAGAAAGCATCGCTATGAACAAAGCTAGTGGAGGTGATGGAATTCCAGTTGAGCTATTTCAAATCCTGAAAGATGATGCTGTGAAAGTGCTGCCCTCAATATGCCAGCAAATATGGAGAACTCAGCAGTGGCCACAGGACTGGAAAAGGTCTGTTTTCATTCCTATTGCAAAGAAAGGTAATGCCAGAGAATGCTCAGACTACTGCACAATTGCACTCATCTCACACGCTAGTAAAGTAATGCTCAAAATTCTCCAAGCCAGCCTTCAACAGTATGTGAACCGTGAACTTCCAGATGTTCAAGCTGGTTTTAGAAAAGGCAGAGGAACCAGAGATCAAATTGCCAACATCTGCAGGATCATCAAAAAAGCAAGAGAGTTCCAGACAAACATCTATTCCTGCTTTATTGACTATGCCAAAGCCTTTGACTGTGTGGATCACAATAAACTGTGGAAAATTCTGAAAGAGAAGGGAATACCAGACCACCTGACCTGCCTCTTGAGAAACCTGTATGCAGTTCAGCAAGCAGCAGTTAGAACTGGACATGGAACAACAGACTGGTTCCAAATAGGAAAAGGAGTACGTCAAGGCTGTATATTGTCACCCTGCTTATTTAACTTATATGCAGAGTATATCATGAGAAACACTGGGCTGGAGGAAGTACAAGCTGGAATCAAGATTGCTGGGAGAAATATCAATACCCTCAGATATGCAGATGACACCACCCTTAAGGCAGAAAGTGAAGAGGAACTAAAGAGCCTCTTGATGAAAGTGAAAGAGGAGAGTGAAAAAATTGGCTTAAAGCTCAACATTCAGAAAACTAAGATTATGGTATCCAGTCCCATCACTTCATGGCAGATAGATGGGGAAATAGTGGAAACAGTGTCAGACTTTATTTTTCTGGGCTCCCAAATCACTGCAGATGGTGATTGCAGCAATGAAATTAAAAGATGCTTACTCCTTGGAAGAAAAGTTATGACCAACCTAGACAGCATATTTGAAGAAGGAAATTGCAACCCACTGTGTAGTGTTCTTGCCTGGAGAATCCCAGGGATGGCAAAGCCTGGTGGGCTGCTGTCTATGGGGTCGCACAGAGTCAGACATGACTGAAGTGACTTAGCAGCAGACAGCATATTAAAAAGCCAACAAAGGTCTGTCTAGTCAAGGCTATGGTTTTTCCGGTGGTCATGTATGGATGTGAGAGTTGGACTATAAAGAAAGCTGAGTGCAGAGGAATTGATGCTTTAGAACTGTGGTGTTGGAGAGGACTCTTGAGAGTCCCTTGGACTGCAAGGAGATCCAACCAGTCCATCCTATAGGAGATCAGTCCTGAGTGTTCATTGGAAGGACTGATGCTGAAGCTGAAACTCCAATACTTTGGCCACCTCATGCGAAGAGTTGACTCATTGGAAAAGACCGTGATGCTGGGAAGGATTGAGGGCAGGAGGAGAAGGGGATGACAGAGGATGAGATGGCTGGATGGCATCACCGACTCAATGGACATGAGTTTGGGTGGACTATGAGAGTTGGTGATGGACAGGGAGGCCTGGAGTGCTGCGGTTCATGGGGTCACAAAGAGTTGGACATGACTGAGCGACTGAACTGACTGACTGAAAGCAAATGCAAGTATATAAGAGATGTTAGTGTCAGATAAAGGAAGTGTTTCAAATAGATGAGAAAATAATAGATTATTTAGTAATAGTTGGATTAACTAGTTATCCATTTGAAAAAAGAAAATGGGCCAATGATTACTCTGTACACCAAAAGAAATTCCTATGACTATGGAATTATTTATATAAAATAAAAACCTACAGAAGTATTAGACCTAAAACAATGTCAAGATTATGTAATGAATTCTTAAAACTCATCAAGAAAAAAAGACAAACATTCAAACATTAAAATGCATACAAAGAATAATATGCCGAAGAAAATATATAAACAACTAATAAAGGTAATTTAAAAATGGTTCACTTCTTTAGATATGAGAACAAAGCAGAGAAAATAAATAGGTATAACTTATTCTCCTATCTTATTTTCAAAATGAGGACACTACCTGCTGAGGACAGGGGTGTAAGGGAAGCAGATATTGTCTTGAATTCTTGGTGAACAGTGTCCAAGCCTTTACCAGAAAACTTTGGTAGCATATAGTTAAGTTTTTTGATTTTACCTATGACGGAGAAAGTTCAGTCTTAGATATCTATCTTAGGAAGGCACAAATATGCACAATCATGGAATAATAACATTGCTTGGAACATTATTTTTAGTAGTGAAAACTGTTACTGAATGGTTTCTTACTCATGTGGTCCATAAGTAAATGTACATCGAATTGGTTATATGGTCCATGCATTACTATGAACTAGGACAAAGTTTAACACAGTGAGATAAATCATAGGGCAAGCTTCCCATGATACATCATAAATTGAGAAAAGCAAATTAAACTGACACATTGTTATTTAACTTCAGTTTTGTAAAGCATAAAGAAAACAACTCTAGATATTTTTATGGGTTCCTACCTCAATATCATATATTTATATGTCAACTTTTGTTGTTTTTCAGTCGCTCTGTCACGTCCGACTTTGCGACCCCATAGAGTGCAGCATGTCAGGGTTCCCTACCTTCACCATATCCTGGAGCTACATCAAACTCATGTCCATTAACAGTGATGCCATCCAGCCATCTCATCCTCTCTTGTTTCCTTCTCCTCCCACCCTCAATCTTTCCAGCATCAGGGTCTTTTCTAATGAGTCAGCTCTTCGCATCAGGTGGCCAAAGTATTGGAGTTTCCACTTCAGCATCAGTCCTTCCAATGAATATTCAGGACTGACTTCTTTTAGGATGGACTGGTTGGATCTCCTTGCTGTCCAAGGGACTCCATATCAATACATATATAAATTTAAAAAATCCAGAGAGATACACATGAAACTGTTAAGAGCACTTGGTTGTCTGTGGAGGCTGGATTAAATTTAAAAAATCTAGAAAGATACACATGGAACTGTTAAGAGTACTTGGTTGTCTGTGGAGGCTGTATCGGAATTGGGGGGGAGTGGTAAGGATTATGATCTTCACTTTATATTCTTCTGTACTGTCTGTTTTTAATAAGAGGACTGTATTTGCAATTTCCTTGTAAAAAATTGATAGTAAAATATTTAAAGAAGAGCATTTCTCTAAACAGTCTATATTTCCCCTTAGGAGTTAATTTTAGTTTAGCCCCAAACATGTGCAGAGAAAAATACACATTGCCTTCCTAATTAACTAATACTCAAGTGAGTAAAATTAAGAGAAGTTGTTATTAATTTTTTTCTATCTCATTACTGAGAATTAAAATAATGACCAAGGAATTTCTCCCAGAGACTGCGTATACTTGCTGAGGAAAAGCACTGAAAGACTAGGCAGCAAATTCCCATGGGCTCTGATGGGTGCGAGATGGGAGGATGGAAAGGGGTCAGAGACTCGGGAGCAGGGGAGTGGGTGAACTGTGCACCCACCTGCAGCTAAGGAGCCATCTAGACCTCACTTACGCTGGCCAAAGGCATTTGTTTTTCATACTGATTTGAGAATCTATGAAAATCTTACTCACCTGGGTAAGTATGACCCCACTTAAGGGACTCTCAGACCAATTCCCAACTGCATTAGTATGACAGCAGCTTAGCAGAGACTGGAGAAATGCATATTTGAAACGACTGGCAGCAGGCAGCTGAGTATTTCTCTATTAACTCTTTTAAGTCATTTGCATGTGAATCTGATCAAATCTTAGGCCCTGAATCAGTTCCGATTTATTTATTGAGAACCAAGCGTGTGCTGAGCCCTGAACCAAGTGCTTTCACATACATAGTGCATTTATTTCTCAAAACAACACACACATTATCAAGTGTGGAAAACAACTGTGCTTATTGCTTTTGAAACATGAAATCAGTCTGAGGTTATGCAAAAGCAGTTTAGAATCCTCTTCCTTTCTGTATTACACTAAGAAATTTGATGATTATCTTCAAGGTTGAATGGTTTTAATGATAAGACATCACCATTTGGAGCTTATTTTTGTCCCCCACTTCCCACCTTTTTAAAAAGATTAAATCAGTAGTGCTCAAATTTTAGAATTACTATTTAAAGTTGCATACACAAACCATTTTAGAAAACCTCAAAGGCTATTTTGACTACAGGGATTTCCTTCTTTTTCTTTCTATTGACTCGTAGAAGTTTGTCGGTTCCTAGCTTCAACTGCCAAAGCAGGGGGCAGCCCATGCTGCTTCAGGGAATCTTAAAGGAAAGAACCTCAGGATAGATGCTCCTGGCAGCTGCTAGGGAATTGCCCCAATATTCCACAGTACAAAGGTTTTCTGACTTACACAAAAATTTTAGAACTCAATGCTAAGGGAATATGTATAATCTAAAAAACATAGGATCGAATCTCATATTTTTAGTTCAGAAACTCCTACACTTCTGTACAGTTTAGATTTCCAAGTTCGATCAGTTCAGTTCACTCAGTTATATCCAACTCTTTGCCACCCTAAAGACGGCAGCACGCCAGGCCTCTCTGTCTATCACCACCTTCCGGAGTTTACTCAAACTCATGTCCATTGCGTCAGTGATGCCATCCAACCATCTCATCCTCTGTCGTCCCCTTCTCCTCCCGCCTTCAATCATTCCCAGCATCAGAGTCTTTGCCACTGAGTTGGTTCTTCTCATCAGGTGACCAAAGTATTGGAGTTTCAGCTTCAGCATCAGTCCTCCCAATGAATATTCAGGACTGATCTCCTTTAGGATTGACTTGTTGGATCTCCTTGCAGTCCAAGGGACTCTCAAGAGTCTTCTCCAACACCCCAGTTCAAAAGCATCAATTCTTCACACTCAGCTTTCTTTAAAGTCCAACTCTCACATCCATACATGACTACTGGAAAAACAATAGCCTTGACTAGACGGACCTCTGTTGACAAAGTAATGTCTCTGCTTTTTATATGCTGGCTAGGTTGGTCATAGATTTTCTTCTAAGGAGCAAGCGTCTTTTAATTTCATGGTTGCAGTCACCATCTGCAGTGATTTTATAGCCCAAAAAGTCTGTCACGGTTTCCATTGTTTCCCCATCTATTTGCCTTGAAGTGATGGGACCGGATGCCATGATCTTGGTTTTCTGATGTTTAGTTTTAAGCCAATTTTTCACTCTCCTCTTTCACTTTCATCAAGAAGCTCTTTAGTTCTTCTTCACTTTCTGCCATAAGAGTGGTGTCATCTGCATATCTGAGGTTATTGATATTTCTCTCAATAATCTTGATTCCAGCTTGTGCTTCTTCCACCCTGGCATTTCACATAATATACTCTGCACAGAAGTTAAATAAACAGGGTGACAGTATACAGCCTTGACATACTCCTTTCCTGATTTGGAACCAGTCTGTTGTTCCATGTCCAGTTCTAACTATTGCTTCTTGACCTGCATACAGATTTCTCAGAAGGCAGGTCAGGTGGTCTGGTATTCCCATCACTTGAAGAACTGTCCAATTTGTTGTGATTCACACAGTCAAAGGCTTTGGCATAGTCAATAAAGGAGGAGTAGATGCTTTTTCTGGAAATCTCTCGCTTTTTTTGATGATCCAATGGATGTTGACAATTTGATCTCTGGTTCCTCTGCCTTTTCTAAATCCAGCTGGAACATCTGGAAGTTCATGGTTCACTTACTGTTGAAGCCTGGCTTGGAGAATTTTTAGCATTTCTTTGATAGTGTGTGAGACGAATGCAATTGTGCGATAGTCTGAACTTTCTTTGGCATTGCCTTTCTTTGGGATTGGAATGAAAACTGATCTTTTCCAGTCCTGTGGCCACTGCTAAATTTTCCAAATTTGCTGGCGTTGAATGCGGCACTTTCATAGCATCATCTTTTAGGATTGGAAATAGCTCAACTGGAATTCCATCACCTTCATTAACTTTGTTCGTAGTGATGCTTCCTAAGGCCTGGTTGACTTCACATTCCGGGATGTCTGGCTCTAGGTGAGTGATCACATCATTGTGATTATCTGGGTCTTTAAGATCTTTCTAGTACAGTTCTTCTGGGTATTCTTGCCACCTCTTCTTAGTATCTTCTGCTTCTGTTAGGTCCATACCATTTCTGTTCTTTATTGAGCCCATCTTTGCATGAAATATTCCCTTGGTATCTCTAATTTTATTGAAGAGATCTCTAGTCTTCCCCATTGTATTTTTTCCCTCTACTTCTTTGCACTGATCACTGAGAAGGCTTTCTTATCTCTCCTTACTATTTTTTGGAACTCTGCATTCAAATGGGTATATCTTTCCTTTTCTCCTTTGCCTTTCACTTTTCTTCCTTTCATAGCTATTTGTAAGGCCACCTCAGACAACCATTTTGCCTTTTGGCATTTCTTTTTCTTGGGTATGGTATTGATCCCTGCCTCCTGTACAATGTCACTAACCTCCATCCATAGTTCTTCAGGCACTCTGTCTATCAAATCTAATCCCTTGAATCTATTTGTCACTTCCGTATAATCATAAGGGATTTGATTTAGGTCGTACCTGAATGGTCTAGTGGTTTTCCCTGCTTTCTTCAGTTTAAGTCTGAATTTGGCAATGAGGTTTTCATGATCTCAGTCACAGTCAGCTCCCGGTCTTGTTTTTGCTGACTGTATAGAGATTCTCCATCTTTGGCTGCAAAGAATATAATCAGTCTGATTTCGGTGTTGACCATCTGGTGATGCCCATGTGTAGAGTCTTCTCTTGTGTTGTTGGAAGAGGGTGTTTGCTATGACCAGTGCGTTCTCTTGACAAAAACTCTATCAGCCTTTGCCCTGTTTTGTTTTGCACCCCAAGGCCAAACTTGCCTGTTCTCCAAGTATCTCTTGACTTCCTGCTTTTGCATTCCAGTCCCCTATACTGAAAAAGACATGTTTTTGGGGTGTTAGTTCTAGAAGGTCTTGTAGGTCTTCATAGAACTGTTCAACTTCACCTTCTGGTTGGGGCATAGACTTGGATTACCATGATATTGAATGGTTTGCCTTGGAAACGAACAGAGATCATTCTGTCATTTTTGAGATTGCACCCAAGTACTGCATTTTGGACTCTTTTGTTGACCATGATGGCTATTCCATTTCTTCTAAGGGATTCCTGCCCACAGTGTAGATATAATGGTCATCTGAGTTAAGTTTGAGTTAATTACAAGTTCCATCCTAAGTCTTACTATAAGGACAACATGTCTATGGACAATGTGTGAATATTTGTGTACAGATAATTGCTTTGGTTTCCATCATGAACATGCACCTGTTTTTCTAAACACAGTAAATACTACTATGTTTTTACACATAGGGAATTTGACAGGATATGTAATCGATCTGGAAACAGAGCGCAAATGTGACAAACTTGCTAACGATAAACACTGTCAGCAGACAGCTGCTCACCCGATTTCTCTACAGAGGGGGCTGATCTGACACTCTTGCACAAGCATGCAACTTAGCTTAATCTCTCCAAATTCCTAAGTGAAAGTTGGTTTTAGAGGAGCTTCTGTTTTACTGTCTTTATTCCCAATACACCTATCTCCAACACATCATGTCAGAGCAAATTTCATCAGTTAAACACAGGGAATGAGGAAAATTTCATACCCTTAATTACTTTTCCTTGAATTCCATGGCTACTGAGATATTTACACAATGCAACTATTGTTGTTTTTCTATCACCTTAATCCATTACCACACAACAGTACAATGCAGAAACGGCAGACTGTACTACTTTATTATAATTCACTCACTTTCTGTCTCTCCAAATGGAATAGTTTCTTAAGGGCAGAGATTTCATCTTTGTTGTCCATCTCTGTACCCCCATGCAAAGAAGGATGTCCAGTATCCATGTAATAAAGAAAGAAAGGAACGGGAAAAAGGAGGGAGAAATAAAATAAAAAATAGGAGCAAGAGTGGAAGAAATTAACTGATATTTATTACAGTTCTAATCTAGCAATTACATTTCCTATTATACTTTTATACAACCAAAAATTATATTTGACAAATGATGCAAGAGAATGCAGTTCTCTGCACATAGATTTTATTTTCAATAAGCTTTTGATGTCTCAAGTCACTTGTCATCCTAATGGGAAAAAAAGCTTCTTAGAATTTTCTTCCTTTCCTACAAATTAACTTGTATTGTAAACCAAGATAACTGCTAGAAAGTCCTCTTGAATACCCTGATGATCTTTAGTTCAAGTAAAGAAAGGAAAATGTGCATGTGGCTAGGTGGGTAGGGTGTGTGACACGAATCAGAAACTAGTAGAACTGAACTGATTCTCCACAAGTGATGGATGGGAACAGAATGGAAGGAACAGGGAAGCAGTGAGACCTTTTGAGTATATCTTTTAATATAAGTCTTACCTTTGAATCAAATCAGTGTTTCATATATTTAAACCAGTGTAATTATAACAAAAAGGAGGGGGGAAAAAACCCTAAAATGGGATATGAACAGACACAAGTGAACCTAAAATTTTTCATATCAAATTTGCAACATGAACACAAAGCTGATTCAAGGAACACCTGAACACAGTCTCTTATACGTACACAGTATATGTGCTCAGAACTGCAAAGAAATCTGGGATTTTACTTAGCTGGTTTATTGTTGGTAGTATAAGTATGGTGGCCCAGATGGTAAGGAAGCTGTCTGCAATACAGGAGACCCAGTGTGATCCCTGGGTCAGGAAGATCCACTGGAGAAGGATTTTAAAATGATTTTATTTTTATCATAGAATAGAGAATAATTAAATATATTAATGTTTGGAACCCGAGTTCTCACCGTGGGAGTGAAAACACCATAAGAAATGGAGGTGGTGTTGAAATGGAATAGACAAAATCCATATGAACTGATGATTAAGAAAAAGAACCTCATATTTCTTCACTTTGTCACTGAAATGGTCTAGAAATAATGACGCATGTGGCAACGAGCATATTTAGTGCTTGGGTTTCTCATTGCTGCTCCCGAGTAAAAGGAACCAAATGTCCATGGAGAAATGATGTGACTCCAGGCCTCAGGCAATGAAAACACAAAGCAAGCCTGGAAGGAGAATCCTCAAGGACAAATGACAAGTCAAGAAGAAGTCACAAGAGCCAGCTTGAGGGCATCGTACTGGCCAAATTTGGAATCTGGGACCACTTGAGCAACAGAACGAATAACTGTGAAAGACAGGACATTGAATTTTAAAAATAGAGTGGGCTTCTGGCTTCCCCTTAGGATCTGGAAAGTTAGAAAAAGTGTCATTCCCATCCTGGGACAGGCAAAGGCTGTATATTGTATAACCATTTTATTCAACCCATCTAAGAGCTAGGTGCATCCAACCATCATGAAATCTGAGTTAAAATTAGATGCCTTTAAGAAGAGAGAGAGAATGAGCCCCTGGTGAGCCTGAGGCAGGGCACCAAGGGAGACGAAAGTGGGAAGACTTCAGGTCCCTTCTAATGAACTGCCACAAGATGAGGGTGGGCGAGCATGGGAACACAGAGCCTCTGGGCGCCTCACACACAGGATGCCATAGCACTTCTAGGCTTTGCTCTCAGGCCCCCAGGGGCCGTGGGTGGAGAGAGTGGACGCCTCCCTCCTAGGGCCGCTGGGAAGAGGGGAGCGACCAGCACTGAGGAGAGCTGGCTCTTGAAACAGACAAACACATTTCCTGGCATTTGGGGGACAATTGAGCACATGTGAATACAGAATTTACAGAAGAAACAATTTTTTTCAATATGATAGTAGAATCGTGGTTATTTCGTACTTAAAAGTGGTTCATGTCCTTGTTCTTAGGAGATATAGACTAAAGAATTCAGAAGTGGAGTATAGTAATGTCTACAACTTTTAATTGGCATAAATAAAATATGTGTGTGTGTGAATAGAGAGAGGAGGAGAGAGGAAGAGAAAACAATTGCAGCAAAATTTTAAGAACTAGTGGATATAGGTATGGAGTGTATGTGTGTCTAACTGTGGGCTTCCCAGGTGGCACCAGTGGAAAAGAACCTGCTCGCCAATACAGGAGATGCCAGAGACACGAGTTGGATCCCTGAGTCTGGAAGGTCCCTTGGAGGAGGGTATGGCAACCCACTCCAGTACTCTTGCCTGGAGAATCCCATGGACAGAGGAGCCTGGCGGGCTAGAGGCCATGGGGTCACAAAGATTCCAAAATGACTGAAACTGCTTAGCACACACGTATGTCCAATTGTATTCATAATCTTTCAACTTCTCTGTGGTGTGTGTGGTGTGTACTCAGTCATCTCCAACTCTATGCAACCCCGTGAACTGTAGCCCACCAGGCTCCTCTGTCCATAAGAGTCTCCAGGCAAGAGTACTGGAGTGGGAAGCCATTTCCTTCTCCAGGGGATCTTCCTGACCCGGGGATCAAACCTGAGTCTCTGGTGTCTCTTGCATTGGCAGCCAGATTCTTTACCACTAGCACCACTTGGGAAGCCCTTTTCTGTGGGGTGTAGCGAAGACTCGAGTTCAGGTGTTACTTGAGTTTCAAAACTTTTTTTATTGAAGTATAACAGCTATAACAGAAGTATAACATTTACACAGAGGTGTAAACAAATTATGAGTGCACAGTTGGGTGCATATTTATAAACTGAGCACATCATATAAACCCACATAAAGACAGCTTGTGTTCCGACACAGAAGCCCACATATAAAGCAAAGACGTATGTACTGTGTAGACGCTATGCTCTGAGTCCATGTGGGAGTGTGTGGGAGAAATGGCTATACATGTGATACAAACAGAAGATAAATGCAGCTTTCTTTACCTGTTTGAGTAGTACACGTAGATACTAACATGAGACCTACCTCTTACCACTGGCCAATTGGTCATATGTGCGAACACAGAAACGCCAATACTTTGGCCCCCTGTTGCGAAGAACTGACTCATCTGAAAATGAGTCAGACCTTGATGCTGGGAAAGGGTGAAGGCGGGAGGAGAAGAGGACGACAGAGGATGAGACAGCTGGATGGCATCATTGACTCAATGGACATGGGTTTGGGTGGACTCCGGGAGTTGGTGATGGACAGGGAGGCCTGGCATGCTGCAGTCCATGGGGTCGCAAAGAGTCAGACACGACTGAGCAACTGAACTGAACTGAATAAACAGAGACACAGGAGAAAGAACATCAATAACTAAACATCCTAAAAGGTGAAAAAATACTTAAAATTATTTTATTGTAGTATAGTTGATTTACAGTGTTGTATTAGTTTCAGATGTACAGCAAAGTGAATCTGTTATATACATATAGCTGCTGTTCTTTTTTTAGATTCTCTTCCCATCTGAGTCATTAGGAGTACTGAGTGGAGTTCCCTGTGCTATGCAGTAGGTCCTGATTAATTACCTATTTCATACACAGTAGTGTGTATATGTCAATCCCAGTCCCCCAGTTTATCCCTCCTCCCCTTACCCTGTGGTAATCATAAGTTTGTCATAAAACTATACTTTTTGACAAGATTATTTTATTGATTTCAGTATGGCATTTTTTTTTTTTGGGTGACCAGTGAAGCTGAGTACGTTTTCACATGCTTATTGGCCATTTTGACATTCTCTGTTCAAGTAAAATTTTGTGGTTTGTGTTTTTCTTAATGACTTCCTTTACACAACATGTTTCCAAGTCTTTGGCTGTATATCTGTATCACAAATATCTTTCCTCACACCATGAGCTGTAGTTTTACTCCTGTAATAGTATCTTTTGATACACAGTTCTTAATCTTATAGTCCAATTTATCAGTTTTTCTCAATATACTTAAATGCCTTGCATGTCTTGTTAAAGATTTTTTTTTTTTGCCTGTGCCACAGTCATGAAGGTATGCTCCTGTTTTTCTTCTAAAATGTTAACCTTTCACCAATTAGAATCTGGAATTTATTTATATATATGTCCTTGGGGGATACAGATTCTCTTATTTTTCTGTACAGACATCCAACTTACCTAGAACTAATTGCTGAAAAGATGATTCTTCCCCCACTGCACTGCATTGCTAGCTCTGTGATGAGTGATTTCTAGAGAGCTAATGCACAGCACAGTGAATACAGTTAACAAAACTATATTTATAGTTGAAATTTGCTTGTGTTCTTGCCACAAAAAATGAAAAATGGTAACTCTCTGAGGTGATGGATATGCTATTACCTTGATTGTGGTGATCGTTTAACTGTGTGTACATATTTCAAAAGGTCAGGTTGTGTACCTTAAAGGTATACAAATTTCACTTGTCAACTGTACCTCAATAAAGCTATTAAAATACATAACAATCCTAGATATTAGATACCATTCAAGTTAAATCCATTGATTCATATTAATCCTAACTCTCCACTCTGAGTCTAATCATTTCACATCACAGGGTAGACAAGGCAAATAATGATGGAAAAAATAGAAATTAGAGTCTCAGAGTTTACATGAAACTTGCTAAAATCAGACCACTTTGAAATTCCGGTAGGCCCATTTCACTTTCCTTCACTTTGTTCCTTTACACTCACTTTGAAAGGAACAAAAGTAGCGCCTTGTCCAAGCTCTACCACTTATTATGCAGGCCCTGAATGCTGTCAGCTTCTCTGAGGAGCAGCCCCTCATTCCCAGCTGTTCTGTATCATCATGGTCTACATATATTCATTCTGTCTTCCTCCTGATTTTCACATTCCACTTGCAGCTCCTGGTGTATCATTTCAGGGTTGTCTTCTAGTGACAAATGAATGTTCAACTTCCGCTCTTTTCATGAGAATGTTATAGTCTCTAAAACTCACAAAGCGCCATAATATCTTTGTGAAACTGATAATAATGCTGTCAAATCTGTGGAAAACTTATTTGGACAAAGGAATAAAGAGAATAAATCTGTGTCAACAGGCTTCTGCGTCCATTAGAATGAGAATTTCATGCCAACCACATTTAAAATCTTGTATGATATTAATACTAATCAGTGTTTATTAACATTCAGACATGTTCACAACTGTTGTAGCAGCTGAGTGCCTGTAAGTTAAATTGATTTTAGTCCTTAGATACCCATTAACAGCCCTGCTTCCCATTTTGGTAATGGAGTACAGTTGTTTGGCGGGGTGTTTATGAAATGACATCTATTTGATTTATAAGTAACCTTGACTAGGAAGTCTCTGTGTGTGAGAATGTAAATGATCACCTCCCCACTTTGATTGCCACATTGCAGCTGTGCAATCCCATTTCCAAACCATTAGAGACCAAAAAGATCTGGAAATACAACAAATACTAAGTTAGTCTCTCAGCCTAGAGCAGATTCATTAAGGGAAATAGCTTTTGAATTTGCTTTTAAGGGGCCCAACCATGAGCCCACAAAGGAGACTGTGTGATGATGTACTGAAGAGACCTTGGGAGGTTTTCTGAATTCAAAAGAAGACAAGTTTTTGAATTTTGGCTCAGTATGCTAGCCACCTATTCTCAGACACATTTTAACCCTGAAAAAACTTGAGTCTGACGTGTCTCATGTTGACTTGAAATGTTCAATCAAAGCAAACTCCAGAGTTATAGAGAGAAGAAAATACCATCCTGTGGTTTGCTGCCCAAATGGAACTCAAGAGTCATTTCAGAGATTTGCTGGAACCAACCTGGTTGCAGGGTCTTAACACCTCCCTCATTCTCTGAAGAAGGGTGTGCAGAAGGAATAAAGTGACTGAGAGACTGTCCTTCTTTCTGATACTCCCTTCTGGATACATTTATTTAAAGAATCTTTCTTTCTCTTGGAAGAGCCTGAGGGTATTGGCCAAGAAAAAGCTCCAAGTACTCCTCTCCTCTCTGTGCTTGCTAAGTGGCTCAGTCACATCTGACTCTTTGTGACCCCAGGGTCTGTAGCCCACCAGGCTCCTCTGTCTCTGGGATTATCCAGGCAAGAATACTGGAGTGGGTTGCCATCTCCTCCTCCAGGGGATCTACAGAGGGGTAAAGAGTCAGGCAAACATCCCAACCCAAGCCTACTTTTAGATTATAACTACCTACTTTCTGAATTTTAGCTTGAGAATTGCATCAGTTTTAATCACAGCAGAAGTCCCAACAACATTTTGTACTTCAGTGTCTTATTATTCAAGGTTGAATAACAATGTCTCTTATGCAGGTGTTGTAAAGCAAGTTTATAGATATGTTTACCTATTTTCCGGGGAGATTCTTTAAGTATCAGATTTTTCTTTATAGAACACTAAAGGGGCTGTCTGTATGGCGAGAAGGTTGTCTGAATGCTGATGTTCTGAGCGTCTCCATTTTAATTTACAGGCAACAATCCTCTGTTCCAACGGACTGTAAAAATTATTTTCAGGGAATTTTCTGAAAAATATCCAAATAAGTGACTATAGAACTAAGCAGGAAATGTAAATACTTGCAAGTCACATTTGAGATAATATAGATAATAGAAAACATGGCAAGAAATGGGAGGTAGGAAAACAAGCAAGATAGAAGTACAACAACATGCATGCATCAAGAAGAGGTCCAGTAGGGTTATCTTCACAGAAAGGACAAGTCAAGATGCTTTCTTGGGGGAAGAATGAAGTTATCAGTTGTTGGGATTGGGGAGAGTTGATCTAAAATAATATGATAACATCAACAATGAAACCCAAATCTGTTTCATGGATAATTTTTATGAATCTCCATCCTTGATTCTTGTCTGCTCTACCATATAACACCCACCTCACATGTCCTATACTTTAAAAACTGAGCAGTCCCGAAGTGGAAGATTTATAGATTCATCAGAGCTGTTCCTGGTAGTTGTCTTTGCTCTTTTCCTATCCTCCCTATCTCTCTGCTGCCACCAGATTAACACCCTGGCTCTGCAACCTTCACCTTCAGTCCTGCCTTTGACGCTTTGTGTGCCCTTCTCTTGAGGGGAGTCTGCTGCCCTGCTTTGTGCCTTCACTCTAAATTCTCTGGACAAACCCTCAGACTGACATTGTGCAGTGCCAAGCCAGCCAAACCGCCGTTCACTTCCCATCAGAGGTCCTGAGTGGACAACCAGGTCTAAGGCCAATGATTTCCTTACATAATAAGCTTCCCAGCCAGGCCACAAGACACAGGCAAAAGTTTTCTATGGGATGTGTGTGTGTATTTTCTTGTCTGGTTTTGTTTGTTGGTTGGTTGGTATTTGTTTTTTGGAAGGGTGAGTTTTGATAAAGGAGAAATTATATGAATTGTTCTGGACTGTAACTTTAGTAGTTTTTAGAGGGATCTGATCACATTTTTCCTAGGATTGATGCTTTACTCTGCTGAAAATTCCCATGGTTGTGCAAATAAGAAAAGAGAAGAGAGGGCTGCGAAAGTGAAAATACAGGAGGGAAATTTTATGACTTGGGGTGTGAATAATTTGCTCTCCAAAGACATAATAGTTCCACATAGTTCTTGCCCTAAAAAATGAGCAGGCTCAAGGTAGGAAAGGGTTACTGAAATCTACTTTCTGCAAATCATATACCCCAAATTGAAATATGTATTTAAAAGAGTATAGAGTCAGGTCAAATTTGAGTTCACTCACTCTGCATAGAAACCTGGGCAATTTAGATACTGTCAGCCTCAATATCCTTACCGGAAAATAGGGCAATAATAATTTCTGTCTAACAGGTTTACCAGGACTGTCTGAGATAATGTATGTGGAATTCCCTTACACTGAAGCCTAGCCCCAAATAGGCACATGGCGCAAACTCATTTCCCTTCCTTTTACCATCTTCGTGGATGCCAAATAAGAAGTCAGTTGTTGTTGTTGTTCAGTTGCTAAGTTGTGTCCAGCTCTTTGTGACCCCATGGACTGCAGCTCTCCAGGCTCCTCTGCCCTCCACTGTCTCCCACTGTTTCAAACGCATCCATTGAGTCGGCGATGCTATAAAGACGCTGAGGCATGTTGGTGTATTGCTCCCATTCTTGTGGGCTAACAGTCATCTGACTACATTGGAGTGAATTTGTTGTACACTTTCACTGACTTGTTTCCTGTTGAAGTGAAAGTGAAGTGAAATTTGCTCAGTTGTATCCGCCTCTTTGCAACCCCACGGACTATATAGTCCATGGAATTCTCCAGGCCTGATTACTGGAGTGGGTATAGCCTTTCCCTTCTCCAGGGGATCTTCCTAACCCAGGGATTGAACTGGGGTCTCCCACATTGCAGGTGGATTCTTTACCAGCTGAGCCACAAGGGAACCTCAAGAATACTGGAGTAGCCTGTCCCTTCTCCAGGGGATCTTCTGACCCAGGAATTGAATGGGGGTCTCCTGCATTGCAGGCAGTCTTTACCAACTGAGCTATCAGGGAAGCCCTTGTTTCCCCTTAGATGTTTTTAATAATTAGCCTTTTGCCCTCCAAATACATGCATTGCATAAACTGAAGTTTTCTTTAAGCTGCATCTAATAAAATGAATAGATCTTAAAAATGTGCTCTGAATATACCTAAGAGCACTCACTGTTCCACAGAGAAGAGCAGCAGTAGCAGGGAAGCATTCTGTTGGAATGAGCAGAGAGAAATCTGGTTGAAGCCAGCTGACAGGTCACCAAGCTTTGCAGCCCCTTCCCTGCTTAAGGCCCTCAGACCTTGTAGACCTTACTGTCACAGGGGACGTCCCAGTTGTGAGCGGTCCTTGTTGGTTCTCAGACCGTACAGCAAGTCGTGGAGCCTATGTTTCTATCTCTGGCCTATACCTTAAGCTTGATGCACTGAACTTCCCAAATGCAGTCTGCTCTCTTGGTTGCTTTTGACAACTACGATTTTATTGCCTGAAGTCATCTGTTTGAGGGAGGGAGCGCCGCTCGGGGTAACCTCTGCCGTGATTGGTGGGACGGGCTTCCAGCCTCTATAATAACGCGCAACAGCTGCCGAGGAGCATCTTCGCCTAAGTGACACCACGTCAGAAGCGGAGAGCCGGCCTCCAAAGGCATCTGTATAGTCGTTTGTATGATTGAATTTCCCATTTGGAGGGAGGCAGATGACATTTTTATCTAAAAACAATTTAGCTTGCGTTCTTTGGTGAGGAGGTGCCAGATCTACCAGCAGAATACAAAACAGGTGATGGAAAAAGGGAGAAGGTCTGGCTGGATGGAAATGAAGCAAAACAGTGAAGTGAGGAATTTACATCCACCTGTTTTTCTGCACAGTGATAACATGATAACCGTTTCTGCCCTTGAATGCTTATTCCCTCAAATGGACTCCTCTTCAGGGCTTATAATAAAAAGAGAACAGCCAAAAGTTTTTGTATTTGTATTTATCACCACGTGGTCGGATTGCTGGGCATTTGAGCAGCTTGGGCACAGGGTAGCTGCCTGTGAGAGAAGTGAGAGCTGTTCTGAGAAAACAGGGTGCCCTCACACCAGAGCCCTGAGCGATTCAGACCGGCTGTCCACTGACTCAACTCCAACCGTCTCCAACCCAGCAATGCCCTCCCGCAAGCAGATTCAGTTCAGTTCAGTCGCTCAGTCGTGTTTGACTCTTTGCAACACCATGAATCACAGCACGCCAGGACTCCCTGTCCATCACCAACTCCCAGAGTCCACTCAAACCTATGTCCATTGAGTCGGTGATGCCATCCAGCCATCTCATCCTCTGTCTTCCCCTTCTCCTCTTGCCCCTAATCCTTCCCAGCATCAGGGTCTTTTCCAGTGAGTCAACTTTTCGCATGAGGTGGCCAAAGTATTGGAGTTTCAGTTTCAACATCAGTCCTTCCAATGAACACCCAGGACTGATCTCCCTTAGGATGGACTGGTTGGATCTCCTTGCAGTCCAAGGGACTCTCAAGAGTCTTCTCCAACACCACAGTTCAAAAGCATCAATTCTTCGGCACTCACCTTTCTTCACTGTCCAACTCTCACATCCATACATGACCACTGGGAAAACCATAGCCTTGACTAGATGGACCTTTGTTGACAAAGTAATGTCTCTGCTTTTTAATACGCTGTCTAGGTTGGTCATAACTTTCCTTCCAAGGAGTAAGCGTCTTCTAATTTCATGGCTGTAATCACCATCTGCAGTGATTCTGGAGCCCCCCAAAATAAAGTCTGACAGTTTCTGCTGTTTCCTCATCCATTATTTCCCATGAAGTGATGGGACCAGTTGCCATGATCTTAGTTTTCTGAATGTTGAACTTTAAGCCAACTTTTTCACTCTCCTCTTTCACTTTCATCAAGAGGCTCTTTAGTTCTTCTTCACTTTCTGCCAGAAGGGTGGTGTCATCTGCATATATGAAGTTATTGCTATTTCTCCCAGCAATCACGATTCCAGCTTGTATAACTTAGAAAACTAAGTTGTCTGGGAGACAGGTGGTGCTGGTGGTAAAGGACCTGCTTTTCAATGCATCAGACATAGAAGACGTGAGTTCGATCCCTGGGTGGAGAAGATCCTCTGGAGAAGGAAATGGCAACCCACTATAGTATTCTTGCATGGAGAATTCCACAGACAGAGGAGCCTGGTGGGCTAGAGTCCATAGGCTTGCAAAGAGTCAGATATGACTGAAGCCACTTAGCACACAGTAACTTATCTTCCATTGATGTTTTATTTCCCTTTAGTTGTTTTCTTTAAATCAATACGATAAAGCCTAAAATATGATGTTGTTGCTTTTTTTACCCTTCATTCCATTGTATTGTCCTGCTTCTTCCAAGATTTGAATATTATTTTCTTGAGTGCTTGGCTTCTGCCTAATCCTTAAAGACAAATAAACTAAATGCTATGCTATTAGAGTAGGGAGACTCTAGAAATATATGATATCAGATCAGGATTCAGAAAATAAACCTGAGTGTGTGCTCCAGCAGTGGTTCCATGATAAGACAACAAGTAGCTCTGGACAAATCTGGTGTCTGAATGAACAAGTGGTCTCTTCTTGATGTTAGTTGATAGCTTGCTCCCTGCCTTTTTACTGTGGGCTTGATTTCTTCTGGAGCCAAGCCTTGGGAATGTAGTTTTCCAGAACACCTCTACCTCCAATTTCCCAATATATACGTGATCTCTCAAAAAAAAAAAAAAAAAAAAAAACCTTTTATTTTTTGAATATTTATTTATTTATTTGGCTGAACTCGGTCTTAGCTGTGGCACAAAGAATCTTTCATTGGGGCGTGAAGACCTAGTTCCCTGACCAGGGATCACTCCTGGGCCCCTGCCTTGGGATGCAGATCTTAGCCCCTGGACCACCAGAGAAGTCCCTACAACCCCCACCCCTTTTTTCCCCCAAAACTCCCTTCTAGGATGGTCATGAGAAGAATTGGATAGTCTTTTCCATATTCTTATTTTTTAATTAAAGAAAAAGCATTGATTGTGTGTCCAAACCAAGTTTCTTCCACTTCCCCACTGCAATTTATCTTTTCATAATTTTCTTATTTCTGTTAGCACATTTGGGGCATTCCATATTATCTTCTAGGTTTGAGGATGGGAAAGCGCAGGCAGGTAGCAGCAAGAGAGAGAAAATCTCCTGGGAGTGTCAGGGACTCAGGCCTGACCTGCATGAAACTTCAGGCAAACCCAACCTTCTATGTCTACTGGGAACAGTCTGCCACAGACCACACACTACTGGACACCTGAACCTTTTGGCAGAACAGGCTAAACAGAGATATGAAGGGGCCATGAATTCACAGCCTTAGGTTGAATGCCTTGCAGCAGTTCCTTTTTTTTTTTTTAAACATCTCTGTATGTTTTTCTTTCTTCCTTTCTTTCTTTCTTTTTTTTTTTTTATTATAACAAATTCAAAACAGACTATTTTCTTTACAATATTGTGTTAGTTTTGCCATACATTGACATGAATCCGCCATGGGTATCCATGTGTTCCCCTTCCAGAAGCCCCCTCCCACCTCCCTCCCGATTCCATCCCTCTGGGTCATCCGGTGCACCAGCCCTGAGCACCCTGTATCATGCATCAAACCTGGGCTGGTGATTCATTTCACATATGAAAATTTACATGTTTCAATGCCATTATCCCATATCATCCCACCCTTGCCCTCTTCCATAGAGTCCAAAAGACTGCTCTATGTATCTGAGTTTCTTTTGTTGTCTCGCATACAGGGTTATGGTTACCATCTTTCTAAATTCCATATATATGCGTTATGTTTTTCCTTCTGGCTTACTTCACTCTGTATAATAGGCTCTGGTTTCATTCACCTCATTAGAACTGATGCAAACGAATTCTTTTTAATGGCTGAATAATATTCCATTGTGTACATGTACCACAGCTTCCTTACCCATTCGTCTGCTGATGGGCATATAGGTTGCTTCCACGTCCTGGCTATTGTAAACAATGTGGTGATGAACATTGGGGTACACGTGTCTCTTTCAATTCTGGTTTCCTCAGTGTGTATGCCCAGCAGTGGGATTGCTGGGTCACATGGCAGTTCTATTTCCAGTTTTTTAAGGAATCTCCACACTGTTCTCCATAGTGGCTGTACTAGTTTGCATTCCCACCAACAGTGTAAGAGGGCTTCCTTTCCTCCACATCCTCTCCAGCATTTATTGCTTGTAGACTTTTGGATGGCAGCCATTCTGACTGGTGTGAAATGGTACCTCATTGTGGTTTTGATTTGCATTTCTCTGATAATGAGTGATGTTGAGCATCTTTTCATATGTTTGTTAGCCATTTGTATGTCTTCTTTGGAGAAATGTCTGTTTAGTTCTTTGGCCCACTTTTTGATTGGGTTGTTTATTTTTCTAGAATTGAGCTGCAGGAGTTGCTTGTATATTTTTGAGATTAATTGTTTGTTCATTGCTTCATTGGCTATTATTTTCTCCCATTCTGAAGGCTGCCTTTTTACCTTGCTTTTAGTTTCCTTTGTTGTGCAGAAGCTTTTAATTTTAATTAGGTCCCATTTGTTTATTTTTGCTTTTATTTCCAGTTTACTGGGAGGTGGGTCATAGAGGATCCTGCTTTGGTTTGTGTTGGAGAGTGTTTTGCTTATGTTTTCCTCTAGGAGTTTTATAGTTTCTGGTCTTACATTTAGATCTCGAATCCGTTTTGAGTTTATTTTTGTGTATGGTGTTAGAAAGTGTTCTAGTTTCATTCTTTTACAAGTGGTTGACCGGTTTTCCCAGTACCACTTGTTAAAGAGATTGTCTTTTCTCCATTATATATTCTTGCCTCCTTTGTCAAAGATAAGGTGTCCATATGTGCATGGTTTTATCTCTGGGCTTTCTTTTTGTTCCATTGATCTATATTTCTGTCTTTGTGCCAGTACCATACTGTCTTGATGACTGTGGCTTTGTAGTGTAGCCTAAAGTCAGGTAGGTTGATTCCTCCAGTTCCATTCTTCTTTCTCAAGATTGCTTTGGCTATACGAGGTTTTTTGTATTTCCATACAGACTGTGAAATTATTTGTTCTAGTTCTCTGAAAAAGACTGCTGGTAGCTTGGTAGGAATTGCATTGAATCTATAGATTGCTCTGGGTAGTATACTCATTTTCACTATATTGATTCTTCTGATCCACGAACACGGTATATTTCTCCATCTATTTGTGTCCTCTTTGATTTCTTTCATCAGTGTTTTATAGTTTTCTATTTATAGGTCTTTTGTTTCTTTAGGTGGATATATTCCTAAGTATTTTATTCTTTTTGTTTTGATGGTGAATGGAATTGTTTTCTTAATTTCTCCTTCTGTTTTCTCATTGTTAGTGTATAGGAATGCAAGGGATTTCTGTGTGTTGATTTTATATCCTGAAACCTTACTATATTCATTGATTAGCTCTAGTCATTTTCTGGTGTAGTCTTTAGGGTTTTCTATGTAGAGGATCATGTCATCTGCAAACAGTAGGAGTTTTACTTCTTCTTTTCCAATCTGGATTCCTTTTATTTCTTTATCTGCTCTGATTGCTGTGGCCAAGACTTCCAAAACTATGTTGAATAGTAGTAGTGAGAGTGGGCACCCTTTTCTTGTTCCTGACTTCAGGGGAAATGCTTTCAATTTTTCACCATTGAGGATAATGTTTGCTGTGGGTTTGTCATATATAGCTTTTATTAGTTGAGATATGTTCCTTCTATTCCTGCTTTTTGGAGAGTTTCTATCATAAATTGATGTTGAATTTTGTCAAAGGCTTTCTCTGCATCTATTGAGATCATCATGTGGTTTTTATTTTTCAATTTGTTAATATGGTGTATTACATTGATTGATTTGCACATATTGAAGAATCCTTGCATCCTTGGGATAAAGCCTACTTTGCCATGATGTATGATCTTTTTAATGTGTTGTTGGATTCTGTTTGCTAGAATTTTAAGGATTTTTGCATCTATGTTCATCAGTGATATTGGCCTATAGTTTTGTTTTTTTGTGGCATCTTTGTCAGGTTTTGGTATTAGGGTGATGGTGACCTCATAAAATGAGTTTGGCAGTTTACTTTCCTCTGCAATTTTCTGGAAGAGTTTGAGTAGGATAGGTTTTAGCTCTTCTCTAAATTTTTGGTAGAATTCGGCTATGAAGCCCTCTGGTCCTGGGCTTTTGTTTGCTGGAAGATTTCTGATTACAGTTTCAATTTCCATGCTTGTGATGTGTCTGTTAAGATTTTCTATCTCTTCCTGGTTTAGTTTTGTAAAGTTGTGCTTTTCTAAGAATTTGTCCATTTCTTCTAAGTTGTCCAGTTTATTTGCATATACTTGCTGATGATAATCTCTTATGATCCTTTGTATTTCCATGTTGTCTGTTGTGATTTCTCCTTTTTCATTTCTAATTTTGGCGACTTGGTTTCTCTCACTTTGTTTCTTGATGAGTCTGGCCAATGGTTTGTCAGTATCATCTTCTCAAAGAACCAGCTTTTGGCTTTGTTGATTTTTGCTATGGTCTCTTTGGTTTCTTTTGCATTTATTTCTGCCCTGATCTTTAAGATTTCTTTCCTTCTACTAACCCTGGGGTTCTGCATTTCTTCCTTTTCTAGTTGCTTTAGATGTAAAGTTAGGTTATTTATTTGATTTTTTTCTTGTTTCTTGAGGTAAGCCTCTATTGCTATGAACCTTCCCCTTGGCACTGCTTTTACAGTGTCCCATATGTTTTGGGTTGTTGTATTTTCATTTTTATTCATTTCTATGCATATTTTGATTTCTTCTGTGATTTGTTGGTTATTCAGCAGTGTGTTGTTCAGCCTCCGTATGTTGGCATTTTTAAAGGTTTTTCTTCTGTAGTTGACATCTAATCTTACTGCATTGTGGTCAGAAAAGATGCTTGGAATGATTTCCATTTTTTTTTAGTTTACCAAGGCTAGATTTATGGCCCAGGATGTGATCTATTCTGGAGAAGGTTCCGTGTGCACTTGAGAAAAAGGTGAAATTCATTGTTTTGGGGTGAAATGTCCTATAGATATCAATTAGGTCTAACTGGTATATTGTATCATTTAAAGTTTGTGTTTCCTTGTTAATTTTCTGTTTAGTTGATCTATCCACCAGTGTGAGCGGGTATTAAAGTCTCCCACTATTATTGTGTTATTGTTAATTTCTCCTTTCATATATGTTAGCATTTGCCTTATGTATTGCAGTGCTCCTATGTTGGGTGCATATATATTTATAATTGTTATATCTTCTTGGATTGATCCTTTGATCATTATGTAATGTCCATCTTTGTCTCTTTTCACAGCCTTTGTTTTAATGTCTAATTTATCCTATATGAGTATTGCCACTCCCGCTTTCTTTTGGTCTCTATTTGCATGGAATATCTTTTTCCAGCTGTTAGCTTTCAGTCTGTATGTGTCCCTTGTTTCCAAGTGGGTCTCTTGTAGACAACATATGTATAGGGGTCTTGTTTTTTTATCCATTCCGCCAATCTTTGTCTTTTGGTTGGGGTATTCAACCCATTTACATTTAATAAGGTAATTATTGATAAGTATGATCCCATTGCCATTTACTGTATTGTTTTGGGTTCAAGATTATACATCCTATCCATGTTTCCTGTCTAGGGAAGATCCGTTAGCATTTGTTGGAGCACTTGTTTGGTGTTGCTGAGTTCTCTCAGCTTTTGCTTGTCTGTAAAGCTTTTGATTTCTCCTTCAAATTTGAATGAGATCCTTGCTGGGCACAGTAATCAGGATTGTAGATTATTTTCTTTCATCACTTTAAGTATGTCCTGCTATTCCCTTCTGGCTTGAAGCGTATCTATTGAGAGATCAGCTGTTATCCTTATGGGATTCCCCTTGTGTGTTATTTGTTGTTTTTCCCTTGCTGCTTTTAGTATTTGTTCTTTATGTTTGATCTTTGTTAATTTGATTAATAAGTGTCTTGGGGTGTTTCACCTTGGGTTTATCCTCTTTGGGACTCTCAAAGTTTCTTGGACTTGGGTGATTATTTCCTTCCCCATTTTAGGGAAGTTTTCAACTATTATTTCCTCAAGTATTTTCTGATGGCCTTTCTTTTTGTCTTCTTCTTCTGGGACTCCTATGCTTCAAATGTTGGTGCATTTAACATTGTCCCAGAGGACTCTGAGGTTGTCCTCGTTTCTTTTAATTCTTTTCTCTTTTTTCCTCTATGTTTCACTTATTTCTACCATTCTATCTTCTACCTCACTTATCCTATCTTCTATCTCTGTTATTCTACTGTTAGTTCCCTCCAGGGTGTTTTTTATCTCATTTATTGCATTATTCATTATATTTTGACTCTTTTTTATTTCTTCTAAGTCCTTGTTAAGCTTTTCTTGCATCTTCTCAATACTTGTCTCCAGGTTATTTATCCGTAACTCCAATTTGTTTTCAAGATTTTGGATCATTTTCACTATCATTATTTGGAATTCTTTATCCAAAGAAAATAGTAGATTTCCTATCTCCTTCTCTTTTGTTTGGTTTGGAGGGAATTTAACCTGTTCCTTTACCTGCCGGGTATTTCTCTGCCTTTTCATCTTGTTTATATTGCTGTGTTACCTCTTTATTGTGGAGGTTCTTCGCTGTGGGTGGGGTTGGAAGGGTGGTTTGTCAAAGTTTCCTGGTTGGGAAAGCTTGTGTAGGTGTTCTGGTGGGTGGATGTGGATTTCTTCTCTCTGACGAGCAATGAAGTGTCCCGTAAAGAGTTTTGAGATGTCAGTGGGCTTTGTGTGACTTTGGGCAGACTGTGTATTGAAGCTCCAGGCTATGTTCCTGTGTTGCTGGAGAATTTTTGTGGCTTATCTTACTCTGGAACTTGTTGGCCCTTGGGTGGTGCTTGGTTTCAGTGTAGGTATGGAGGCGTTTGATGAGCTCCTATCAATTAATGCTTCCTGGATTCAGGAGTTCTCTTGTATTCTCAGGATTTGGGCTTAGACCTCCTGCCTCTGGTTTTCTGCCTTATTCTTACAGTAGCCTCAGGACTCCTCCATCTATACAGCACTGATGGTAGAACATCTAGGTTAATGATGAAAAGTTTCTCCACAGTGAGGGACACCCAGAGAGGTACACAGAGTTACATGGAGAGAAGAAGAGGGAGGAGGGAGATAGAGGTGATCAGAAGGAGAAGAGAGGAATCAAATGGGGAGAGAGTGAGCTAGCCAGTGATCACTTCCCTATGTGCTCTCCACAGTCTGGATCCCTCAGAGATGTTCACAGAGTTATACCAAAAGGAGAAGAGGGAGGAAGGAGAAATTCTTACATATACGTACATATATGAAGTTTGCTTAAAAAATAGAGTCTTTTTTTTGGCTAGGTAGTAAATGGTTATAAAAACGAAAATTGAAGGAGTTATAGGGGACTTAAAAAAATAAAAATATAAAAATTTAAAAAATATTAATATAGAAAGTTTTAAAAATTTAAAAGATGATCATAGTAAAAACATATCTAGGGTTTTCTCTGGTGCTGTTGCGTACAGTGAGGGGTCAGTTCATTTTCAGATAGTTCCTTGGTCCGGCTTGTACTTCTCATGGTCTATAGACTCCTTTCTATGCAGTCTGTGCTAACTGCAGGGATTTAATCTGTTACTCCTGTCAGTTCCAAAGTGGTTCCCTCTGCTTATTTTAGCATCTTCTGTTTGCTGGTCTCTTCAGTGTCTATTCAGCACTCTGGGGTTTGTCCCCGCTCCCAGCGTGTGTGCTTTCCCCTCCCGCACTGCTCAGGCTGTCATCGCTCCTCCGGGAGCAGCCCGAGGCGGTTGGGGACTGCGACTTCTCTCCTCCCCTGTCCCAGCCCGCTCGGTTTTCTCGGTGTGCAGCTGGGTGCGCCTTTTCAGGTGTGTGGAGAGCTGATCTCTGGCGGAGACCATCCAGAATCCCAAGAAGTCTTGGATAGCAACTAATTCTGCCCGCGGTTTGGTAGAGGAGGCCTCACTGGGGCCGCGATTGTGCCTGCCAGGCTCGGGCGGGGGCTGGGCTGGTCCACAGCCCACAGCCGCCCAGTTCCGCGAAGCCCTTTGTTCTGTGGGCCGCCTGGCGGTGGCTCTTCCGCAGGAAAGCTATTCCGCAGACTAGGTTGCTGTCTCTGGTTAGCTCCCTCAGGTTGCCCCAGGGCGTTCAGTCCCAGTCTCTCCCAAAGCGGCACAGCCCGCCCCTCCCTGACCTGCCTGAGCTTGCTAGTGCGGGACTGGGCGCCTGCGCCGCCGCTCTGCTGGGAGTTGCAGTTAGGCACGTAATCTGTGGAGTTTAATTATTTATCTATTTTTGCTCCCGGTTATTTTGCCCTCTGAGATTCACCACAGACCCGCCAGGGAGAATGTTTCCTGGTGTTTGGAAACTTCTCTCTTATTTAAGACTCCTTTCCCATGACGGATCTCCGTCCCTACCCCTTTCAACTCTTTTTACTTTTTATATTTTGTCTACCTCCTTTTGAAGACAATGGGCTGCCTTTCTGGGTGCCTAATGTCCTCAGCCAGCACTCAGAAGTTGTTTTGTGGAGTTTGCTCGGCTTTTAAATGTTCTTTCGGTGTATTTGTTGGGGAGAAAGTGGTCTCCCCATCCTAGTCCTCCGCCATCTTAGGACCACTCCCTCCATATTCTTAATTAAAGCAGAAATTTCCATGGATTCTCAAGATCTCAGTTGTAAGGTGTAGAAACACAGTTCCAACAATTTAAAGAAGAAGTGAATTAGCTTATAAAACACACCATGGAAAAGCTGGCATCTGATCCCAGGGATGATTGGATATAGGACTCAAAAGCTGAATAAAACAGTCTATGTTTCTTTTCAAGCTTCTTCTCTGCTTCTTTCCATATGTCAGCTTTGGTCTTCCAGGCCAGCTGTCCTCACAAGGTGCTGAGGATGGCCAGATTCAGGTTTACATCCTGGTAACTTCCTAACCCAATGTAAACAAGAGCTCTGCCTTGCCACCTCCAGGAAAATCTTGAAGGGATGATATAAGCTATAAATGCTCTCGTTGGCTTGACGTAGGTCACAAACTGTCCCACAGTTATTGTGGCCCAGAGGAAGCGATCAAAGATTTGACCAACGTGGGCAAGTGCCCACTTGTGCTGATAGATGGAACTCTACAGGCCTCTACAGAGTTATGCGGTTGAAATGAGTGAGGAGAGGGGGTGCTGTTCTAGGCAGACTCAGTGATGCCTGTCCACTAAAGATGGCAGTGCCGGCAGAGGAACCGTCTGTTCGGTGGTGAACTGGACACGTCGTGTAGTGACTGCTAGCTTACCTGCTATAGATCTTCAGTCAGTGCTACTGAATAGATCAGTTAGTCTTGAGTCCTCACCTTGAGAAACAGGTCTAGAGATTTCTGTTTAACCTGTCTCATCCCTATTGTCAATCTGGGGTCCTTCTACCTAACTTCTCAAGGAACCTGACGATGTTTTCATGAGTAAAGCCAGCAGTCTGTCAGGCCGTTCACTTCCCTCGACCCTTTTGAAAACTGAAATGGTTTTTCTTCCTCAATCTTTGCTGTCCGTCAGCCTCAACTCCTGGCTCCTGTTTGAACGTAGTGGCGGCTATAGCCCCAGGCATGGTGGTTTCTGAAAAGAATCATCCTGTCACCTAGATGCAAGATTTATTTAAGGTATGTAATCACCATTGGCAAAAGTATAATCACACACACAGTCTATATTTAGGAACCTAGACTATTGCTCCCATGGGGATGTCTCCATTTATTGTAAACCCCTGATGTGCTGTTGGTGACAAGTGCAGAATGAATACTGGCATACCAGGAGATACTGTGGGTTCAGTCCCAGACCACCATAATAAAGCGAATATTGCAACAAACCATGTCATGGGAATTTTTTGATTTCCAAGTGGGTATATAAAAGTTATGTTCATACCATAGTGTAGACTATAGTTTGTGTGTGAAGTCACTTCAGTTGTGCCTGACTCTTTGTGACTCTGTGGACTGTAGCCCTCCAGGCTCCTGTATCCATGGGATTCTCCAGGCAAAAATACTGAAGCGGGTTGCTGTGCCCTCCTCCAGGGGATCTTCCCAACCCAGGGATTGAACCCATGTCTCATATCTTCTGCATTGGCAGGTGGGATCTTTATCACCAGCTCCACCTGGGAAGCCCTGCATACTATAGTATTGTACATACCTTAGTTAAAAAATGCCTTATTGCTAAAAAAGGCTAACCATCATCCAGTCTTTTGTGAACTGCAATCTTTTTACAATAGTAACATCACAAATCACCATAACAGACTTAATAATAATAAAAAGATTTGAAATACTGTGAGAATTACCAAACTGTGACACAGTAAGAAAATGCTGTTGGGAAAAAATGGCAGCAATAGAGTTATTCGAGACAGAACTGCTACAAACCTCCAATTTGTAAAAGTGGCGGTATCTGCAGAGCACAATAAAGCAAAGTGCAATAAAATGAGGTGCAGCTACACTTCCCAATTCCTATCTCTAACAAGCAATAAATGTGGAAAATCCTGAAGCCAGTCTTTGAGCGGTTCCTCACTGAACTCTCTTGCCAGCTGATTGCCTTATTACAATCAAACATGTGGAACACAGACAAGGGTTCCTGAAGAGTGATCTTTAGTTGACTATAAATAACTGAGGAACAAATGTCCACTGGAAGCACCAGGAGGATTAGCTTGGCAACTAATGTAACAGAGAAGAAATAGAAAGGGATAATTGCTTCCTTCTTCTTGGTACAAATACAGAGAAATGGAACCGTCTCTCAATGTCTGAGAATAAGAAAGTGCATTCTTCTGAAAAAAGGCAATACAATTATATATTGCTTTGGAAGAAAAGCAGACTCAGAATCACACCATTGTGCAGCATAACTACAAATAAGAAACTCAGACAATTTCAAATAGAAGCACATGGTCACAGCATTACCACCATGAATCCTCTGAGACAGACACAAGAATCCAAAGCATTGATTCTGACAACTCTTGTATGACTGTCCATTACAGCAAAGTTACTGAAGTGGAAACATGGACTGCCATTTTGCAAAAAGGATAATCTCAAAAACGTGGCTATCTTGAGAGTGAGAACATGAAGACATTGGACTCTCTATTTCTCATCTGTCATTGCTAGATTTCTCAGAATTCACAAAAACAAAACAAGATACTTGGTTAACATTTACTGAGTTGGAAAAAAATAAGAATCTCCTAACTGGTATGTCAGATTAGTCATTGAGAAAAATGCAAATTAAAACAGCTTGTGAGGAAAATGTGGTGCTCTGTAAATATATCTAGCAAGTTTAAAAAGGAAAGTGGTAGAGGATAAAAGGAAGCTCATGATATTAACAACAGCTGATGTGACTTGTACAAAAATATCTGTCAGAAACTTGTATGCCTTGGGCTTCATAACTTATCACTGAAAATGTCAGTCTCTTTTATTAATTGAATGATGGGCACTCAGAGTTAATTTAAAACACTTAATCTTTATTACTTGTGGTTTTTTTTAAAGCAAAATACATTTCAAGAGAACATTATGAAGATTAAAAATTAAGAAAAATTTAAATGTCTGAACAAATAAACTGTTTATTTATGATATTAAGGATATTCTTCCCCAAAGAAGTCACATTTTAAATGCAAACATATTGTGTTTCTCTTCTCGTAAGAGATGGGTGTGAATCCCAAGATTCACAGCTAGAGGATGACATAGTGAGAATCGGTATTTCCTTAGATAATTCACAATCATAAAAAAAAATTTGTAAACAGCGATCAAATTTTAAAAAGAGAAAAAGAAGCAAGTGACTTTGAACTGACCACAGTCACAGAGTGGCGATGGACGTGGGCGAAGCTGGAGCGCTAACAGAACGACATTGGCAGAATGGTCACGTGTCGCCCTGGGGCATCTGATCCAGGGCCCACACGTGGTGGTGGTGTGAAGAAAGATCATGAGTTGATTCCAGAAGTGTGAAATCATGGAACATTTGCCCTTGAAGAAGCCCTTCAGTGAGCCCCTCCCTTCCATCTGATATGCAGAGGATGGGTTGGGGGATTAGCTTAAAGTCACAGCATCTTTCCAGCTCTTTCTGTCTGAAGACAACTTTCAGGTGAGTTTCTCGTCTCACTATCACAAACACAAAATCGCTGAGGGCCTTATCCCTGGAAAAGAAGCATAGGTTGACTTTCATTTTTTTAAGTCTCCATTTTCTGTCTTATAAAAAGCAGCTTCAAATTGGCAATACAGAACATATGTATTCTGGGGACGTCCAAAGTGACAGAACTTTTTCATTTGACTTGCATTTTGGATCCACCCACATGCCACCTGGTGAATCTTAGAATTGGAGAGGGTTTGCAATGAAAAGGCCTAAGGCGTGCTAGTGGTGGAGAACTCGCCTGCCAATGCAGGAAACACAAGACTCAGGGTCGATCCCTGGGTCGGAAAGATTGCCTGGAGGAGGGCGTGGCAACCCACTCCAGTGCTCTTATCGAGAGGACCCCATGGACAGAGAAGCCTGGTGGGCTGCCGTCCATGGTGTCGCAGAGTCAGACACGACTGAGCAACTGACCACGCACGCATGACCTGCTTAGGAAGAGCAGGCCCTCTCAGCTGCAGGAGTCTCAGAGGAAGCAGTGAGGTGGTGAGGGTCCAGCTGTCCTGACCACCACCCTGATACTGCTTCCACTATCTCTACTTTCTCTCTAGCTCTCAGTTTCTTCCTCAGCAAGAAAAAAAAGACAAAGAAACAGAAATCAGAAGTTCTCATACTGACATAATACATAAAGCCTTTTAATTATGTGACATTTTTGCAAATAATCTGTAGTATCTATTTGGGAAAATCATCTTCAGGTCAATAAATCACTAGTCCAGCCCTCTCATTTATAAATGACCATTACTCAGGGTGGGATGATATGGGAGGATGGCATTGAAACATGTTAACTATCATATGTGAAGTCAATCGCCAGCCCAGGGTTGATGCTCGGGGCTGGTGCACCGAGATGTCCCAGGGGCAGGGAATCGGGAGGGAGGAGGGAGGGGGGTTCTGGAGGGGGAGCATATGTAAACCCATGGCGGTTTCATGTCATTGTATGGCAAAACCAACACAATAAAGTAAAGAAAATTTAAAAACAAAAACAAAAAGTGGGCCAAAGAACTTAACAGACATTTATCCAAAGAAGACATAAAAATGGCTAACAAACACATGAAAAGATGCTCAACATCACTTATTATCAGAGAAATGCAAATCAAAACCACAATGAGGTACCACTTTACACCAGTCAGAATGGCTGCAATCCAAAAATCTACAAGCAATAAATGCTGGAGAGGATGTGGAGAAAAGGGAACCCTCTTACACTGTTGGTGGGAATGCAAACTAGTACAGCCACTATGGAAAACAGTGTGGAGATTCCTTAAAAAACTGCAAATAGAACTGCCATATGACCCAGCAATCCCACTGCTGGGCATACACACCGAGGAAACCAGAATTGAAAGAGACACGTGTACCCCAATGTTCATCGCCGCATTGTTCACAATAGCCAGGACATGGAAGCAACCTAGATGCCCATCAACTGACGAATGGATAAGAAAGCTGTGGTACATATACACAATGGAATACTACTCAGCATTAAAAAAAAATTCATTTGAATCAGTTCTACTCAGGTGAACGGAACTGGAGCCTATTATCCAGAGTGAAGTAAGCCAGAAGGAAAAACAACAATATAGTATACTGATGCATATATATGGAATTTAGAAAGATGGTAATGAGAACCCTGCATGCGAGACAGCAAAAGGAACACAGATGTATAGAACAGACTCGTGGACTCTGTGGAAGAGGGCAAGGGTGGGATGATATGGGAGAATGGCATTGAAACATGTTAATTATCATATGTGAAGTCAATCACCGGCCCAGGGTTGATGCTTGGGGCTGGTGCACCGAGATGTCCCAGGGGGAGGGAATCGGGAGGGAGGAGGGAGGGGGGTTCTGGAGGGGGAGCATATGTAAACTCATGGCGATTTCATGTCATTGTATGGCAAAACCAACACAATAAAGTAAAGAAAATTTTTAAAAAATAAAATAAATGACAATTACTCAGACTGTTCAGGAACTGCGCTGTAAGAATCACCTGTGACAAATGGTTCTTTCATTCATGCATTCATTCAGGAAATATGTACTGAGAAGTTACTCTGCCAGAAACTGCTAGGTATGGGGAGAGAGAGAAATCCCTTCCCTTAGAGGCTGATAGTCCAGTTGGAAAGACAGATGTACATTAAACACAAGTGCATTTCCATGTTATGACTGCTACGCTACAACCGCTGTACAATACAATACAATAATTTAGCACAGTGGTTAACTGACACACTGCCAGGGGAGGTTTCTCTCTTCTGATACTTCCAAAAAATGACTTAATCTCTCTGAGCTTCAGTTTCCTCCTTTTTAAGCTGTAAATAAAAGTTAGTTTTTATGGCATATGTTGTCAGGAAGGTTAACTGAGATAAAACATGTAAACGTGACTGGCATATAGTAGGTGCTCATAAATGTTAGCCATTGTTACTGTTCTTTCTATAGCAGAAATGAAAAACCTGTTTTATTTGGCTTGTGAAGGTCTAAAGATGCTTTCCATCTCTTCATGGCAAATAGATGGGGAAACAGTGGAAACAGTGACTGACTTTATGTTTTGGGCTCCAGAATCACTGCAGATGGTGACTGCAGCCATGAAATTAAAAGATGCTTGCTCCTTGGAAGAAAAGCTATGACCAACCTAGACAGCATATTAAAAATCAGAGATACTACTTTGCTAACAAAGGTCTGTCTAGTCAAAGCTATGGTTTTTCCAGTGGCCATGTATGGATGTGAGAGTTGGACTATAAAGAAAGCTGAGCACGGAAGAAATGATGCTTTTGAACTGTGGTATTGGAGAAGACCCTTGAGAGTCCCTTGGACTGCAAGGAGATCCAACCAGTCTATCCTAAAGGAAATCAGTCCTGAATGTTCATTGGAAGGACTGATGCTGAAGCTGAAACTCAAATACTTTGGCCACCTGATGTGAAGAACTGACTCATTGAACCCTGATGCCAGGTCCTAGCTCCCAAGTGGTAAGGTTTTATCTTAGGATCTAATAATGTCAAACCAGAAGGTTATGTTGCATTCTGGTCAAAACCAGTGTTCTGAGTTGGGAGGCTGCTTAAGAAAGATATAGGTACTTCTGTTACCAAACCAAACTTGCCTGATGTGCAACAAAGCCAATTGCCTGACATCTGTTTTTGGTGAAAGAAAGAATAGTATTTAGTGCAAGTTGTCCAAAGTGGGACCAAGGAAGGAGAATGAACAGCTTATGCTCGAAAGACATGAACTCTCTCTGATGGCTTTTGCAAGCATGTATGCTAAGCTGCTTCAGTCATGTCTGATTCTTTGTGACCCCATGAACTGTAGCCTGCAAGGCTCCTCTGTCCATGGGATTCTTCAGGCAAGAATACTGGGGTGGATTGCCATGCGCTCCTCCAGGGGATCTTCCTGACCCAGGGATCAAACCCATGTCTCTGGCATCTCCTGCACTGGTAGGCAAGCTTTTTTTTTTTTTTTTTTTAACCATTAGCCCCACCTGGGAAGCCCGATGGCTTTGGGGGAAGGGTTTTTTAAGACAAAGTAAGGGAGAGGGTCACAGCTTGACCAGTTTGTGCATGATTCTCTGATTGGTTGATGGTGAGGTCTCAGTACCACCATTATCAATTTCTCAGGCACCAGCTGTTCTGGGGGCTGCATGCTCATGGTCATCATGCAATTAGCTTCTTCCACCTGGCGGAGGTCTTAGTGTCTACAAAAAAACTCAAGGATATGGCTTAGGATATTATCTATAGTCCTTGAGGAGGAACCAAAGATCCTTGAGTTTGTCTTGGGTCTCAGCTCATTTCAGTTCAGTCACTAGGTCATGTCCGACTTTTGCGACCCCATGGACTGCAGCACGCCAGGCCTCCCTGTCCATCACTAGCTCCTGGAGTTTACCCAGACTCATGTCCATCAAGCCAGTGATGCCATCCAACTGTCTCATCCTGTCGTCCCCTTCTCCTGCCCTCAATCTTTCCCATCATCAGGGTCTTTTCCAAGGAGCTGGCTCTTCGCATCAGGTGTCTTATGACTAGACTATTGTTATTTTTTGTCTTGCTTGACTGTTTTCCTCTGTTTCTGCATTTTCTCACCTCTCTGATTAAATTTGCTCTCTGGAACTTGGGGAAGGCCTAGGAGGCTAAAGCCTTCCTGCAGATGAGAGGCAGATGTGGGACCTGGTGGGTGAGGGAGTCTGTCCCTAGGAAGGCGCCTCAGGAAGCTGCTTGGCTTCTCCTCACAGAAGTCTGTGTGGGGATGCGGGGGGCTGTGGGAAAGGGGCACAGACTCCTGAGCAGCCGCGGAAGGAGAGGATCAGCTCCCTGAAAGCAAGGGCTTACTACAGCAAGGACTGGCACAACTCACGGACAGGGCACTGCTGCCCTTTGGACTTGTGAGCTAGTTCAGTTCCCACTGCAAGGTATTCACGTGATCCTGCATTTGTCATTATGTAACTTTTTAGTCAATGGATAAGAAACATCTGCTATTTATAATGTGGGGATCAGGAAACATATTTAACCTGTTCAAGGATTTTAAGTGTGAAAATCCTGAGAGTCACTAGACCCTGCTAAGTTGCAATGAATTGACTTTTATCTCAAAGCTAAAAGCTAATCCACACAACCTGAAACATTATATAAAATATATATATAAAGAAAGAAAAATGATGCCAAGGCAAATAACATGATATTAAGGGAAAGTGAAATAAGACAGAAATGGAGAAATCCTCTAAAGAATGAATGCAGTCTTCCCTGGAGCTTTTCTGTATCAGAAATCTGGTCCTGAAGATACTGATAATGTGGGAAGGACCATGGACTTTCTGTAACCAACCCCTCACTCCCCTGAGTTTGAAACTTCCCAACAAGACAGTTTACGTAAAAGATATTTGCATGGCAGAAACCACCACCAGACCAGGTTAGTCCTCACTGGTGCTGACTGGTGTGATGGTGAAAGCTTTTCATGTTTTCAGAAGCCCAGATGAACTCCATGTTTGAAGACAGGGTTCGTTCATCATGGAAGCTACCCCAGGAAGGGTGTGAGACACAGGCCAGCATCAAAGACAGTTCTCTACTCCTGCCCATTAGGCACGTCTCAGAATATCCACATAGATGGTGTTTTAGGAAGCTGAGGCTCCAATCGAAGGAAATGTAGTACAGTAGTGGGGAACTGGGGTCTGGAGGAGACAGAGGTGTGAAGCTTCTTACAGCTGTAGCTGGCACGAGATCACACGCACCCTCAGTCTATCCATAGGTTCGAACCGTGACTTGATATGGTCTGAAAACCACGATTTACAAAGGGCATGGTCCTCCCCCAACACTCGCTCATCAGTACTTCTCTCACAGGCCCTTTCAACACACTCAAAGTTAAGTCAGTGGCAGTATTTTTAGATTTGAGGTAACTTTCTCACTTCTACTTGTATAAATAATTCAAGAACTCTTTTTTTTTTTTTGGTCTTTTTTGGTTTTCCTTTCTTAGAAGAATCTTCCATTTATGTTTGGAGCATTGGGGAAGGCTAATTGTTTATGGTTATGGCTGTATCAAAATCCTAAACCAAAAATTCGGTGGTGTTCTTCCCTTGATAAGCTTCCATGTTTAGTTATCTACAAGGTCTCAGAAACAAATCTTGCCTTAGTTTTAATGTCATTGAGATGCTTCAAGGGTAACAGGAAGCAAGTGGGCGCAAAGTCTGTTGCCTTGTGGGCTTTGTACTTGCTAAGTTGAAAAGACAGCAAAGGTGAAATGAAAGGAAAAAGTAGAGCTCCCTACAATGACTAGCACTATTACATATAATACTGCAGCACAAGGTCACTGCACCTAGACCCTCAGCCAGAATCCTGGAGAAAATGTTCCAGAAAAGAGGAGCTGGGCCCATGCAGGACACACACAATTTGCATATATTATTTCGTTTAATCTTCACACTAACCCCTACTGATTTGTAAATGAGAAATCTTGTGTTTCAAGAGATGAAGCAACTTGTTCAAAGAGCTAAGAAGTGACAGTGCCAAGATTAAAATCATGCTATAATTTCAGGCTCAGAAGAGAGGACTTATTGAGAGTAAAAATTTATTGCCCTTGCTGGTACAGGAAGTTTTGTGGTTAAAATTAATTTTGTGTAGTGGTTTTCCAAATACATTCTTAGAAAAACTACTGCTTTGAAGTTTTAGTGGTTCTTCGGTGGTTCTGGAATATTTTATTTTAGCTTCATTCATGAAATAGAGTTCTGTTTTAATGAAATACATATTTTATATACCAACACCTAGGAAACCATGAAATTATTCATTTGAATTCTTATTGGTTAATTTCATAAGTAAATGTTACAAATTAGGACTTTCAAAAACAAGGGGATTCTATTAAGAAAAAAATTGTTTTTCTACAGTTGGAATTTTGTCACCATCCCATTTCTCTGCTTCTCTTTCAGCAATATCTATTGAAAGAATTACTACTTTTTCCTTACATCTCCTAAGCCTCCATGTTCCCTTCAATCCACTCCAGTCGGTGTTCAGTCCCATCCACTTCACAGAAGCCTACCCTAGCCTGTCGCAACACTGCCTTGGCCAAACTAAGCCAGACAAATTTGGGGTCTTTTTTTTTGCTCTGATTTTATGTGACCTCTCAGAAACATTCAGTATAGATGAGAGCTCCATTCGCCAACCTCTTCCACCTCCCCTCATGTCTTCCAGGATGCCACATTCGTCTGGTTTCCCTTCCTCCCTGATATCCCTCATAGTGCCCAGCACTGCATCTTCTACCATAATTTGGCCCCTAAATATTGGAGAGATCAGCACTCTCCCCTCTGCTCCTCCCAGTAACCCTCTCTTCTTAGGCTATCTCATCCAATCTCAAGGGTTTACATACTACCTACATGCTGGTAACTGTTAACTGGAAGCACAAGCTGGAATCAAGATTGCTGGGAGAAATATCAATAACCTCAGATATGCAGATGACACCACCCTTATGGCAGAAAGTGAAGAACTAAAGAGCCTCTTGATGAAAGTGAAAGAGGAGAGTGAAAAGATTGGCTTAAAACTCAACATTCCAAAAACTAAGATCATGGCATCTGGTCCCATCACTTCATGACAAACAAATACGGAAACAATGGAAACAGTGACCGACTGTATTTTCTTGGGCTCCAAAATCACTGCAAATGGTGATTGCAGCCATGAAATTAAGACACTTGCTCCTTGGAAGAAAAGCTATGACCAACCTAGACAACAGAGACATTACTTTGTCAACCAATGTCCATCTAGTCGAAGCTATGGTTCCAGTAGTCATGTATGGATGTGAGAGCTGGACTATAAAGAAAGCTGAGTGCGGAAGAATTGATTCCTTTGAACTGTGGTGTTAGAGAAGACTCGAGAGTCCCTTGGACTTCAAGGAGATCCAACCAGTCCATTCTAAAGGAAGTCAGCCCTAAATATGGGAAGGACTGATTCTGAAGCTGAAACTCCAATACTTTGACCACCTGATGTGAAGAACTGACTCATTGGAAAAGGCCCTGATGCTGGAAAGGATTGAAGGCGGGAGGAGAAGGGGATGACAGAGGATGAGATGGCTGGATGGCATAACCGACTCAATGGCTATGAGTTTGAGTAAGCTCCGGGAGTTGGTGATGGACAGGGAGGCCTGGTGTGCTGCAGTCCATGGGGTTGCAAAGAGTTGGACAGGACTGAGCGACTGAACTGAACTGAAAAGTTAGCTGAACTAGTTTCACTTTTCCAAAGCCCTGACACACCAAAATTTGCAGCAAAGAGAGGATATATTTGCAAGGCGGTCAAGCAAGGAGAGGGGAGAGGTCTCAGATCTGCCTCTCCAAAAGCAATGGGCTGAGAGTAGTTACAGGATACAGAATAAAGAAGCAGGGTGGTCTGAGGCATGGGGAACGTGGGGAAAGGCGATTGGGAAAAGGTGTGATGATCATCCTGCACAGGCATAGCTAGCTCCAGGTCTCTGCAGGCACTCAGCATGCTCTGGGGGCGGAGCTTTGGCTCTCTGACGTCATAAAAGCCACCAAGTGGACACATGCGCAGGCCCAGTTGGAGCCCTGGGGGTTCTAACCGGTCTTAACCAGCTCAGCTGGAACAAGACACAGCTGACTACAAATACCTTATTGCTTAGTTACCTGCAGCTTGGGGGACATGCAAGTCTTTTGAAGACAACCTTGATGAGTGAAGTCAGGTGAAATGGATCTGACTAGTGATCACCCATGGTTTCCTTCCTAACCCTGACAGTTTCAGATTCACATTCGGTTGCTCACTCCATCTCTCCACGGTCTAACAGATGTCACATTTAAGATGCCCAGAGCGAAACTCTTGAACTTTCCCTTCTCAATGTAGTACTTACCTGTTCTTCCCCACCTTGGAAAATGACCTCACCATCTATCCGGTTGCTCAGACTAGAAACATGGGAGTCACCCTTGATTCCCTTAACTTCCTACGGCCAACTTGCCCTGAATCACTCCACCTCTCTCCAGCTTTGTGGCTACCATTTTACTCCAAATAACTGTCATTTCTCCTGGGTTCCTGCCCCAGGCTTCTACTTCCACTCCTTCCTCCTTCCTAAAAAATCAGTTCTTTATACCAAAGCTCCGAGTGTCTCGACTAGAGCAGTGCCGACATTCTAGGCTGTCATGAGGGCTACCCCAGGTATCACAGGGTGTTCAGCAGTGTCCCTGGCCTCTGCCCACTAGATGTCAGTAGCACTTTTCAGGTATGGCAGCCAGAAATGCCTCCAGACAGTGATCAAGGTCCCCTGAGGGCAAAATCGCCCCTGTTAAGAATTACCGCCATAGCCAAAGCAATTTTATTCAGAAAAAATGAATCACAGATAGTAATGATAATAAATATTAAGATAAAATAATAAAAAAAATGTCACCTCCCTACTTGAAACCCTCCGGTGACTCCCCGAGTTTTCCGCATGTCCAGGAAGGCTCCGCATGATCTAGCTCTGACAGTTTCTGACTTTGAAGCTCCCAGTGGCTTTGCACTATTCCTCCTATAAATTAAGCTCATTCTCACACAGGACACTGCCCTTGGTTTTCTTTCTGTTTAGGATCCTTCTCCCCTGACTTCGTGACTTCTGCGTGACTTCTCTCTGCACACAATGGACCCGGCCTCTCTGCGCTTCTTATCTCGCTAGGTTGCTTTCCTGTCCCGTTTACATTTCCACATCGCCCCTCCTCACAGCACGTCCGGGCACCTGAGATTACCTTCTGTCCAGGTTTGCTCATCTGTCTCCCCAGCTGTGAGATGAACTCTGTGAAGGCAAGCTCCTAGTCTGTGGCACATCCCCGCCGTGTCTCCAGTGCCTGGAATAGCCCTGGGTGCACAGTAGGCGCTCGAGAAATATTCATTGATTTTTAAGTCTTCTGGTCTTGACTTCACACACTGAAAGGATTACCCGTGACACTTCGCAGTCTAAACATTTAAAAAAGCGGTGTTGGGTTTTTAACAGACCAGGATATCCACCGGGCAGGGTTGACGTGAATTCCTGTGTCAGCGCCGTGTGTGTCATGTGCCAAGCGTGGGAAATGCCCCTTTTGTTAAGGAAAGGCTGCAAGCGTGATCGGATTGTGACTGGAGCGCTGATGCCAATAAACAAAGTTTGGCAAAGTCAACACCGCGGAACTCTTCCTAAGTGACCTGAGCTGTGCGGAAACCGGTCCCCAGGGGTGAAGTCCTCATGAATCTGTCTCCTGCGCCAAAGAGCCTTCTGCTTGATACAAGCTTTGTCAGGGGAACGAGGTATTCGCGTTTTATTGTCTGCGGATTACGGTGATGTGCTTAGCTGTATCGATCTGTTCAGCATTCCGTCCTCGCTTTGGCCACCAGCCAAAAAACTCCAAGAGAAGGAAGTGTCCAGACGGTCATAACACAGGCTGTGAAAAGGGATCAGAGCAGCAGCGCATCGGTGCTACTCATAAAACGCTGGACACCGCATCCTGACACCTCACTTAAGCCACAGGCCTAATGGGAGGGCGCTTCACCGCTGCGTCGGGGCCGCCGCGGGCAGAAGCCGGGCGTGAGTGGTCAGTGAGCGCTCCGCAGCTGGCCTGCCGTCTGGAGGGGGGCGCAGCGGCTCTCCGTGGGGGGGGCCCTGGGCCTGCCATCCCGGCAAGGACCCCCGAGGCAGTGCAGGTGGGGGTCACGCAGACGGGGAGCAGAGAGCCCTCGGGGTCCCGGAAGGGCTGGCCGAAGGCCCGGGACGAAAAGCAGCGGAGTGGGGAGCACTCGGGCTGGGAAGCGGGGCAGTCGGGGCTTGCTGATACCTTTTGCTGCCTGCAGGTTACTTTATTTCCCTATGCTGTCCTTTTTTTCACCTCTAAAATGAGAAGAACGTTTCTTCTCTCCGAAGATGGAAAAAGGATAAGACGCGCTACTGTAAACTCCCTGCGCCAGGAAGGGCGAGTCAGAGCTCCTCCTCCTCCTCGCCATCCTTCCAGGCTCGGGCGTCTCCTCTGATCCGGACTCCACGTGCTTTCACTACCTGACCTTGAAACCAGCAAAGACCTTCAGAGACAAGCCCATAGTCCCCCTTCTGTTCTCGGCGGCTTCTGCCAGCTGCCTCGGAGGAAAGATGAGCATGTGTGAGCTGCTGACATTGAGCTGCCCTCTCTTCTGTGAAGGTGATCGAAGGCTTGGCAGGACGGAGCACCTGGGGGAGCGTCTGCGCCCACCACCCCAAATTGCCAGCTGGCAGGAGAAGGGCAGGGGACAACAGACCCCTCGACTGCTAGGCTGCTCATCACAGGTGCCCCTGACACTTCACAGCTATTAGGATAAAAGCAGAGTCTGCCAGCCCTGGCTTCATACGATGGGGGAATAAACAATAGCTTGCAGATTAAATAATACAGGATATTTTATATTCGAGTTTGAGAGTTTAGCAGAAACTGAGAGCATGATAAATAAAAAGGACTGCGCTCACCTTTAATAAAGCAAACAGACCAAGGAGCCATTCATTTACCCTATGAAGGATTTGTTTTCCAGGGCAATCATGCAAAAAGGCTTAGCCTATCTTGCAGATGAAAAACTGGCCTGACCCTATCCTGCCCAGCTGACTGAACTTTGCAAACAGGGTTTTCAAAGTGCTCTTTTTCAATTAATGTTTTAATATTTTGAGGCTTTTCATGGAAATTATAGCTCTAGCTGTTCAAGATGACTTCAGCGACTGCCTGATTTACAAATGCACCCAAGCAATGCCAATGGCCTTTGCAAATTAGATTTTTAAAATAATTCACACAGTGGCTTTTTAATGTACTGGAGTGCTTCCCATATGCTGCCTTCTAGCCTCATTCTGAAGCACAGATATTTCAGAGCATAGTGTGCATTTCAACTCTTTTTTTCGAACCTTTCCCTTTTAGATAGCTTCAACGCTGCTTTCATTTATCAGAATAATGAAAAGAGAACCATAGGGCTCAAGATGAGATGTCAATCATCAAGGCTGCTTTCATGTTGAGTCTCAGATCGTCACCAGATCTTCAACCCTCTCTCATCATGTAGTGTCTGTTTTGTTGCCACAGCTCCTTGCCGTTTTGATCCACTCATACATTTGTGGCCAAGGTCTTCTTCCTAAGACATTGCTCTTATCACTTTGTTCCCTGCTCAAGAAATAAAAGCACCTTGCTGCCTCCAGTATAAACTTTCCATTCCCCATACTGGCTTTTTTGCCCTCATTTAAAAAAAAAATAGACTTTCTTTTTAGAGTACTTTTTAAGATCAGAGCAAAGCTGAGCAGAAAGTGAAGAGTTCCCATATATTCCTTCCCCCCACACCACCCTGACACACAGCCTCCCTCTTTTTCAGCCTCCTGGACTAGAGTGGTACGTTTGTTACAATCTATGAGCCTGCATTGATACATCATTATCATCCAAAGTCCTTAGCTTGCCTTAGGGTCAACTCGGTGTGATGTTCTGGGTTCTGACAGATGTACAGCGACCTGTCCGCACCCCTGTGGTCCATACAGAGTGGTTTCACCCCTCCAAATCCTCTGTGCTCTGCCTGCCCATCCTTCTTTCTTCTCTAACCCCTGGCAATCATTGATCTTGCTGTTTCCATAGTTTTGCCATTTCCAGAACGCCATATTGTTGGATTCATGCATTACACAGCCATTTCAGATGGTCTTTTTTCACTTAGTAAGATACATTTAAGATTCCTCCATGGCTTTCCATTCTCTTTAGCATTGAGTACTATCCCACTGTCTGGATGTATCAAAGTTTGTTTTTCTCTGCACCTACTGAAGGGATTCCCATTTGCTTCCAGGTTTCAGCAATCATGAATAAAGCTGCAATAAACATTTGAGTGCAGGTTTTTGTGTGGGCACAATTTTCATCTCATTTGGGTAAATCCCAAGAAGGGCAATTGCTGGATTGTATGGTAAGAATATGTTTAATTTTGTAAGAAGCTGCCAAATTATCTTCCAAAGTGGCAGTTCCTTTTTGCATTCCCACTAGCAACGAATCAGAGTTCCCATTGCTTCACTTGCTTGCCAGCATTTGGTGTGGCCAGTGTTTTGGATTTTCGCCATTGTAAGGGTTGCAGCCTGACTTTTAAATCCTGATTCAATTCACCTTGTCTCTCTAAACGTGTTTGCGGTTTTTTCAAACAAGAACATCCTACTGTTGTCCAGCTTGTGTTCCAACTGAGCCCCCACCAGCCTTGGTTCTAGGTCTGTGCCCTTGTTTTTCCTCACATGAAAGCCTGCCACCTTCTGGGTCAAACCATGCTGTGCTCTTCTCCGCGGGATCTTCTCGACTATACCAGACATCATTTCTCTTCCGTTGATGTGAACGTCTCTAAAGACATGCTTGTCAACCCAGGAGATACCGAAGACTAGGTCCCATCCCTAGAGATTCTAACGTTATTGAACTATGAGCAAGGACCTTTAAAAGTCCTCCCGATGACTCTAGATGTGCTCCCAAGGTCAAGAATCAAACACTAGGACTCACGGTCTTCACCAGACAATCCAGTACCTTGTATGATCAGGGTCTCTGGAGGAAGGACTCAGCACTAGTAATTTTTAAAGCTTCCCAAGTGATTTTAAGGTAAAGTTCAGACTGAGCACCACTGGCAATTTACCTTACAATTTGCCCCATTTTATCTACTCAACTATATCCCCAGTTAATATTTGGGGTTTCTACTTTAAGATTGCTGACCCTTGGCTATTGTAAACAATGCGGCGATGAACATTGGGGTACACGTGTCTCTTTCAATTCTGGTTTCCTCGGTGTGTATGCCCAGCAGTGGGACATGGAAGCAACCTAGATGCCCATCAACTGACGAATGGATAAGAAAGCTGTGGTACATATACACAATGGAATACTACTCAGCATTAAAAAAAAAAATTCATTTGAATCAGTTCTACTCAGGTGGATGGAACTGGAGCCTATTATCCAGAGTGAAGTAAGCCAGAAGGAAAAACAATACAGTATACTAACGCATATATATGGAATTTAGAAAGATGGTAACGAGAACCCTGCATGCGAGACAGCAAAAGGAACGCAGATGTATAGAACAGACTCGTGGACTCTGTGGAAGAGGGCAAGAGTGGGATGATATGGGAGAATGGCATTGAAACATGTTAATTACCATATGTGAAATCAATTGCCAGCCCAGGATTGATGCTCGGGGCTGGTGCACTGAGATGTCCCAGGGGGAGGGAATCGGGAGGGAGGAGGGAGGGGGGTTCTGGAGGGGTAGCATATGTAAACTCATGGCGATTTCATGTCATTGTTTGGCAAAACCAACACAATAAAGTAAAGAAAATTAAAAAAAAAAAGATTGCTGACCCCAACCCACCCCCATTCCTAAAATACATCATAATACAGAGTACACAAAAGAAATTCAGTTCAGTTCAGTCACCCAGTCATGTCCGACTCTTTGCGGCCCCGTGGACAGCAGCGCCCCGTGGACAGCAGCACGCCAGGCCTCCCTGTCCGTCACCAACTCTCAGAGTTTACTCAAACTCACGCCCATTGAATCGGTGATGCCATTCAACCATCTCATCCTCTGTCATTCCCTTCTCCTCCTGCCTTCAACCTTTCCCAACATCAGGGTCTTTTCAAATGAGTCAGTTCTTTGAATCCGGTAGCCAAAATATGCAGTTTCAGCTTTAGCACCAGTCCTTTCAATGAATATTCAGGACTAATTTCCTTTAGGATTGACTTATTGGATCTCCTTGCAGTCCAAGGGGCTCTCAAGAGTCTTCTCCAGCACCACAGTTCAAAAGCATCAATTCTTTGGCACTCAGCTTTCTTTATGGTCTAGCTCTCATATCCACACATGACTAGTGGAAAAACCATAGCTTTGACTAGACGGACCTTTGTCAGCAAAGTAATGGCTCTGCTTTTAATATGCTATCTAGGTTAGTCATACCTTTTCTTCCAAGAAACAAATGTCTTTTAATTTCATGGCTGCAGCAGAAATTAATAGCAAGTAAATATCTAAATAGGTAAATTATTAAGTCTAAGCAGTCTGTTTAGTTTTATCAATTGTTTAGGTCCAAGGATTATGGGCAAGATCATATGTTTCAGTATCAAATAGGTTATTTATGAAATTACTGTCCCATGACCAAAGGCTAACAATGTACCTCCTGCTAAGTGCTTGATAAACATGCCATCTCTTAGAGCGCCTACAAGCTGAGTGAGCATTGAGCTTTACCCCAACAGTGGATGGTCTGTCACACCACTGAGGAAAAGAAAATGTCAATAAAAAATGAGGAAAGGAAGCATGCACTACAGATCTTTAGTGTTGAGGGTTTTGCTGATTCTCGTTTCATGGTTTTGTGTGATGTCATCATTTCCACTTGCTGACTTAAAAAAAAAGACTGTCAACCAGGCAACAAATGTTTCTTGCTAGCGCATCTGAGTTGAGCCTCGGGATTTTTCTTACCAACTTCACCCCATCCTGAAAATAAGAGTCAGACCTCGAGAAATTAGTTTTCTTCATTTCTTTCCCAGGCACAAAGCATATCAGGAAAAACCCACTGATGGTCTGTCACAGGAAAGTTCCCATGGGATGAGTCCCTCTCAGACAATCATGTTCATAATTAGTCCATCGACTCAGTTGTCTGCTGGAGTGGTTGAACTTTGCCTTCCCTAAAATTCACCTCTTTTAATGTTTTCTGCTCACTATGATGCTGCTATAATAAGAAAGCAGTGAGAATGTTTACTTTGTGAAAATATGTTGCTTTTAAGGATGCAAATGATGTTCAAGTGAACTTTAAGTCCATCAAAATGCAGAAGCCAGGTTCTGATTCAGAAAGTTGACTGAAAACCTGTGTTAATTTTTTCCTCCTCCATGTCCCAAAGAAACAACAGTAAAGATACCCAGAGAGGGATAAATTCATGGTAATATGTGACACTCCTCCATTCTTTTACCCTTTCAAAAAAATTTCCTTCAAGTAGCCTTTAAACAATTTTCTAAAATGTGTTGATAATGTCCCCTGATATCATAAGGATGTGGAAATCCTTGATTATGTATATGCTCTTCTAGGCAATGTAGCCATACACATCAGTGATAAATTATGAGCTGCTTCATCTTGGATGGGCCAAGCTTGGGAATATCTGCCATGCCCACAGCCCTTTTCAGAAGTGATCTTTCCCAAAATCTCACTGTTGCATGTGGTCTCCAACCCAGTTTAGGAGAGCCAGCAGATGAGTTTTCTCTAGAAAGACCCCTCTCAAGAGTTCTGAATTTAAGGCATTAGAATGAACCATCCATTTGGGGAATTTAGTGAAATACCCAAGAAGAGGGAGTAAGACATCAAAGTCATGAATAATCAGGAGTAATGAGAGACAATAAATAGAAGCCATGTAAAAGAGGGGAAGTTGGTGGGAAACAGCAGGAGTAGGAAAAGCAGAAATAATAAGTAGATGAAGGCCAGTAGAATCAAGACAGGGTTTTGGGGAATCCTTTTTAAGGAGGGCAGCCTTGGTCAGCATGCTTTTCTGGCTTTTAACCTTTCATGAAAATAGCAGTCCCATACACTAAAAATATCAATGCAGGAAGGTGGAAAAAAAGCATAGACTACCTGAAGTTCCTTTTTCTAAGCTACTTACCAAGGAAAACACAACCTCCCTGATTTCTTTTCTGCTAAACTATAAAGAAGCTCTTCAAGTATATACAGTCTATAGAAGAGAAGAAATACAGGGGGGAAAGGTCTGGATTTCAGCCCTAGGATTCCTTTTGAATTCAATGTCTGATTCCATAGGTTGTGTTTATATGACATCAAAGTAACTATTTTAACTTGTGGGGTGAAAAGGGAGTCTTTGACACCACATAGACAAGAGACTCAAGGACTTTTCTTGTTTAAGCTCTTCAGTTAGCATTTATAGAAAGAGCCCCTCTTCTGCCAGACTGCAGTGTCATTATTTTCCTCTTCCATAGAGGAGCCGTAAATCACTTAGAGGATAAAGTGGCAGGTGTTATATAAACACTGAACACAACTGAACATTCCTTTCAAATAATGTCATGGCAAAACCCACGAGGCTCAAGGAATTTGCAGTACTCTGAAGAAGAAAGCAATACAATAGCCTCGGAAATACTGACATTGCTAGTGAAGTAAATCTACAGTATTGACTTTGAGAAGAAAAAAACCCAAACACTAAAACAACAACAAAACAACAAGAAAGTCTATATTTAAAAGGAAGCAGCTAATATCAAAGTAAATAAAATGTCTTCCTATATCCAGAAGTACTGCTGCTTCCCACAGGTTTAAAGTGCTCTTGTGCTACAAAATTATAGTTCACTGTTGCCTGTGTGATTAAGGGAGTACAGTGGAAATGCCTATCTATCTCCTGGAATAGGTAAGAAGTAGAAAGGATAAAAGCTATTTCCTGTTGTTTTTCTTAGGACTTCAAGTCAGCTCTCTGCAACAAATGTTAGCTTCATTTTTACACAGAAACCCTTCATTTTCCTCTTCTCTTTGATCCAAGTCACACTGGTTTATTGAGCATCTAGTATGGGCCACTGATGAAAGATGCTGAATCCTTAATGACAAGGAAGCCTCAGTGTGGAGAGTGGGATTCAAATGGGGGCAAGAGTCTCTGTGGCCACAGGGCAAAAAGGACATGAGATGGGAAGTAACATCCAAAACAGACCTAAAAAGACTAGGCAGGTGGAGATGGCAACAGGCTGTGTTCCATGTTGAAAGAACAGCACAAGCCTGAGTACACAAAATCGTAAGGCTCTGAGACAAGAGCAAATAGTTTGGCATAATTGTAGAGGGGTACGGGGAGACACTTGAAAGGGTAGATGAAGGCTATATTAGAATTCTTTAGGTTCAGGATTTTGTAAGCTCAGAAATACAAGAATTGGCCCACTTCACTGGAAAGTCAAGGGGTCCTCTGGCTTCGATCAAAGCTGGATCCAGGGACTCCACCTTGCCTGTAAATGTCCCCTCTTTTCTCCCTGTTGGTTTTATCATCGTGTTTTACTTGTTAACTACTAGCAGCTTCAATCTCTTATCATACCAATTCTAGCAGTCTCAACAGAAAATGAGCTTCTTTTTTTCAACTGCTCAGCCAAGACTCAGAATAGAGATCCTTTGATCTGATTTAAATCAGTTCTGCCTCTCCCTGAACCAGTTACTGTGTCTTATGTCCACTCCTGGAGCCAAGAAGAGGGATCAGTGCCAGTCAATTCATATGGACAAGGGAATGAGTCCCCATAAGGAATCTTTGACACTACCAAAACAAGAGCTGGCTTCTGGGAAAGAAAAACAGCAGGTTTTTCCTTTTGGGGGGCTCTGAAACCAAACTGAAGAATATGCACTTGATTCAGCCATGGAGAGTCATCAAACATTTTAATGCAGAGAACCAGAATAATGAAAGCTATTCCAGAATGATCTGGTCTCAAGATGAAGGAAAAAATAAGAGAGTTGAGACATAAGAGGCTCTCTTATCAATAATCTTATCAGTAATCATTTCTGAAAAAGAAAATGAGGGTCCAAACTAGAATTGTAGTCCTAATGTGAAGGTGATGGATTAGAGATGGAAGTTGCATCGACTTGGTTATCAGCTGAATTCTGTGGAAGAGAAAGAAATGAGTCATCACAGATGACTCTTGTTTGCAAACCTGGTCAACTGGAGAAAAAGGGAGTTAGGAGTAGTTTGGGGGTGAAATTAGTTGAGCTTGGCAGTACTGAGTTTGAGGATGGGTGATGCTCCCAGTGGAGATTTTCATCAGGGAAGTCAATACAATCCAGAAGCAGAGCCAGGTCCATACAGGTAAAGGGGAAATATCAAGGTCATCCCAGGAGACAGTAATATAGGCCCAGGGCAAGGGCAATCCTGGGGCAGAGAAGGACCATTCGAGCTGGTTCCCATGTTCATCCCATCAGTTGTGTGGCGGTCCCAGCAGGTACTGAAGAGCAATCAAGAGCCTGGGGTCTCGCCCAGGTGGTCTCAGTGGAGAGGTAACAGAGGTAAGGAAAGCATACAGGGAAGATGGTGTGATCAGCTGATTTTTTTCTTGATCTCTTCCCTGATAATTAAAAGCTCTCATTTCTTCCTTCCACTGTCTTACTTTTTCACTCTTCATGTATATTCTGACTCTCCAAAGCTTTTAGCGGGTCTGCACTATCTTTTTATTCCCAAGTCTCTAGTTAACTGTTCTCAAAATAACTCCTCTGTGGATTTTCAGCTCCTCTCATCTCTGTCACATTCATTCCAACAGTTCTTATGAAAGAAGCCATTCCAGTGCAGGAAGATCTTTGCTCTGATTCAGTCACCGTGTGACTAGGGCCAAATTATTGGTCTTCTGAAACCTCCATTTCCTCACCTGAAAAAAAAAATAGTAACCATACCTACTTTATAGGGTTGCTGTGAAGATTAAGTAAAATGCGTGTGGTACAGAAGCAATAATGGTGTGTCCTAGTGGAAAATGGTTGGCAAGGCAGGAGTTTTAATCTAGATAAGAACTCCATCGCCCTGCTCCCGAATTGTTTTCTCCACTCCTCACCTCGCCCTCCTCCCTGCTACCCTCCCAGAAGCACACAACAAGTTCAGTCTGAGACCCCCGCAGACAGCGCTCACCTGCACAGGTCACAGAACCTCAGCAGATGGAGGACGGCGACCTCCTTCACCTTTGCCTTGAGCATGGTGAGGCTGCTGGCACGGCAGAGACTCTCATGGCCCTGGGTGTGCAGGGGCAGGGGAGGGAAGGGAGCTTCCAAGCCTCTGAGCAGCCATCACCTCCCTCACAAACAAACCAGAACACCGCTAACATTCGTTCCAAAGTGAGGACCTGGGGTGTGTGGGATGTGGAGGGTGTGCTGTCACCAGAGATTGTAGGCGAGAGGCTGGCATGTTCTAGTAAAGTGGAAAGGAGCAGGACAGGGTTACAAGCACAGACCAGCAGGTGAGCTGGGAAGACAAGTGATGAGAAGGAAATGGGGCCATGTGGGAGAGACGCAAAAGGCAAGGCAAGGTTGCCAAAGCCTAGTGTCCTGCTTTTCTCTGCAGGCTTGAGACCGGCCTCCAGCCTCTTCCTGTGCAGAGGGTGGGAAAGAATCTGCAGGGTAAAGAAGCCCAGGAATATCTAGTTCAGAAAACTAGCTTTGTGAGATTTTCTACTTTGTTCATTTGCTACCAATTAGAGTCAAGAGCCTGGACTTCCCTGGTGGCTCAGTGGGAGAGAATCCACCAGCCAGTGCAGGAGACACGGGTTCAATCCCTAATCTAGGAAGATCCCACCTGCCGTGGAGCAACGAAGCCCATGTACCACAACCCTTGAACTCTAGAGCCTGGGAGCTGCAAGTACTGAGCCCACCTGCCCTAGAGCTGTGCTCATTAACAAGAGAAGCTGCGGCAATGCAAAGCCTGGGCACTGTGGCTAGAGAGTGGCCCCCGCCCTGCAACTAGAGCAAAGCCCACCTGCAACAGTGAAGACCCAGAACAGTGAAAGTAAATTTTAAAATAAAATAATTTTTAAAAAGAGCATCAGTTTAGTTCAGTTCAATTGCTCAGTCATGTCCAACTCTTTGTGACCCCATAAACCGCAGCACACCAGGCCTCCCTGTCCATTACCAACTCCCGGAGTCCACCCAAACTCGTGTCCCTAGAGTCAGTGATGCCATCCAACCATTTCATCCTCTGTCATCCCCTTCTCCTCCTGCCCCCAATCTTACCCATCATCAAGGTCTTTTCTAATGAGTCAGCTCTTCGCATCAGGTGGCCAAAGTATTGGAGCTTCAGCTTCAGCATCAGTCCATCCAATGAACACCCAGGACTGATCTCCTTTAGGATGGACTGGTTGGATCTCCTTGCAGTCCAAAGGACTCTCAAGAGTCTTCTCCAACACCACAGTTCAAAAGCATCAATTCTTCAGCGCTCAGCTTTCTTTATGGTCCCACTCTCATAGCCATACATGACCACTGGAAAAACCACAGCTTTGACTAGATGAACCTTTGTTCACAAAGTAATGTCTCCACTTTTTAGTATACTCCTTCCTTATCTTTATGTATTGTGGTATCCCACCAAAAGAGTGAAGCAGGAGGACGTGGAGAGCCAGCGCAGGTGGCCCCGGAGGGTATGGGAGGCCTGTGTGTGCCGCGGGCGGGGCCGCGCACAGCGCTGCGGATCCTTCGTTCCCACAGTGGGGCTGGGCCAGCACCAACAGCGTATCTAGGAACGACCCTTTAATGAATCGTGCTGTTTTGAAAGGGCCTTTCATCCATCAGGCTGACCCAAAGTAAATACAACTGTGGCATTCGGAAGCTGTGAAGAAAGCCCTTCTCTTTGGCACTGGGATTACAGCTGGAGCTGACACGGCACAGAACGCAGTGATTTATGCAGCGGGAAGATGGCTGGCTGTGGGGCAACAGGGAGATTTTCTTCTGCAGGAATTTCTGTCACGGCCTTTCCTGACCCTTCAGTCTGGTGATTGAAATTTAAAAGTAAAATGAATGCCTTTTCCATGAGTTATGGAGTTTTCCTCTCCTACACTTAGCATAACTTACTGCTTGGGGGAAAAAAGGATAAAGGGCCCTGTTCAGTCAAATGTCTGAATTAATGATCTCCCTGAGCATCTCGGATTTAAATGGTAGGTTTGAGGGTTCAGAGAACCTGGGTGTTTCCAATGAGACATACAGCTCTATTAGGGCTTGTAATAGAAAGAGGAGCTAATCAGCAAAATGGTGATGAACTCCCAGTGAGGATAATGGCCTCAGTTTAGAAGTAATTTTAAGCTGTTCCAGTGAACACCAGCGGGCCTTGATTTCTAAGCCCTGTCTGCTCATGTTGACCTGGTTTCAGGAAACTGATTCACAAAATCACCAGCCCTGACCTTACCAAAGGGGAGTGGTAGAAAGAGGGCGAAGTATGTTTACTTTAGATTTGCCAAAATAAATCTAGTGATTTAACCGAGAAAGAATGAGCATCGTTAGAGCTGGGGGCAGAGAAGGCCAAATGGAACTATATGATGGGTCTCTATTTCCCTGAAATTGCTTTAACATTTAAATCAAAAGTTTTCAAGATATTTTTACAATGGCATTTGACACTACAGGAAGTCAGGGAGAAAGGATGTCTGTTGTACTACAATGGACAAAACACCAGGACCAGCCTGTGGGTTGTCATTGTTTCCTTCTAGACAGACGTGCTCCCTAAAGCCATCAGCATCTGTGATAAGACAGCTTTGAGAGAGTGAGGCTGGAATGCAGATGTCCACATTCAACAGCTGAGACAAGCAGCGTGATGCAGAGAAGAGCGTCTGATTAGAACCAGGACACCTTCACCCTGGCTGGCTGCTGAGACAGCCTGCACCACAGCAGCCTCACAGGGAAGGACAGGGAGAGGTTCTGAGAGGGAGGCTTCCTGAAAGCCTTCCACCCACCAAGCCTGCCTGTCAGAGGACCGAACACAGAAACGAGGCACTTAGCATTGGATGCATGAGAAAAACCTGTATGATGCAAGAATGCAACATCACACACATGCGGAAACCTCACGGTTAGCTTTCTGACAATCTCTGGGACCCACCGGGCCTATGAGGAACTGCCTGGCAAGTCAAGATGGGGCTCCAGTATCCAATAAGCACCGATTGAGCGGCGCCTACACCCCAGGACAGGGGGCTTTGTCTGTGCCGTTCACTGCTGTCACCGTTCCGGACGGGACAACCACACTAGCAGCTACGCAAGCACTGGGGCACCGAGATTCTGTGTGTTAGCTCGTCAACCTAATGAAATCAACACAGTCACTCCTGTCTTATAGCTGAGGAAATGGTGACTTAGACTGGAAAAGCAACTTGACCAAAATCTGGCAGAGCTAAAGGACAGGGAAGCAAAGTGAAACTGAAGAATTAGTAGGAGGAGGGCGTTTAGGTGACCAAGGGGTAAGAAATGCGGAAACCGAGAGCAGATGGTTAGATGCAAGTCAGACCGCTCGCCAGGGATTGGCAGCCCTGTGACGTCTGTACCTGGGAACCACAGGTACTGAATGCTCCTGCTCGATGGGGCTGGGCCCAAGGGCTTCTCACACTTGAATGTGTATGTGAATCACCTGGGAATCCTGTTCAAACTGCAGCCTGATTCAGCCGGTCCTGAGAGTCGGCATTTCTGACAGGTTTCCAGGTGACGTGATGCTCCTGGTTTAACACTTCCATTTGATCAGTAAGAATCTAGATGGGCCTAAGAACCAAGGCTAAATGGTTTATAAGGTTCACAAGGCCAAGTTAAAACAATAAAGACGATGGACTGAGTTTTTCTTTTTTCTTTTTCTATCTGCTAGATTGCCGGTTTGTTATAAAAGGATACCACTCGGAAGAGCCAGATGGAAGAGGCACTTTCAGGACATGGTATGGGAGAAGGGGTGCAGCCTCCACACCCTGAAAGGTATGCCTCCCTCCCAGCACCCCAACCCAGAAGCTCTTCAAACTCCAGTTGCTGGGTTTTTATATAGCTAACTTCATTCAGCATTTCTCTTTTTATTTATGTTCTTATAATTCCCTTTATTTGCAACACAGTCGTATTACAATAGACCGACTATATGAACACCAAATTTAATCATAGACAAAAACGTTGGAAACCCTATGTCAGTCTCCATATTTTTTTTTCAAAAACCTAGGAACTGTGGAAGTGACCCAACCTTGCAATTTGTAGATGGGGAGACTGAAGTCTGGAGTGGAGAAGTGCTTTACCAGTTACTAGAAGATGCAAGCTGAGCATCTCTTGGCCCTGAAAGGTAAAGAATAAGGCTACAGAGGTAGGTAGATTAGAATATACTGCAGAGAGCCTTACTTGTCACAATGAGAAACCTAGATTATGAATATTATGAATATTCTGATAAGGAAAAGTGCTAAAAATTCTGATTTAGGGTAACGAATCTGGGAAAAGAGCATAGCATTAAGTGCTGGAGGCTGGGAGATCAATTCAGAATCTAATGCCTTATTAGCCTGATCTATAAAATAGAATGTAAGAAATGCCATCTGTCTTAAGAAGCACTTATGTTCCTCAAAGAAAGAAAAATTTCTGCAATAGAACAATGACACGATGATTTATCACTTTGGAGTATTTATTTTCTATGTATTGAATTGGTCTCATATACTTATTTAGACATTACTGTCTTATTATGTATTACCCTTATGCATTTTTAAAAGTAAACCATGAGCCAGATGGATTGGTTAAGGTCAGGGCTCCCAGAATAGGCACCAAGCCACCTCAGGGAGCCAGTGAGCTAACGGGGTACCGTGGGATGGTTCCTATTTTCAGGGGAAACACAGTGATGTTTGACATATGTTGGACCTGGTACCGACTATGTGCTCAAGAGTTATTCCTGAGTTCAACGTGGGCTCAGACTACACTTTGATGGCGCTGTATTTTGTCAAGTGGGTTTATTGGCAATTGCTATGATAAAAGAAGCCAGTACTGAAAAAACAACGTGGGTAAGGAAGGGAAGGTGCTGGGGTCCAAGCTGATTCTGCTGTTTGAAAAGCTGTGTAGGGCCCAAAGGCACCCCCATGCCACTAGGGAGTATTCTAGTTATCCAAGAGGGGAGTTAAGAAGGTTTTGTTTGGGAGCTTGTTTGTGTATTTATTTCTTTCTATTCTTGGCTGTCCTGGGTCTTCCTTACTGCGCCTGGACCTTCTCGAGCTGTGAGTGGGGCTCCCCTCAGTCGCAGGGCGCGGGCGTCTCATTGCGGTGCCTCGCTAGCTGCAGAACGCAGGCTGCAGGCCACGCAGGCCTCAGCAGCCGGGGCATGCAGGCTCAGCTCAGCGGCTGGAACGCGTGGGCCCCAGAGCACTGACGCAGCAGCCGTGGTGCATGGGCTTAGTTGCTCTGCACACGTGGAATCTTCTCGGACCAAACCGAGAAGATCAAACCGGTGTCCCCTGCATTATAAGGTGGATTCTATCCCCTGCACCATCAGAGAAACCCCAAAAGTTATTTTTACAAATGGCTATCAAGTTGTTGGATCAAAGGATTTCGAAGATGAAACTGTTAGGTATTTCTTTTAGCCTAGATGTGCTATGAAAAGAACTCAGGCCCTAGAAATGTCATGACCCAATAAAGTTTGAGAATCTCTGGGTATTCCTAAAGTTTCTCCACACTCACAATGCACCTTTCCTGGGCCCTTCTCTGTTTCAAGCAGTCTGCACCCATGTTTCATCTGTTTAGAAACATCCTCTGTGCCATGGATGCCCTGTGACGTGGCATGTTTTAAAGAATGCTCCACTACTGTTTCTGCAATTTTAAAGCCCCATTCATTCTGAAAATATTGTTGCTGGAAAATATCCCAGTTTGTCCAATAGAAGGTTTTAAGGCAATCGCCAAGACTCATATTCTGTCCTTGAATAGTCTGTTAGGAGCTAACAGTTGACAATGAATTCCATTTATTTCATCAGGAAAAATCTGTCAGACTGAGCTAGCATAGGCAATGACAAATACACCACTGGTGATACCTTCCTGTCAACCCGGCACCGCTACTACACGGAGAGCAAGTGTAAGTGGCCACTGAGAATAAAACCTATTAACAATTTCAAAGACGTTACCACGTGAAAAAAGGTTCATGTATCAAGAAACCAACAAAATATAATACCTATCTCACAGTGCCTTGAGAGTCGAGGTAATAATGTGAAAAGATGTGTCGGAAGCAGTATTATTCTGATTAACTTCCAGGAGATAAGGGCCTAAGGAAAATACTGAAAGAGGCCATAGAAAAAGGGCTACAGTGTTAGGAAGCACTGAGTACAATCAACAGGATTTCAGAATTAGAACATAAACTTGCATCATCAGCAGCTCTCAACTGGTGGAGATTGTCCCATGAGTGCCTGGGGAGGTACTCGCACCTACATTAAAACCTCGTAAGAAATGTACAACCCACCTGACAAGTCCTTGGCCCCCTTTATATCTTGTTCGAAAGTCATTGCCACAGACTCAAATTATGTGCTCTTGACCCTGACATATATTCACTGGTCGAATTCAGAGAGAGCCCTTGGTTAAATTGAGAAATGTCCTCATATTTACAGGAAATCACATATATTTCACTCTTGAAAAAAAGTAGTTTGGTGAACGTGAAAGTCACTCAGTCGTGTCCGACTCTTTGCGGCTGCTTGGACTTATGCAGTCCACGGAATTCTCCAGGGCAGAATACTGGAGTGGGCAGCCTTTCCCTTCTCCAGGGGACCTTCCCAACCTAGGGATCGAACCCAGGTCTCCCACATTGCAGGCAGATTCTTTAGCGGCTGAGTCACAAGGGAAGCACCATAGTCTGGTATCTAAATTTTAAAACTGATTTTGGTAGAAATAGGCCTAGGTTATAGGTTCTGACTATACCTTTTTTCCTTAATTGAAGTGTAGTTTACCCACAATATTAAATTAGTTTTGGGTGTGCCACAAAGTGATCTGGTGTTTTTGTAGACTGCACACCACACAAGGTTCTTATAAAACGCTGACTGTACTCCCTGTGCTGACCTCTGGTGGTCGTGGTGCCCTGTCGTGTCTGACCCTTTGCGACCTCATGGACTGCAGCTCACCAGGTTCCTCTGTCTATGGGATTCCCCAGGCAGGAATACTGGAGTGGGTTGCCATCTCCTCCTTCTCTGGGGGATCTCCCGGATCCAGGGCTCTCCTGCAACGGCAGGCAGATTCTTTCTACGTGTACTTTCCGGCCACTTTACAGGGAGTCGGAAGCAGTTCTTTGCCATCTCTAGCCTTTCCTGGCACTAAGCAGAACCTTCTATCAGTCCCTTACAGTGATCATTCTTTTGCAGACTTTCAAGGCAGCCAGCACAGAATGGCGAGGCAGTCACAAAGCATAAATGGGAGTCAGAAAAATGTGCTACCTTTGGAGCATAAGATCTCAGGTCCACGAGCCCACTGCATCCCCGATTCACGGGCTCAGCCCTGGGGATGAGCTAGCACAGGCAGCTTGTACCCACTCCGCTCGTCTGGCACAGAATTCTGTTGCACCAACTGTGCATATAGACATTCGGTGAGAGTGACTGATGTGATTTTTTATGTTTCAGGCAAGAATGTCTTGCAAATGCGACAGGCCGGCAGGTCAGCGGGGCCCTGGGGGTAAAGTGCCTGCACTCCGGCAGCCACCCATCTGGGTGGTCTGCAGTACCGCCGCGATGCCAGCTGGGAGGAAGCATTGCGCCTGGTGCAGGGAGGCGTTAGTTTGTCCTGGGTATCCTCTGATATGTCTATTCACAGCAGCTCGTACAGATTCTGAAGCCAAAATTTTTCCTGGGTGTGTTGAGATTGTACTCAGAGCTTGTAGATAGTCAGGGGTGTGGTAGGTAACCAGGATACTGTTCCAGACTTCTCTGGTGCAGGAATAATGCACAACTCCCCTTGGTGGAACAACACCCGGCTGGAACTGTTCCCAGGATCCAGCCATCTAGGGAGAAAGTCAGCAGCTGCACTTTACAGCACTGTAACATTTGTTTTTTAACTCGTAATTTGCACCTCTTAATCCCCTTCACTTGTCTCGCCTTCTCCTTTCCACTCACCACAAGCTGGAGCTCCTTCTCTGTATCTATGACTCTTGCTTCTGTTTTGTTACATTTGTTTGTTTTTTAGATTCCACATGTAAGTGAAAGCATGCGATGTTTGTCTTTCTCTGTCTGACTTAGTGGTGGCTCAGCTGGTAAAGAATCTCCCTGCAGTGCTGGAGACCTGGGTTGGATCCCTGGGTTGGGAAGATCCCCTGGAGAAGGGAAAGGCTACCCACTCCAGTATTCTGGCCTGGAGAATTCTAGGCCAGAAAAGAGTCGGACACAGCTGAGCAACTTTCACTTTCAGGTCCATTCAAGTTATCACAAATGGCAGGATTCATCCTTCTCTACGACTGATACTTCTGTGTGTGTGTGTATACACCGTATCTTCTTTATCTGTTCATCTGCTGGCAGACACTTAGATTTCTTTTGTATCTAGGCTGTTGTTAACAATGCTGCTATAAACATTGGGGTGCATATATATTTTCTAATGGATGTTTTTACTTTCTTTGTATAAATACCCAGGAATGGAATTGCTGGATCGTATGATAGTGTTATTTTTAATTTGGAGGGAAACCTCCGTACTGTTCTCCATAGTCGCAGCCCGATTTACATTCCCACCAAAGGCTTCCCGTTTCTCCGCATCCACGGCAGCACTCACAGTTCGTTGGCTTTTGGACGACAGCCCACCTGACAGGCCTGAGGTGATGTCACTGTAGCTCTGAGTCACAGTTCCCTGATAATTAGTGATGTTGAACACCTTTCCATGTTCCTATTGGCCATCTGAATGTTTCCTTTGGGAAAGTGCCTGTTTTTCAAATTAAATTGTTTGTGATACCGTTTATTAGCCGTGTGACCTTGGACCCCTAAGCCTCAGTTTCCTCATATCATACAATAGAAATAATTGTAATGTCCCCTCATAGAATTGAAATGATTAAATAAGATAAGGCGTAAACCACAGATCTTGGCTTACATTTAGTGTTTAAGTGTCAAAAAGGCTGGGATAGTCTAGTTCCTTTGCCACTTCTTTGGCAGAATTAGATTAGGTTTCTCCTGGGAGTTTGTTCTCCTGCCTAAAATTTCATTTGGAAAAGTCTCATGAGCAGTTAATAAACAGAAGGCAGATGCGAATCACACGCAGGATATCTTCCCTCATCCCTCCATTACTAGCTTTTCCCTGCTCCGTGCCACCACCACAGAGTTCCTGATCCAGAACTGCACCTTCTAATTGGAAACCTCGCTTCCTCCCTCAGCGCGCTGGAATCTGTTCTCTGCCCACATTTCTATTTGTTCTTTGGAGTCTGTCACTGCTCAGGCTGAAATCCCCCAGCAGCTTCCCACTGCACTGAGTAAAACCCAAGCCCAGCACCTCGACTTCCCGGTTCCCACCACACATTCATCTCTTCTCTCCACCCACGGTGACCTGCCTTTTGTTCCTGCAGCAAGCTGACCCCATTCCCACTGCAGGGACTTTAATGCTTCCCTGTGCTTATCGCTTTTCCCTCTGCTGTTTTTCCCGTTCATTGGTTGATTCAACAGCCGTGATTCTCCACCTACCCCCAGCCCCAGCCTTCAGACGTTAGACTCTGTGAGAGCAGACGTTATTTTGCTCTTTGCTGTTTTCCCAGTGCCTAAAGCCCTATCTGGCATTGATGAGGTATCCTATAAGCAATTGCTTCATCATAAATAGACACACACTCATTAAACATCAGCAGATTACCATTACCTATGTACCCTTCTCGGTACAATTTCTCAGGGACGACATTCTGCAAGCATAGAGTAGAATCCATTTCCGACAGTGAAGGACTGAGGGTCTTGCCCAGGTGCTCACAGACAGTTTGCACGGAGCCAAGGAAATGATGATTCATTGTCACCTCCCTTTGTCTGAAACTGTTTTGGAACCGAAAGCTCATTGTAGGATTTTTTTCCTCTTGTATCTAGAAAGCTTTCGGGTTCTGGTTCCTGGAAGATTTTCTTGTCAGTCTGTACAGACAATACATCTCAAAGACTGACATCCTGTAGCAATCTGAACAACTTGCAATGATTTGATTCTCCTAGCATTTAACAAGTAAGCGATTCCAAAATTCCAGGCTAGGCTCTGAATAGCTACCAAAGGAGGAAACTTTATCTCCTCATGTTCATCAACACACAGGAATCTCCCTTTCTCTCTTTCTCTCCCTCTCTCTCTCATTATCTCTGTCTGTTATTGGTGGACAAAATGTCAATTTACTGTTCAGATTTACTTCTTCAAATTCTTTACTCGTGAATTGGGCAGAAACTGCAAGCCAAACACATTTATTTCATTCTGAAGGACTAGTTTCTTTCAGGCCATCAGCAATAACAGCATATAAATCTGTCAGCAAAATAGTAGTTGTTCAAGGAAAATCTGTAACTTAATTACAGAGAAGGTGCAGCAGAAGAAAATGGTCCTCAAATTCTGAATCAATGTAAAAAAGATTGTTCAGTTTATTTAAATTAAAATGTTCATTGAACAACCACTGTTACTCTCCAGGTACAATGCAGTCAGCAAGCTGGACACCTGAGCTTTGGGAAAGCGTGGAAAATGTCCAACACAAGGCTAGGCACACAGAAGGTGCTCAGCAAACACTGATTCTCCCCTAAGTATCTTGATTTCTCCTGTGAGTCTGGGCATGTGTCTTCAAAAGTACCTGACTCAACTCAACTCTGATATGTCCCCAGGCGGGCCCTGGCAGGGGACAGCAGCCCAGCTTGACAGCCTGGTCTGTGCCCAGCATGGCGCAGAGCTCTCGTGCACAGAAAATCTCCTTTCTGTCTCCATAGGTTGGTCTTTTGTTCCCGTTTGCCAAAATAGGAAACGGGAGCACTTGGAGATCAAATAAGTTGCTCGGTAACGTGTGATAGATACAGAATGCAAATTAAGTTTTGTTCATCCTTAGCCATATTCATCCCACTCAGAACACAGTTATTGATCACCTGGAATCCCTGAGGCTGAGGAGTCAAACAAACAGGACGTGCTCCAAATACCCAAAAAGCTTTCACTTGATGTGGGATGATACATGTAAAACAGGATCTTTTTGAAAGTGGAATTATTATCATGGAGGTACACTTGGTAGGCTTCGCAAGTGGTTCATACCCTAAAGAATCTGCCTGCTATGTGGGAGACCCAGGTTGGATCCCTGGGTCGGGAAGATCCCCTGGAGAGGGGAATGGCTACCCACTCCAGTATTCCTGCCTGGAGAATCCCATGGACGGGGGAGCCTGGTGGGCTGCAGTCCATGGGGTCTCAAAGAGTCGAACACAACTGAACGACTAACACTTTCACTTTTCACTTTTTTCACACGTGGTAGGGCAGAAGAGAAAATGGCTCATTCTGCCAAGGTGGAGTGGTGAAGACTTCACCAGAAGACAGTAACAGATGAGTTCTGAAAAGCTAATAGGAGCTCCCGTGAGCTGTAGGAGGAAGAGGCAGAGACGAGGTGGTCTGAGTGCTGGGGCGTGGGCGAGGGGGGCCGCAAACACCGGGTCCAGGACCTGAGGACCAGCAGGCGTTCAGAGCAGCCTCAGGCTCCTGTTTGGTCCTCCAGCTGGGTTTTGTGAAAGCGGTGTTCTGGTGATGCTGACCTTGCAAGGGCCCTGAAACTAACCCGTCAGTCACTCCTTTGCCTTAATTTAAGGAGACCTCTATTAAAGGGAATGGCAGACACCCCAGGAGGAATGCAGCCTTACAAGGCACTAATGCCCTGCCCTTAATTGCTTCACCAGATTAATTAGGTGGCTCCCCAGCTAGGCCCTAATCAAGCGGGGACAGAACAGGTAAATGTTGACGCAGTGAGGGAGAAAATGAGGTTCAAAGCACTGGGCACAACCTGCGAAGAACCGGGCTCAGGAATCTGGGCAGAAATGGGTCCCCGAATACAAAGGAGAGAAGGAGGGGCAAGGAGCTTTAACGACCAGAGGAGTGCAGGAGGCTCATAGGCCCTCAGGCCGCCTGGAAGATGCCTTTCACTGCCTGAGACAGGCTCTCTGTGCTGGAGGGACCCTCGCCTGGGGCGGGGTGTGGACCACTCGTGTCCCCTTTACATCCGGCCGCCGCATGTAGAGCTTGGAGCAGAACTCTGGGTGCTTTCTGTGCGTTCCCTCAGCCAACCCACACGACCATGCCATGAGCGACACTTTCAGTTTCCAGGTTTCCCAGGAAACTGAGGCTCAGAGAGTTTAACTAAATTGCCCACAGTCATACAACTGAGCAGCAGAGTCAGGGTTTGAGTCTAGATCCGTTTGGCTCCAGTGTCTTAACTGCTAAGCCAACCTCACACCTCTCAACATCCACTCCAGCAATCTCTACCTTGACTCCTCTGACTGGCAGAGGTTCCCATGGCTTGTGGAGGTGGTTTGATGTTTAGAAATCCTTGGATGCATTTAAAAAACACCATCCCAGCTCCATTTGCACCCCACATGGGCGGACTTTACTGCCCCTCATCATTGCCTGGAGCTGCGCTCTGCGGGACACCGGGAGACTCATGCTCCCCGCTGTCTGAACACCAACGGAAGAGTCACATCCCAGGGAAGCTGCTGGATTCTTGCAGCAGGAAGTGATAAAACTGGAATTACAACCCAAGTCTGTTTGGACTTAAAGTAAATGCATGTCTCCTCCATGACCTTCTCAGATGATGCTTGAGCTGAATTGGACCAATGTGTCCTGCTGCGGCTGCTGCTAAGTTGCTTCAGTCGTGTCTGACTCTGGGCGACCCCACAGACGGCAGCCCACCAGGCTCCGCCGTCCCTGGGATTCTCCAGACAAGAACACTGGAGTGGGCGGCCATTTCCTTCTCCAATGCATGAACGTGAAAAGTGAAAGTGAAGCTGCTCAGTTGTGCCGACTCTGCGCGACCTCATGGACTGCAGCCTACTGGGCTCCTCCATCCATGGGACTTTCGAGGCACGAGTACTGGAGTGGGGTGCCATTGCCTTCTCCGGACCAATGGGTCATAGAGGTGCAGAAAAGTGGGAACTGTAGGCAGAGGTAATACCACAGGCAAAGGTGTGTAGTGTAGGCAAGGTGTGGCAAAAAAAAGAAAAAAAGCCTGGAGATTGGTGAGGAACTTAATATGCTGGTGGGAGAAGATGGATGGCAGGAGATGAGACTGGAAAAGGAGTGTGGGATGATGTTGGGAAGGTGATGATCTGGGAGACATCCAGTGGAGGGAAATGCCCTCATTGTTGATAAGATGAAGCAGGCGTATGAGGACTATGCAGAGAACACAGCCTGCAGTGTTGTTGGCTGGTTACTACTAAGTTATACTGAAGCCTCACAGATGGATACTTAGAAACCAAGGCTCAAGGTGAGCACTTAACTAGTTGACAAAGGGGCCCTTAACTCCTGCAGAGGGAGAGCATCAAGATCTGGTTGCTGAGACTGCTGAACATCAGCAATATTTAAGTCCTCACCCAAAGGGAGTCTGTGTGATACGTGAAGGGCTGAAACTGGGAAAACCTGGGACACAGCAATGGGAAATGGGAAAATCTGGCGGGGTGCTTCTCTGTGGAGCCCCCTGAATTGCCAGAGCTTGGAGAAGTGGCCTGACTCCCTGGAGGAAGAACTAGCAGCTCCGAGAAGGAAGATTCAGCCGAGTTCTTTTTCCCACAAAGCACCATATGATAACCCCTCTCAGAAACTAATTCTACCTGCGTGTCTGACTGCCAAGCTAATTACTAGGATTAACCCCGCATAACCTGACTGAAGACTTGGCTGTACCTGAGAAGGAAGGAAAGCAATTTCCGTTGAAGAAGCTGCAAGAATTAGCACGTGTTATATTAATACGTGGGCTGGGGGTTGCCTCTGGGATTGAATTCTGGGGGTACAGCGCTTGATCAAGGGAGTTACAAAATAAAACCAGACAAGAAAAAACTGAGTAACCTGAGACAGCTTTGTCAGGACAGGAGATTTACTGCCCTGGCAAGGACCCAGGGGGTGGGACAGACCTTCGGCTATGATGGCTCTTAGAGACCTGGAAAAAACAGTGTCCTAGGCTGGACAAAGGGGACATGCCCGAGTTGCCCTTCATATAGTATAGGAGGGAATAAAAAAGCTAAAGAAACTGGGATGCTGGAGTATTGATGCTAGGAGACCTACTGCGGGATTATGTGTCCCATGAGGGGCCCAGAAGATTCCAAAGCCACTGGGAATGTGCTGGTGAGAGGGGCACCGATAACACTCAGGAGTTCAGGGGTGGCCTCATCTGCAGGACAGGCAGATCACAGAAGTGGACTCGGGATGGGAAGTAAGAGAGGCCAGTCAGTAGAAAGAACTCAGCCACTAACAGCCAGAAGGCCACAATTATCATAACAACCAGCAAGGACAGGGCTGTGGCCAAGGATGCTTGACCCAGGAAGTTGTAGAGAAAATTAAGAGAGTGTGATATCCCAAGGGGCAAAACTGACCGGTGCTGCTTAATGTCTACAACCAGAAGCAACACCAGAGGGCACGAATAAGCTTCATGAACAGGTAGCCTCTGTCCCAGGTCACATCGATGACTGTCTGTGGGACCCCTTATGACCAGCTGTAGGAGGAAAAAAGCCTAAGCTTGGTGTGCTTATGGATCAGGTCAATATGTGGGTAGAAACTAAAAGTGGATGGTAATTGCATATACCTATATTCAGAAATGGCCTTGTAACACTGGGGAGGGGAAATCTCCCCAGAGAGGAAGTGATGTGTCTCATCATGAATGTTGTGTGTAACAAAAAGTGACCCTAGGCAAGAATATATATATAGATTCCCTGGCAGTGACCGATAACCTACCCAGATCATTAATCAGGAACCTAGAAGGTGAAGCACTGGAAGATTAGGAGTAAGAAGTTCTGGGATAGAAGCAAATAGACAGCAAGTTGTTATGGGCACAGAGTATGAGGGTTTTTTATTTTCCACAGTAATGCCCGGCAGAAAGTATCTACTATGGAAGAGACAGTGAACAATCAAGTAAACAAAAATGACAGTTGACAGGAGCCAACTTTCATTATTGTCACGGCAGAGTGAAAATACTGACCCACGAGCAGAGATGAGTGCTACACGTGAATCTACAACGTGTACTTCTCTTTGCTCAGGCTGGTCTAGCTGCCACCGCCTCTGAACATTTAGCCCGTGAACCACAGACACAAACTAGTTTTGATTCTGTGCCCTGGCGTTGCTCATTGAGCAAACCAAACCGTCTGCTGGGCCGCAGGCAAACAGCGCTGAGCCACTTCTACTTTAGAAGGGCCGGTAGTCTGCCCACAGAGGAATAGATCCCTATTCAGATATGCATTTGCCTCTCCTCTTCACAGATGCTCAGGCAGTGTCCCTGTCTGGAGGCTTACAGAATGCTTGAGCCACAGGACAGAATCCCATGTAACATGGCATCCAATCAGGGTAACCACTCCCTAGCCAGGAACACAGTTGGCATCACCCACTGCCCCCTCCAGAATCAGCCAGCCTCACAGAACACTGGAACAACCTACTGAAGACGCAGCTGAAGCACCATCTTTAGGCCCAGCAGGCTACAAGCAATGGGCTGGCATTAGAGGACCTCTAAATGTCTCAACAGGAAGAATGCATGGGCCTTCCCAGGTGGCCCTTGTGGTAAAGAACCTGCCTGCCGATGCAGGAGACGTAAGAAATATGGGTCCGATCCCCCTGGGTCAGAAAGATCCCCTGGAGGAGGGCATGGGAGTCCACTCCAGTATTCTTGCCTGGAGAACCCCATGGGCAGAGGAGACTGCTGGGCTACAGTCCACGGGGGTTGCAAAGAGTCGGACACAACTGAAGCGACTTAGCACGCATGCACGCAGGAAGAATACACCTGGGAACCAGGATGGGCACAGAAGTAGCCCCTCTCACACCAGTCTCAGTGACCTAGCCAGGAGCTCTGGGCATCTCCTTCCTTCAGTTCTGGACTCTGCAGGGCTGGAGGGCCTCGTCATTGACGGGGTCACACTCTTGTGGCGAAGGATGGCAAGAGCCCCTTGAAGTACAAGCTAGAACTGCTGCCCAACCACTCGGACCCCTCCAATCCAAGGACCAGCAAGTGAGAAGAGGAGTCAGCATCTTGGCAGAGATGATTTACCCCAACCAACAGAAGGAAGTAGGGCTGTATCAACAAGACGAGGGCAGGAACCAGGGTGTGTGCAACCAGAATAGCCCAGCTGGGTGCTCCTTGGTACTCCTTACTCAGCTGTAACTGTGACTGGACGTACGCAGCAACCCTGGCCTGAGAAGGGTATGATTTCCAATGTAGCAGACCCCTCGGGTAGGAGGGTTTGGGTTACACCTCTAGGCAAGCCAACAAGACCAGCAAAGGAGGTATCTGGGAGTGAGGAAAACTGAGCGGAAGGAGGGAAAGCACGGTTATCACTGAGGCCCTGAGACCTAATGTAGCCGCAGGAGGCATAGGTCATCCCACACACCTCCCTCCTCCAAGCTTCCGGCCAGGAATGAAGGCACGTGAGGACCACAGGGGCATGCATGGAGAAGTGAGTTGGTGCGGCATCCCGGCGGTCATGGGAAGGGGATGTGCAGGTCTCCAGGCTGCTCTAAGGAACGTGGTCACTGGCATCTCCCTGCTGCTCGGAGGAGCACTAAGACACGCTTCCCTCAGGCTGCTTGCCCTCACTGGCTGAGCACAGCGGGAGTGGGAGAGCCACCCAGCCCTGCCCCAAGGTTTCTCCAACAAGAAACTTCTGCTCAGTGAGGTCCCATCAGTGCAGGTGAGATTTTCTTGGAGCTTTGCTCTAGCCTGTGACTTCTCCCATCCAACTTCTCCCATCCCTTCCTCTTCTCCTTTGATGGTGTCTAGGAGCTCGCCCTGCCGACCAGGGCGACCCTGCACAGGCACTTCCCTCAAAGGCTCTCTTGCATGTCTAATCCTGTCTCGGCGACTGTTTTTTCAGAAGTCCTAAAAGATGCACCCACTGTACTTTATGTTCCACGAAGGCAGGAATCATACCTGCCTTGTTTGCTACTGTATCCCCAGCGTCCTGCACCATTGCCAAGAACTGAATTAGGCGGTACACTCCTTAATCCTAGTAGCGTCGATAACACAGGAGGAGTGGAACCCAGGCTGGATGGAGAAGGAGACAAGAAGGCCAGGATACTCTTTCAGAAATACTGGCTGTGAAAGAGAAATATTAGCAAGATTGGGGGGGGGGGGTGAAGGAGAAGGCACTACTGACAGGAGTTCTTTTGGAGCTGGAAAGGCGTGGTCACGTTTATATGCTGAGGAGAAGACAATGCAGAGGGCAAGACTGAAGGAACTAGCCATGGAATAACATTAAATAAGTGAGGAGCAGGGCTTGGGCGGGAGCACGGAGGAGGAGGTGACACGTTGAGCACTGCCTTGGAGTCCCTAAGTTCTAGTGTCACAGGAGGAAAGGTCGTCTGCTGCGGGAGAGAAAGGGTGGTGAGGGATGGTAGAGACCGTGAGGGGAGTGAGGGAGCTAGCCCCACAGTGAACGGACACAGGAACACTCTGGGAGAGGCAGAAGGCTGACAGGAGGCGTTGTTCTGAGGTCAGAACAAGGCGTCTGTAATTCCCGCCAGGGGATGTCTTCAGCCTCCCTGAGGAGTCCCTGTGGAGAGCTGCAGACGTGAGACCACTGTGGTGTACAGGGAGGGAAAGTGGCCCTGAGGAGGGCCGTGGGCGGAAGCCAGTGAGAGGAGGCTGCTGGTGACCCATCTTGAGTAGCGATGCCAAGGCCGGGCTTGGAGGAGGGAACTCACGCTGAAGGGAAGATAGGCTGACCACCCTTCTCCCTTGTGTCTTGTCTAATTCTCCCACATGGAAGTATTTTCTGCCCACAGATGAAGCCCCGGAGGCTCAGGGAGGTTTGTAGAACGTGCCCAATACTTTCCCTCAAAGTTCTGTGTATTGAAAAACTCACCCAAGATGTGGACTTGACTAGGTCAAGAAGATCTCTCTCCAAGGGAACGGAGGTAATTGCACTGGCTGTGTTCAAAATGGGCTCTGGCAGGAATTTTAAGAAGTTTTGCAAATGACATTGCTTCTAAAAACTTGTTCACTCATTATGAGGCCCCCTCATCCATTATCTGATAAAGATAATTTGAGTCAAGTAAAGAGTGAAGTTCAAAATGAAAGCAATAAAGGGTTTATTTTCAAATCTGGTGATGACTATCTCCCCATAAGCATTCTAGTGAATTTGGATTTATGGACATATGTGACTCTGCAACGGGTCTTAAAATTATAGTGCATTCCCCATGGTGCCATCTCTGACAGCTGGTCCCATGCAAATGTGAGACTGGACTATTAACCACACAACATCACAGCTGAATGTGGGAAAAATGGTACAGGCTGTCATTCGTTTTAATTTTTTAAGAAATTAACTAGAAGAAACATGAAAAGATTCATTATATACAGCAGAGGAAACGAAATTACTTTCCTGGTGTTTTCTTACTGGAGCTGAAAGAGATAATGCACTGAATTATGTGTAATGTATAACCACTTCATTAAGGAGAAATTTTATTAAAATAGTATTTTAAAAATCCAAAATGAATCAGCTCTTTGGAAAGTTTATGAATTGTTTTAAAAAAAAAAAAGTTCAGTAGGAGTGCCAGAAAGAATTTGTGCTACAAGTTGATTCTGAATCACTGTTAACGTGCTAAGACCCTTGCTCATTGCAAGTAATACCCAGATCACAATGGATTTGTTTCTAATTTTTCATAAGTGAGTAGTTCAGAGCTTGAGACATCTTGCTAAAGGAAAAAAAAAAAATTCCTGCTACAGAACCAGTATGGGTCAGACTATATCATGGCAGGGAGTTTTGGATACCCAGTCCTTAAGGCAGCTGACCCACCAAGGCTGTTCGTTTCATAAATGAAAGAGTGGAGGCCCAGAGGTAACCCGAGTGGAGCTCGCCCACACTGGCAGTGTCAGTCTGTGCTCTGCATCCTGTGAGGGGACCATGGCGTTTGAGAGGAAAGACCAAAGCTTAGAGAAAGTGAAAGTGAAAGTCGCCCAGTCCTGTCCGACTCTTTGTGACGCCATGGACTCCAGGCCAGAATACTGCAGTGGGTAGCCTTTCCCTTCTCCAGGGGACCTTCCCAACCAGGGATCAAACCCAGATCTCCTGTGTCTCTTGTACTGGCAAGAGGATTTTTTACTAGCTGAGCTACCAGGGAATCCCTACACATAGCTATTGCTATGAATCAAATACTCTCTATTCCAGGGAAGATCTCTCAAACTCCTCTCATTTTATTTCTGAGTAGCCTTTAAAGTAACCAGATGAGATCAGTCATTTGTGCTTGGAGACCCAGAAACTGATTACTGGAAGCATTTAATCTTTAACGTTTCCTCACCCAAATAAACCAGTCATTTGTCTCTGTCCGTGAAATAAAATTATATTGGCTGAAGTCTCTTCTTGTTATTTTTTTTTTCTCTCCTAAGTATGTATTACACTTGATCAGAGCAATTAGCCGTGATCTAATTCAGGTAGGAAGGTATTTTCAAAAGCCTGACGACCAATCTGAATTCCAAATCCATTGCCAGAACGTCTTCAATGTGTACAGATGTGTGCCCTGTTCAAAACTGAGGAGAAAAGATGAAATTCTCTTAAAGGCAGCTCGAGATGACGGCCCTGGTATCCCTGCTCCTGAGAGCTGCCGCTGAGCTCTGTCAGTGGGAGGTGTGCCCGGGCATGCAGACAGGACGTGAAGGGGTCACAGGAACAAGTGTGCTCAGACCTCCTGTTCGATGATCTCAAAGAAGTAGAAAGAAATCCACTCAAAGTCTTTTTTTATAGACGCCAAGGTGGCTTTTTAAAGATTAGCATTCTAAATGCCAGATGGTTAATGAAGGTCAGGCAGGCAACTTTCATAATTTGTCATTATGAGTTTAGCTGTGTGTCTTTATTAGGAATTGATGGATAACTTCCTACTTGGCAATCTTTTAGGGAGTATTCTTCCTGTAATATGAAAGTATATAGCATAAATGCCATTTAAAATTCTTTTTAAAAAAAAAGAGCTAAGAAGGCAAATGAATTGCTCAGTAGCCATATTTGCGCAGCCAGATGAGATGCCTTGCTTGCTTTACTTTCACCTGGAGGAGTCTTCGTGCATCTGAATCACATTTTTACTGACTTTTGAGTTCAAGAACAAAGCTGAGGAGGATAAAGCTGAAAAACACTGCTGTTAAAATGGCCTTTGCAGTACAGATTTCAGAGGCTAGAGGGCATGATTGCTTTAGCTGATCCAAAGCAAGGAAAAGCAAAATCTATTCATCTGTTTCTCATACAAGGACCTAGAGGCTTTAAAATTTGGATCATGAGTGCAGGCTTGTTTCTCATTAAAAATCCAAGTCAGTATCTGCAGGAAGGAGCAGCAGAATAAAATGTGCATTTTCTGTGGTGGCTGTAGGTGTTTTTTGCAGAGGCCCTGGGCTTTGAGACAATGTGGAGCACACTCCAAGGGGCCCTTTGGTTCTTCTCTACATTTTCCTATCTTAGATTTATCAGCCTGCCTGCTTGATCTCCACTTCCACTTTTTGTCCCCAAAACAGGAGGCCTCCTATCAAAGAATATGTATATATGTATGCATGTATGTATATATAAAGTACTTGTGAAGGATCTCAATGCATTTCATTTAGTAATGCATTATCATTAGGAAATGACAAGATTAATACCAGGTAGTGAGATTTGACTTACATGAAAATGGTTTCTTTTTAAAATGTACCAACCTTGATCATTTTTCTTCCAAAGTGGTTAGATAATCAGTGATGTTGTGGACCTGGTGCTGTTTCTACCTTTATCTGGCCTCTTCCCATTTAGGACTTCCTGGGTCTTCTTTCCCGTTTTCCCTTCTTTAATATGACTGACTCCTTGTTTTCCCTCGTCACATATTGTATGTGAGCTCAAGGCTGAGATCACCTCCCTCTTCATCTGTTCTTCTCTTGTTTATGCCACCATGCCCAGATGGAAGGAGGACAGTGGAGAAAGTAAATTCCACATTCATAAATTCTTAATTTCATCCTGTCTTTGCCTCTCAAACCACAATTCTTATGACCACATTCAAATTTTGAATGAGAGTGGTCTTTCCCCTGTTTTTGCACACAGAAAGCCCTCAGACAGGATATTTGTAGACTAATGAATGCCACGTACTCAAGGAAATGATGGGGGCCTGTAAGAAGTTTCTAAAGAAGGGATAAATGTCTCATTAGCTAAAATATGAAATACTGTTTGAAGCACATCTTTTCACCTGCACCTCCAAAATATATTCCAGACTCATCTACAGTAGGCAGAATTTTGGTCCCCTTGATCTTTCCTTTGTTATGTCACTTCTGTGGATATATTACTTTACATTGCGGAATGGACTTTGCAGGTATAATTAGGGTTACTAATCAGATGACTTTAGAATAGGAAGATTACTCTGGGTTATCCTGGTAGGCCCGATGTAGTCACATGAATTCTTTAAGTAGGACAGATTTCTCTAGCTGTTAGCAGAAGATGAAGGCAGATCATCGAAGCATAAGAAGGATTTGGCCACTGTTGACTTAAAGATGGAGGAGGCCATATCAAGGAAATGGAAGCTTAGTCCTTGAAACCCCCAAAGAACTGAATTCTGCCAACAATCTGAATGAGACAAAAAGCAGGATCTTCCCCAGAGTCTCCAGATAAGAGCCCAATACAGCTGATACCTTGATTTCTTGATTTCAGTTTGGGGAGGCCCTAAGTAGCAGACCCCCTTGAGAGAGGCTGTGCGCAGACTCCTAACCCATGGAACTGTGTTTGTGGTCATTATTTACAGCAGCAGTAAAAAACTATTAGACGGCTCCTTCTTGTTATATGGGATTTGAAACCTTTGTTATTTATAGCTGAAAAAATAATTATATCTGGCATCTCAAGCTGTGAAAAATAAATCTTGAGATTAGAACTTTCCCTTCTTGACTAAGGTACTATTGTATGTATTGGGCTTCCCAGGTGGCGCCAGTGGTAAAGAACCAGCCTGCCAATGCCACAGACCCTGGAGACCGGGGTTTGATCCCTGGACTGGAAATATCCCCTGGAGGAGGGCATGGTAACCCACTCCAGTATTCTTGCCTCAAGAACACGATGCACAGAGGAGCCTAGGAGGCTATGGTCCATGGGGTCACAAAGAGTTGGCACAACTGAAGTGACTTACATGCGTTGTATGTATTGGCCTTTTGATGAAAGGGTGCAACTAACTCTCACCTTTGGTGGTAAGAAGAATAGGCAAACATCATTCCAAAAAGGAAGTAGGTATATAAGAAAACAGTTCATTTTTTAATCTGACTCCAATATACAAAATAACCAGGCTTTCAGCCAGCTACAGAGCAGAAATGTTTCTATTTTTAAGTCTTATGACACAAACTGTACCATAAATAAAATTTAAAAATTTTTATATGACAGCTTAATTGTTTACTTCTGAGTCCTATAAAAGGAACATTGTGCCAGACCAGTACACTAGTCAGGGAAAACTTTATTCAAGACGATTGCAGTAGGGGAGAGAAATTGAATTCAGTTCCACTGAAATGAAAAGTGGGAGGATTTTTAAATGCTGAGATGAGCTAGTGGAAAATTATGGGAGCAGTCTGTCAATGTAGTTATGTTGCAGGAAGGGGGACCCCTTCCAGGGCCCGAAGCTGGGCTCTTGTCTAACACTTGGAAATGAATTGTCCGAGGAGACACATGTGCTGACAAAGCAAGAGATTTTATTGGGAAGGGCATCCAGGTGGAGAGCAGTAGGGTAAGGGAACCCAGGAGAACTGCTCTGCCTCGTGCCTCACAGTCTCGGGTTTTATGGTGATGGGATTAGTTTCCGGGTGGTCTTTGGCCAATCGTTCTAATTCAGAGTCTTTCCTGGTGGCAAACACATAGCTCAGCCAAGATGGATGCTAGCGAGAGGAATTCTGGGAAGTGGACGGACACACAGTGTCTCCTGTAGACCTTTCCCTAACTCGTCTGGTTGGTGGTGGCTTATTAGTTCCGTATTCCTTATCAGGATCTCCTGTCATAAAACAACTCATGCAAATAGTTACCATGGTGCCTGGCCAGGGTGGGCGGTTTCAATCAGTGTGCTTCCCCTAACAGTTAGGCTATCCATATTTACTAATTGTCACTTATCCAAGTTAGGTTCCTAATTTCTGCCAGAGTCTAGGAGACAGGGCCTCTATCTTTCTTGATGATTAAATTTCAAAAGGATGGCTCCCTTTGTCCCTGAGAAAAACATTTCTGGGTCGAATAAAATTTACATTTCAAAGAGAACTATAATTTACAACTGCAAGTTTTCTAAAGTAAGTGCTCCAGGAAAGAGATGGTCAGGAGCCTATAGTCAAGGATTCTTTGCGACCCGTGGACTGCAGCCCACCAGGCTCCTCTGTCGTGGAGGTTTCCAGGCAAGAAGACTGGAATGGGTTTCCAATTCCTTCTCCAGAGGATCTTCCTGATCTCACATCTGCCTTGCCTGCATTGGCAGGTGGATTCTTTATCACTGTGCCACCTGGGAAGCCCATGGTCAAAAACAAGTTCCTCTAAAGCTTTGTCAAGCTGAGGGAAATATTTAGGTCATCTCGGTCAACCCCCATTTTGCTTACCTTCAAAAAATGTAAACATGGTCTCTTTGGAGAGCTTTGTGTCCCAATGCCAGGGTCTGTTCCAACCCCTGTTCCAACCTCTCTTCAGTCGTGGGAGGAGTGCATGTTGTCCACATGCCCAGCTCATGGCCCTTGTGCTGGTCAGCACAGCTCCCACAGGACCCCCGGCCCTCTGCCATTGCTGTGAAGGATTTGGAGCACAAGAATACTTGGGAGGGGCGCGTGCACAGTCCACCTAGCTAGCCAGGATGGTCCGCTCTCTGCCCCATTCCTCATCGGATAGAAACAATACACAGCCTGATAGAGAAAAAGGCAGTAGAAGAAATGAAAAGAAAGATGACAGTTAATTTCTCAAACATCCTTCCCTGCTGCACATCCTAAATAGGCTGATTCAGTCAACATACACGAAAGCATTAAGATGCTAATGCCGTGCCTTCACATGCTAATTTAGGAAAACAATAAAAATGCATCTCATTAGCCTAAAGTCTTTAGAGTGAGTTGAACCATGCTTTCAGTGTAGTTTCTGTAGTATTCAAAGAACTTGTCAAGATTGGAGCAGTAAATTTAAATATTAAATATATACATTTTTTTCAATAGTACCCAGTATTGGAAAACATAGCAATCATTTCTTTTTAAATATGCTCATATTTTTAAAAGTTTTTGGTTGTGTGCTTTTTGTTAGCTATATAAGGATTTTCACATTTTAAGATTTTTTTCTTCTTTTTTTGACCTTTCTGATAATCACATTTAGTGAAAAAAGTATAGGACCGTGTATAACATACAACACAGAATGCATCTGTTTGTATAATTCTGCAAAAATACGGTGTCATTTTATACAGCATCTCTGCACATGAGAATGAAGCCTGTGATAAAATTCTTAGAAATCATTTATGTGTTGAACATGGATCTGGTGTTCACATCAGGAAGAAGCATCATAAGTCCACAGAATGACTTCTGAAGAGATTGAGTGATAAAATATGAAGACTTTCATTTTTAGAAAACCTTGCAGTTTTAAATAGCGTAGCAGACATGGACAAGCATTCAGGTTGAACTGCTCAGTTCATGATGTTGCCATGACAACAGATCTCAGAAAAAAGTGAGAACAAAGTTGGATGAAAATTTGGGTTGCAGACCTCATTTGATTATGATCAAATCTTTAATTTTTTCAAAAGAAATTTTCCAATGGAAGGGTTCCTGCAAGAATCCCTGGGCAATAACACCTATCTCTTTGCCTCCTAATGGTGTTTTGGTGCTGCCACTGCACCCAGCCTCCTGAGTCTTTCTGCTTCCTTTGACTGGAGGTTGAAAAGTGGCACACACACACAAAATTCCATTACTTGGTAGTGCAACAGAAACAGCGTGGAATACTTCAAAAGAGAGTTTGATAAGAAACCAGAAAAGAAAAAGCAGCAATATGAAGTCTCCCCAAATTATTTTTTAACAATTCCAAGATGTGTCGGGAACTTTTTCCCAGACTTGATTGGCCTAAGAATAATACAATTTTCTTTCCCAGCGATTGGTTCAGAAATGGTATATGGCTACTTCCAGCCAGTCAGATGTGAAGGGAAGTTCTGATGGAGAGATTTGAGGAAGTTTTCTTGCATCTGAGACAGAGTCACAAGAAGTGACAGCCTTCTTGAGGCCATTGTGAATTGTGGATCGACAGCCATCTTCTTTCTTCCAGCTCTGAAGGCTTCAGAAGAGATGAATGAAACCTAGTTTTCTGATGACATTGATGAACCATTGAATGACAACCCTGAAACCTACCTACCTCCCCCTCCGTGCTTTTATATGAGATACATTTCCTGTTTCTGTAAGTACGCTTGTATCAGGGTTTCTGGTACTTGCAGCTAAAATTATTCCGACAAAAAGTATTTCATAAATCTTGCTGTTACAACCAACTTGGTGCACGATCTCTGTCTATCCCTCAGGCTGTTTCCTAGAATAGACTCTATGACAGGAAAACCCCAGGTCAAAAGTAGGAACATGTCTACTCTTCTTCATACGCATTGCTGAATTTATCCTGGGAAAGGCCGCATCGTTTTACACTCCCATCAGCAATGCGTGAGTGACTATTTCAGTGTACTTCACTAGCATCCCCTGGAGAAGGAAATGGCAACTCACTCCAGTACTCTTGCCTGGGAACCCCTTGGACAGAGGAGCCTGGCGGGTCATAGTCCATGGGGCTGCAAAGAGTCAGACACGGCTGAGCGACTGAGGTATCAAATAGTATCTTTTAAAAACTTTTCATTGCCGTGATGGAAAATAATAGTACCATGTTATGATGTCAGTTTGAGTCTTTGTTAAGAGGGTTGAACATACGTTCATATACAGCATGTTTTAGTCACTCATGTTTAGCATCTGTGCCTTGTCTACCTTGTCTATGACTGCTTTTTCTTACTGTCTTCTTAAGTGAAATTTGAGGACAAGCAGTCATTTTAAAACAGTGGTTATAAATACTTTTTGTTTGGTTATCATTCTAGTTTGGATGGAAAGGTATATTATTACAGTAATGAAACTGATTTTGGCTGGTTAGCTCACAAAACAAAACAAAAGGACCCCTCAGACTCACTAGAGACACAAAAAGGATTTCTTCTTTAAAAGATGTTCATATCTATGGAGTGTGGGTAAATTCATTAAATAGTTTGATTGTTTTAACCCAAATTCACGGGGAATCAAATCTTTCTGATTTCTCTAATCAGTACTCAGGCTGTCTAACTACTCATTTTAAAGCTTCATTTATGATCCATTTAGCAATATTTAGGTTTCTCTTTACTGTTTTAATAACCCACTATGCCTTTCCTCATGCAGTTGCTTTCTGTCAGAATGTAGCAAATTTGTGACCAGCCAGAGAGAAACATGGGTGTGTAGAAGAAAAAATGAGCTCTAGTAATGATACATACTCAAGACATGAGAGCCAACACATGTCCATTCTTACTCTGAAAGCGCCCGTTCTCAGTGTGTCTGCAACCCTGGAAAATAATGTAATGCAGTCTACATTATCGATGTGTTCAATTACACCTTTTTATATAGGTTGGCGTTAGCTAGGTGCTCTCCTGGGAGGAAAGGGGAGATGTGATAAACGATATGTACTTCCTCATTGCCAAACTCCTCCCATGATTTTTCCTGGATCGGAAAGAAGAATGTCACCAAGTAGGGTGGCCTGCTTCGCCCAGAAGCTGTGTCAGAAGCAGTCATGTCACCCCTGGGTCTGGCCTTGTATGTATGTCGGTGTGCAGGAAGAGGGGATAGCTCCTCAGTGAGTAGGCATTGGGCTCCAGTCCTTGCTTAAGGGTGTCTCCCTCCCCTCACCTTCAAGGACCCTACAACACCTGGCACCGACAGCCAGCAGAGCTCTCATCTGGGCTGACTCTGTAACTCACTTGTTGACCAGTGGGATGCAGTAGAAATGGAACTGCATAACTTCTAAGCCTAGGCAATAAAGTATCTGGTAGCTTCTTCCTGGGTCCCTGAAACAACCCAGTCTTGGGAGGGCCAGACTTCATATAAAATTCTGACGACCTTGAGGCTGCTATGCTGTGAGGGAGCCACGCTAGCCAAATGAAGGGGACCCACAGAGAAAGAGACAGATGTCTGACCAGCCTCCTAGTGGCTCCAACCATCCCCGTCTCGGCTGAGGCAGAAATGATACTGGATGGAAACTCGAACCGAGGTAAAGAAATAAAGAGCAGTAGAAATAGTAAACATGTGCAGAAAAAATGATTTTTCTCATTTAAAAAAATCCTTAAAGAAAGATAATTGACATTAAGCAAAAATAGTAACTGTATTATGGAGGTTATAGAATGCACAAGGAACATGTTTGACAATATGACAATAATAGTACAAAGTAAGAGAGGAGCAAAACCGGAAGTGAGCTGCAGCGTCGTTCTAAAAGACAGTTTGAACTGGTGCAGTGCTGTTCACAGGTATGCTGTGGGGAGTTCGAGATGTACGCTGCAAACCCTAGAGCGGGAGTCGGCGAACTGTAGCCGGAGAGCCAAATCTGACCTGCCATGCCTTATAAACAAAGTTTTATTGGACCACAGCCAAGCCCGTTTATCTTCATATCTGTGTGGTCCACAGAGCCTAAAAGATCTACTCTCTGGACCTAGGGAGTAAAATCTGTCAAGCTTGCCTTAGAATAACCACTGGAAAACCAACAGAACGAAGGAGTACGGCTCATAAGTCAATAGTGGAGAGAAAACAGGCACGGAAAATACACTTGATCCAAAGGAAGCCAGACAAGGCGGAATAAAGGGACGCTCCACCTGCTGCAGCTCATGTGGCTGAACTCTGTATTCTTGGCTGTCCTTCCGCCCCTCCGGCTGTTCCTTCTCAGCCTCGTCCCCAGATTTCTCTCTCTCTTAGATGCTGGTCCCCCTCCACCTCACTGGCTTGTCTGCCACCTACACACATCCTCCTCCCCAGACGTGCAGAGCCAACAGCCACCCTGAACGCTCTGAGCTGGTTCTTTGGCCAAGATTCTCCCTCTGTATGGACCTCCTCCCTCCTTTCGTCTCTGGGCCCCTTCACCGGCCACTGCCCTGTGCCCTTGCTAGCTCTGGTTAACTCTAGTCCAAGTCTGGGGATTTAACTTAGACATGACCTCATCCAGCCCCAAAGCCATCCCTCATCCCACCCCACCCACGCCCAGCCTTCTTTCTGCTATTAGGGCTCTCACTGCACCGAACTGTAATTATATGTTTACTTGATTTTCTTCTCCATGAGACCCCAGGATCCTTGAGGCTAGTGATAACGTCTTACTTGAATATTTTTATCCCCCATACACATACAAAGTAAGGTGTTGAATAAATAATTGTTAAATACATAAAAGTTAAAAGAATACTTATAAAATAAAGATATTACAAAATAACTTGAATAATTATTAAAGGATGGTAATATGTCAAGCCCTGTCCAATGTGCTTCACACACATTAAGTTATTTAATTTTATAGCAACCCCTCTTAGGCAGGTATTATCATCCTCATTAATTGCTGGTTAAGTGATTTTCCTATGGCGGTAAAGAAGTATCCCAGGATGCAGACCTGGGCATTCTGATCCCACAGCCTAAGTACAGAATGTTGGAGTTACAAGAAACCCTACAGACTGTGTGTTCCACCCACTTCACTTCAGAGAGGCGGAAGCAGGTTCACGGAACTGGTGTGTCTTAACCTTCAGGAGGACAACTGAACATGCAGAAACCTTTGTAAATGTGTTACCTTCTTTAATTTATGAACCAAGTATCTTCAGACTGTAAACACCTCCAGAAAGCGGCGTTGTGTAATTCCAGTTGGGTTACAAGGCAGCGAGCGGTTCTCCTAGCAACCACTGTCTTAATGAAAGAGTGGAGTGTGCAGAATTTAATAAACATTCTGAAATCCTTGGAAGAGAGAGAGATGCTGCTAAAGATAGAGGGAGATGGTTAATTCAAACAGAATGTATGGATTAAAACACAGGAACAAAAACATTTGTACTTAAAATTGAAAATGGGGAAAGATAACAGAAGGCAGGAATACAGTAATTTTGTTATCTGTAAATAGGCACTCATGGTGGGCACTGTGAGACTTTATTTATGCTTGTGTTTATGAAAATGTAATATCCAGAAGTCTATATGCTGAGGTTTTTTCCATTAATATAGACATAGTACGAAAAGAAATGAAGCCCTCATTCCTACCCAGTCCATGTAGTCAGGTTTTGTTTTCTCATTTTTGAAAACAACTAAAAAAATCTGAGACCAGCTATTTTTACTACTCTATATGTAAGATTTAAAATTTTTATGTCATGTCTTAGAAGTGGTTATATTTGATCATTTCAAGTAAAGTTTTTTTTTTCACCTCAAATATTTATCCATATCTGTGAGCAGATATCAGTAACAAGATAACGCCATATAGTAACTCTAATGGTAAGACTGATGATAACAGTTGCAAAGGACAGGTAACGTATGTTCTGCCTTCCCGGCGTCCTAAAGCAAATTATCGACGTAAATTACAAGTGAGACCTGAGAAATCATTGCAGACAAAGCAAACAGGCAGAGAATTTTACAAGGGTAACTTTGTATTCACAGACTACAAGGTCTGGCAGTTTTAGATTAAGTTTTTGACTGCTAACTGTAGTTAAAAAAACAATTTCTCCAAATTCCCAAGTTTGGTCACCCGTGAAAGTCGCTCAGTGGTGTCTGACTCTTTGTGACTCCATGGAATCCATGGACTTCTCCAGGCCAGAATACTGGAGTGGGTAGCCTTTCCCTTCTCCAAGGGATCTTCCCAACCCAGGGATCGAACCCAGGTCACCTGCATTATGGTGGATTCTTTACCATCTGAGCCACGAAGGAAGCCCAAGAACACTGCAGTGGGTAGCCAGCCTTTCTCTTCTTCAGGGGATCTTCCCAACCCAGGGATTGAACCTAGGTCTCCCGCATTACAGGCAGATTCTTTACCAGCTGAGCCACCTAGATGGGTTCAATACTGAATGTTAAATTAGAAATAAGACTTTGATTATGATGGAAATCACTTCATTTTTAAGTTGTTATTCAATCTATCCTTTTAAACCCTTTTCTAGATTTAAAGAAAATATCCATAGTAATAACCACATATTAAATATATTAAATAAATATTATAATCCCAAGCCATATTTGGATTTTTCTGCCACACTTTATTAGAAGGCCCCCCAAATTTTTTTAGAATGAATATATATTTCCCATCAACAAGTTTTCAGCTTTTCAAACTCCGGGGATATTTAATCCTCTTTGATCCACCTCTGGATTTATATCAGTCTCTCTTCCTCTCTCCTTAAGGAGATGAGTTGTGGGTGCTTTCTTTCTGCGAGGCAATGACTGCAGCCGCCACTAAATAAACTCAGTGGCTGAGGTATTTATAGGAAATAAACTCAAAGCTAAATAGCTAGAGGGTTTTTTAACCTAGGATTTGATGATAACTGAGTATTTCCAGGAGTACACCCTCGAGTTAACTCTGTTATACTGAGCTGACATCTCTCCCCCGTTTCCATTTTTCTTTAAGAACTTCTTCACTGACTCCCTTCACATTTAGAGGGTAAATCTAAAAATTCTGTAATTAATTTCTCATTTCTCCACAACAAATGCTTTATTTTTAAACAGCCAGTCTTTAACCTTCCTGCAGACTCAGCAATTACAAAGTCAACACACAGCAATCAAAATTTTAAAAGAAAAGTGCTTTGGCCTACTATGAGAAGCATAGGAAAAGCATTTATTGGCATTCATGATTTAGAACCAATTAAAAACTGTATGAGAAGGAAGCAAACAATTTTTAAAACAGTTCTGAACTCTGAAATTATAATTTGACTGTTTACTATCTGCGTCTATTTCAGTTCTGAAATGCAATTTGTTACCCATATAAAGAAAACGGGGTTTCTTAAATAAAACGGAGTCTTTGCTTGCTTATTGCTATAGGAGGAAAAAGGAGCTGAACAGATTTTCACCAGTTTGTATGTTTAGGGTGGTTTGATGTAACAAAAAACAAATAAAAATTAGGTCACAAGGGTATACACACGATTCATTTTGAAAAGTCGTTAGGATGGCATTTCAATGAAACAACACTGCGTCCTCCAGAACACCTGTAGACTTTCAGACTTGCAGGGGCAATTCGATTACATGTACTTACATATTCCGTGTAAAAGCAGCAGTTATTTATTTGACAATGGTTAGTGATACTTTACGGAGAAGGCAATGGCACCCCACTCCAGTCCTCTCGCCTGGAAAATCCCATGGGCGGAGGAGCCTGGTGGGCTGCTGTCCATGGGGTCGCTAAGAGTCGGACACGACTGAGCGACTTCACTTTCCCTTTTCACTTTCATGCACTGGAGAAGGACATGGCAGCCCACTCCAGTGTTCTTGCCTGGAGAATCCCAGGGACAGGGGAGCCTGGTGGGCTGCCGTCTGTGGGGTTGCACAGCGTTGGACACGACTGACGCGACTTAGCAGCAGCAGAGTGATTCTCCAAAGCAGTGCTGGGTTGGCCTAGTTAATGCTGCAAATTTTTTTTAGTATGTAATTCCACCTGTAATCAATTGTACTAAGGCCTTGGAAATGAATATCATTTACTAACTTTGTTTTCATATTATAAAACTTCCTTAAACTGAGAATTAAAGCTGAAAGTTAATTAATTTTATGTTACAATGTCACTAAAGCAGAAATTCACTTGTTTATGAAGTGTGTGTGTTTGTTGCTCAGTCGTGTCTGACTCCGTGCGGCCCCACAGACTGAAGCCCGCCAGGCGCCTCCGTCCATGGGACTCTCCAGGCAAGAACACTGGAGTGGGGTGCCATTGCCTTCTCCATATTTATGAAGTGAGCTGTCCTAATACAATTAGCAAAATTTCAGGTGACTGTTCTGAATTAACTCATGTCCTGTAGCAGATGCTGTCAACGTCCCACTCATCTCATGGGCCTAACCCAAAGTCTCCTGTATTTCACTGGTGGTTCCCACATATACCAAAGACATCCTTGCTTAGACCCCCGACCTCTGGCTCAGCACGTGTATGCCACAGACCAGAAATGCCTGGGAATTCATCCCTTTAGGGACTAGTCAGTCAATAAAGGACGAGAACTGGCAGGTAAATATGCCAGCTTGCTTTCTCCTCGGCCGGCCCATTTTGAGCTATGTTCTACACAGTGTCTCAAAGCGCCCAAGGGGACCAACCCACACAGAAGTGTGTTTGTTAGTGCGTTGTTTATCAGCCTCCTCCTTTCTCCGCCTGACCTCCTCACTCTGGGCCTCCGGAGATCCCTTCTCAGATGACCTCACATACATTCAAAGCCTTGTCTCAAATTCGCTCGGAGAGGAATCCAAGCTAAGATAAATCTAAAGAGTTAGCAATTCCTTAGTTTGGTGGCACTACTTTTTTTATTTTTCACATCTAATTAAGAGGTTAAAATCACATGCTTTTCCACCAAGCAGGCCTAGATTTAAATCCTGACTTCTCTAATTAGCTGGGTAATTTGGACGAGCTACTTAACTTCTGTGAGCTTCAGTTTTCTGTACCTATGCGTCTTAAGTCGTGTCTGACTCTTTGCGACCCCGTGGACTGTAGCCCACTAGGCTCTTCCGTCCTTGGGATTCTCTAGCCATGCCTTTCTCTGGGGGATTTTCCCCGCCCAGGGATAGAACCTGCTTCTCTTACATCTCCGGCATTGGCAAGCAGGGTCTTTACCATTAGCACCACCTGGGAAGCCCTCTGTCTCTGTAGAGCATCAGTACTAACAGCACCTATTTTAAAGTATTGGGCCTTACATCTAGGGAATTAAATAATACTCTCTTTGTAGTGTAATACATATAGTGCCTAATGTAGACATACCTCGGAGACATTGCATGTTTGGCTCTAGACCAACGCAATAATCCAGATACTGCAATCAAACAGGTCACAAGAATTGGGGGTTTCCCAGTATATAAGAGTTATGTTTATATAATACTGTATATTAAGTATGCAATAGCATTATGCCTAGAAAACAATGTACCTACCTTATTTGAAAAATATTTTATCGCTAAAAAATGCTAAACATTATCTGAGCCTTCAGTGAGTTGTAATCTTCTCTGGTAGAAGGTCTCGCCTTGATGTTGATGGCTGCTAACTGAACAGCGAGGTGGCTGCTGAAGCTGGAGTGGTGGCAGTAGTTCCTTAAGATAAGACAACAATTAAGTTAGCCTCATCTGGGCAGTTTTCCTTTCGCAATTTCTCTGTAGCATGCAATGCTGTTTGATAGCATCTTACCCACAGTAGAACTTTCACATTTGGAGTCAGTCCTCTCAAACCCTCCTGCTCTTTTATCAACTAGGTTTATGTAATATAATCCTTTGTTGTCACTTCAACAGTCTTCACAGCATGTTTACCAGGAGTAGATTCCATCTCAAGAAACTCCTTCCATAAGAAGGAAGCTCTCATTAAAGTTTTGTCATAATAAAACTTTGCAGAGATTCATTTGTAGCTTCAGGCTCCACTTTTAATTCTAGTTCTTATACTATTTCTATCACATTTGAAGTTACTTCTTCCACTGAAATCTTGAACCCCTCAATGTCATCCAAGAGGGTTGGAACTGACTTCTTTCAAAACTGACATTTGACCTCTTCCCAGGAATCACGAATGTTTTTCATGGCATATAAAATGGTGAATTCTTTCCAGAAGGTTTTCAGTTTAATTTGCTTGGATCCATAAGAAGAATCACTGTTGATGGCAGCTGTACCCTTATAAAACGTATTTCTTAAATAATAAGACTTGAAATTCAGAATTACTCCTTGATTCATGGGCCTCAGAATGGAAGTTGTGTTAGCAGGCATGAAAACAGCAAAAATCTCACTGTACATCTCCATCAGAGCTCTTGTCTGACCAGGTGACCACTGTCCACGAGCAGTCCTACTTTGAAAAGAAGTTTTTTGGTTTTTTTTTCCTGAGCAGTAGATCTCAAATGTGGGCTTAAAATATTCAGGAAACCGTGTTGTCTGCAGAGGTCCTGTCAGTCAGCCTCCTGACCCCACCCTACCTCCCATTTATGGAGCACAAGCAGAGTAGCTTTAGCATAATTCTTAAGGACTCTAGAATTTGGGGAAATGTAAAACAAGCATAATCTTCAACTGCAAGTCATCAGCTGCTGTAGCCCCTAATGAGAGAGTCAGCCTATCCTTTGAAACTTTGAAGTCAGGCATTAACTCCTCCTCTCCAGCTGTGAAAGCCTGAGATGGCATCTTCCTCCAGGAGAAGGCTGTTTTGTTTACTTGGAAAACCTACTATTTGGTGTAGACACTTTTATACATTATCTTAGGTAGATCTTCTGAAGAGCCAGCTTCTGCAACCTTCAAACTTGCCTTCCATGGGCTTCTCACCTCTGTCAGCCTTCCTGGAATGAAGACTCAGGACCTTGCTCTGCATTAGGTTTTAGCTTATGGGAGTTTTGTGGTGGTTTTCATCTTCCACCCAGACCACTAAAACTTGCTCCCCATCAACAATAAGGCTGTTTTGCTGTTTTTGTCCCCCTCCCCCCACATCATTTTTGTGTTTACTGGAGTAGCACTTTTCATTTCTCTCAAGAATTTTTCCTTTGTGTTCACAAGTTGGCTAACTGCTTGGTGTCAGAGGCCTAGTTTTGGACCTATCTTGCCCTTTGACATACTTTCCTCATCAAGCTTAACTGTTTCTCTGTTTTGATTTAAAGTGAAAGATGTAGGACTCTTTCTTTCACTTGAACACTTAGAGGCCACCGTTTGCTTCTTAATTAGCCTAACTTCAACTTCTTGTGTCTTAAGGAATAGGGAGGCCCAAGGAGAAAGCGAGAGATGCGGAAACAGCCAGTCGGTGGAGAGGTCAGAACACATACAAGGTTTAAAGCTGAGGTCACTGTTGTATATGGCTGTGGTTTGTGGTGCCCCAAAGCAATTACAACAGTGACAGCAAAGATCACGGATCACAAGTTGCCATAACAAATATAATAGTAATGAAAATCTTTGAAATATTGCGAGAATTACCAAAATGGGGCACAGGGAAACAAGGTGAGCAGATGCTATTGAAAACATGGACTTCCTCAAACCGGTGTTGCCAGAACCTTCCATTTGTAAAAATGCAGTGTCTGCAAAGTGCAGTAAGGTGAAACCCAATAAAATGAGGCGTATCCATACCCACGATGCGCGCATTCTCCTTCTCTGTCGCGTCTGACTCACTGCGACCCCGCAGACTGTAGCCCTCCAGGCTCCCCTGTCCGCGGGGTTCCCAGGCAAGAATACTGGATGGGTTGCCGTTTTCTTCTCCAGGGGATCTCCCTGATCCAGGGATCAAATCCTGCATTGGCAGGCGGATTCTTTAGCCTGTGAGTCACCTGGGAAGCCTATACATACAGTATAGTATTTAATAATATAGTATAGTGCCTAATACATATTCAGTAAGTATTAGTTATGGTTACTGAGTGTAATAACTTCTTGTTCTGTTACTAGAAACATATAACCTATAGGTATTTATTGAACTAAAAATAAATAAATTTTGAAAATCACAGCCTTGGATGCCCATACCGACCAAAGACAGCCCTCCCAGAGTCTTCATGTAGGAAGGGCTCACACAGTCTTTGTCCTCCCCACTGTGGAGGGTGAGTGACAGACTTAGGCTTCAAAAGGTCACGTAGCAGGTGGCAAAAGTGGGGGCCCAAACTGCCTCCGGTAGGTCTCTGAGTGCCACCTGCCTTTTAAGTAAGCAGCAGGCTGAGGTATTCCTGCCACTGGGACCCAGCGTGCTCTTTCAGCAGCACCACCCACTACCACCTGTGGGCATCCTCAAGCCCTTGCCCCAAGTTCCCCAGGCTCTTAATCCTCTGTATTCCTGATGGCAAAAAGCAACTACTGATTCTATCTAATTTAGACTGAGAGCAAACAAAGCCAACTTACTGTCAGGTTATTGGGGAGCTGGTAGGGCAGCTGGAATGTGGCCTAAACAATGGACAGGAGCCAACAGGGCCGACCCACAGTCCAAGCTACACCCCAGTGACAGTCTGTGACCGCTGGGCAGGCACTCATGCCGGCCTGCCAGGCTCCACCTTCCAGCAGGATGGCATAAGTGTGGCCGACTTCAAGTATCCATCTCAGGTTATGCCTGACCCTCACCCCACAAAGGCATGTCCAGTTGGCTAAGACTGGTTGTATGCACACATGCCTTCCCTCCCCAAGTGCCTTAGCTGATGAGAGACTATTTGCTCCTCTTCAGGTTCATTCACAGGAGACAGGGCTTTTTTTTTTTTTTAAATGATTTCTATGGGAAGTTTTTACTAATATATCTCAACAAAATCATTGACCTTGGCAGAAATTAGAACTAGGATTAAAAATACATGTAATTTCCTGCTCTTGGATTGGAAGAATTAATATTACTAAAATGATCATACTACCCAAAGCAATCTATAGCTTTAATGCAATCCATATCAAAATACTCATGATCTTTTTCACAGAACTAGATCAAATAATCCTAAAATGTATATGGAACCACAAAAGATGCAGAATTGTCAAAGCAATCATGAGGAAAAAGAACAAATTTGAAGACATAAGCTTCCCAGAGTCCAGATAATACTAAGACGTACAGTAATCAAAACACAGTGGTACAAAAACAGCAATATGAGTCATGGGACAGAATAAAGAGTCCTACATGTTTATGGTCAGTTAGTCTTCAGCAAAGGAGATGAGGATATACAATAGAGAAATGCCAGTCTCTTCAGTGAGTGATGTTGGGAATGCTGGAAAGCTACATGTAAGTCACTGAAGTTAGAACACTCTACACCATACACAAAAATAAACTCAAAATAGTTTAAAGTCCTAAATATAAGACATGTACCATGAAACTCCTGGAAGAGAACATAGGCAAAATGTTCTCTGACATATATCATAACAATATTTTCTTGGATCAGTAACCCAAGGAAAGAAAAGCAAAACTAAACAAGGGGACCCAATTAAACTTAGAAGATTTTGCACAGCAAAGGAAACCATAGACAACACAAAAGACAACCTTCGGAATGGAAGAGAATATTTGTAAACAATCCAACTGATAAGGAGTTAATATCCAAAACTGGAAGGACTGATGCTGAAGCTGAAGCTCCAATACTCTGGCCACCTGATGTGAAGAACTGACTCATTGGAAAAGACCTTGATGCTGAGAAAGATTGAGGGCAGGAGGAGAAAGGGACGACAGAGAAAGGGACGGTTGGATGGCATCACCAACTCAATGGTCATGAGTTTGAGCAAACTCCAGGAGACAGTGAAGGACAGGGAAGCCTGAAACTGGCTGTGCTGCTCTTCAAGGGGTAGCAAAGAGTCAGACACCACTGAGTGACCGAACAACAACAAAATACATAAACAGCTCATACGACTTAATATAGGAAAAACAACCCAATCAAAAAACTGGCAGAAGACCTACCTAGACATTTCTCCTAAGAAGACATACAGATAGCCAATAGGCACATGAAAAGATTCTCAACATTGCTAATAAGTAGAGAAATGCAAATCAAAATCACAGTGAAGTATCTGTCACCTTACTCCAGTCAGAATGGCCGTCACCAAAAATCCACAAATAATAAATGTCAGAGATTGTGGAGAAAAGTGAACCCTCCTACACTGTTGGCAGGAATGGAAATTGGTGCTGTCACTGTGGAGAACAGAATGGAGATTCCTTAAAAAACTAGAGATTAGCCATACAATCCAGCAATCCCACTCCTGGGTGTTTATCAGGAAAAGATGGAAACAAACTCTAATTTGAAAACATACCTGTGCCACAGTGTTCACAGACGTGCCATTCACAGCAGCCAAGACATGGAAACAAACTAAATGCCCATCAATAGAAGAATGGATAAAGACGATGTGTTACATATGTAGAATGGAATATTACTCAGCCATAAAAAGGGAGAATAAGATATGCCATTTGCAGCAACATTAATAGACATAGAGAATATCATACTAAGTGAAGTAAGTTAGACAAAGGCAACTATAATACCACTTATATGTGAGGTCTAAACATTAATACAAATGTATATACAAAACAGACACAGAAAGCAAATTTATAGTCACTGAAGGGAAAGGGGAGGGTGGGAGAATAAATTTGGAGTGCGAGATTAACAGATACAAACTACAATACATAAAATAGATAAGCAACAAGGATTTACTAACACAGGGACCTGTATTCAATATCTTGTAATAATATATAGTGGAAAATAATCTAAAGAAAGTATATATGAAATCAACTATACTTCAATAAAATAAGTAAATGATTTCCAGCACCCCTCCAAAAGTACATGTAATTTTCAGGGAGTTGAAAATTGAATGGAGCACATAATGATGGATTGCTAAAGTTACTGTAGCTGTGCTTAAAAACCTTAACATAGTCACTGTTAGAGCCCTTTAAGAGGTTTTTTCCCCCTTTCATATAACCCACAGGAGTAGGTTAATAAAGTTACAGTTGTGATTTTGATAGGATTGTATGATAGGAACAAATTATACTTAAAATATAAACTTAAAGTGTAAATTTATTTTTTAATTTCTTAAGGTCACTACAAAGATACTGTGTTGTCTTGAACTCTACTTGTTACTCAAAAGGTTGGTGTGTATTTATCTATTATCACCAAAGTGACTATAAATTCCTTGAGAGCATAAGGCAGCTGTACCCTGCCTTATTTTCTTGGCCCCGCGGACTCCCATATTCTGTAAATAGCAGACAGTTAATGAAGGAATCGCTGGCTGAGGGACTAAATGAATATATACATGTACTATGCATTGCTTTTCCAGTAGTAGATTTACTTTAATTTGCAGTCACTCTCTTGCTCATCATCGTAATAAGAACCGCAGGAGTGAGGTGGGGTCTGTGGCTGTAGAGCCCTTTGTGGGTTTCCCTGAGACGCGGATTCTACATCTTGTTTGGCTACACAAAATATTAGTTCCTTTGCCTCTGCCAGACTCATAAGTCATGGATTCCTGCTTAGTCATGAACAACAGAACAAATTCACACCCTAGGAGGGCGGCAGGGGCAACCTCTGACCTTGGGCAAGGATCACCCTGGGAATTAAAAGAAGGAACGGTGGTCTCTGGCAAGCACTCCAGGAATGCTAGTCGCTGTTATTACTTCTGCCTGTGTGTGGTGTAGGTGGTAAAAAGGCAACACTACTGAACTCCCAGGCTCCCTCCCTGGGGCCCGGTAGTCAGCCACACCCATTCCTGGGCTGACCTGAGGGCAAGACTGGTGAACACCGTGAACTTACTGGGGCTGGAGATTTCAGTGAGAAGCATGAACCTATAAACCCAGCTCTACTGCAGGTTTTTAAAGCTGGAGGAATGAGTGTGCTTCATTCATATCACAGAGATAGGAGAACAAATGGAAATGTGGGATGTTCTTCCATCTGATTAAAATGTCACACAATTAGCATTTTTTAAAAAAATTTAGTCTATCTTTGGGGTCATAATTGAGTTACTAATGTCATTTGTATTTCAGGCAGTGTGGAATGAGTTTTTTCCCATCTCACCACGTAGACATATGTACAATTTTTTCATCAATTTTTATGGATGAAATAAAAGTTTGTAGTCTAAGGAAAGGAAAGTTTAAACATGAAAACTTTCCCTGCCCTTTGATCTCCTATCTTCTTCTATGGTGCGTTGTGTAACCTCATCATTTACTGACCAAACCTACCCATCCACAGAAATAGCTTCTCAACCATTAAGAACAACATTCTCCTAGCATCAACAAGGTGATTCCTTAGGAGATAACCTTTCTGCTTAGTCTTGGAACGGTCCACAGCAACACATGGGCCGCTACTCGGTTTGTACACTTAGATCAGGACTGTGCCAGTTGTCAATGTACATTTAATGTACAGCCTTCTGTTTCAAAAACTCACGTGTAAGTTTGCTTTGACCTTTAACTAGCAGAATAGTTCTTAGAGCTTTCTGAGAGGCTGTTCCCAGGTTATAATCCTCAATTTGTCTTGAATGAAAATTTCAATTTCTTTCTTAGATTGACTGATTATTAGTTTTTTTTAATTAATCAACAAACCAAAGGTAGCACCCCCTATTTTAATTCTTAGAATTTACTGCAGAATTTAGAATTAAATTCGTAACATTTATTCTTAGAATTTCAAAGGTGCTCAAAGACCTATTTAGATTGGCATGTGTTCCTGCCTTGTTTGTGACAGCAGGGTGCTGTGAAAACCTACACATCGCACACACAGGACACACACAGCCGAGGACTGGTGAAGTACTTCGTAGTGGATGTGTTATACCCAGATCCCAATCTCCACAAACCACCAGGAGGCCATTCACCGATGCAAGCGCAAGAGGTAGTTTATTGCAGACCCGGGTCTGGACCGCACGCACACACCAACGCAGAGTGGGGGCAGCAGCCCACAGCGGCATGGTACAAGGCTTTTAAGGGAAAGAGACAAAGGGCAGGAGACCTCGCATGGGGCGATGTGCCTCGGAGTCCTGTGATTGGCCAGGGCGGGAGGGGAGGGGTTTTACGCGGGCTAGCCCCTGATGGGTATATTTAACTGCAAACAGCCCCCTGATTGGCCTATTTTGTGGCGCTTCCCCCACGCGCACGGTGATTGGTCGTGTCTAGGGTGACGCCAGGGGGTGAGGGCTGGACTATTCTGCAGTTTTTTCGGGAACTTGGGTGTTGTCCTTTGTTACAAGATGGTGGCTCCTTTTCTTCAGATGGAGTCACTCAGGCTCTACAGATGGCTCCTGCGGAGCACTGTGCGGTTTATGGGCACTTAGCACTTAGCATCCATTCTTTTCCAGAAGAAGTTATGTTTCTCAAACTCTCTTGCGGCTGGGGTTCTCCCCGAGAACTTGCTCCCACCAAGCAGTGTGTGCGTGTAGGATCTGGAAGCTGGGAGGGAGAGCACGGCCTCCCTCCTAACGAGCTGCCCGCTCGTTAGTGTTTGCAGCCAGTCTCAACATTCCAGCGTCTAGATATCAGCCTTGTCATTATCTGGAGGCCGCAGCCCGGAGGCGGCAGTCGGGGCTGGTCACCAGCCTCGGGGGGATCTGAGGCCGCTGTGGGCTCTAGCAGTAAACACAGCGGCCGACGGCCGGCCGCTGCCCTCGAAACGTGTTTGGTAGCACATTGCTGTCTTCTGCTCCTTGAACCAGCCTACAACTGCGTAAGTAGCATATTTAAATCCCCTCCTAGGCTGATTTCTGTTTTATGCACTGAATCCTGACAGATAAAAATACGATATGGATGTCAAGAAGAATTAAAGTCTCTATGGGCTGTAGAACAATATTCAAGTTATAGCATTAGACTGAAAAACAAAAGTCGGGAATAGTATGTAAAGTGTATTTTCATTCATGTAAAAACTACACGTGTGTATATTTAATTATATTGTTGACCTGAAACAGACAGCCATATATTTCTGCAGCAAGGATGGGTTTATTTGGAGTCAGAGAGGACCACAGTTGGGGGTCTGCAACCTTGGCAAGCCACGTAGCAGCCACCACCTGGCAGGGGAAAAAGAAGCCTTTTATAGAGGGGGAAAGGAAGTTGGGAGGGCTGTAGTAAAACAGAGGCCCTGGCTTTTCATTGGCCGTGTCCCTGCCAGGAAAGAAGCTTCTGCTTCCTTTTGAACTCTGTTATCGTCACAGGCCATGAGAGCCCCCCACCCCCACCCCCGCCCCGTTCTGGTCTCCAACTCTATGCAGTTAGGCTTTCTGTTTACTAATAGTGTTTACAGCGTATACATATATGTTTGTTCATACATAGAAAAATCCGAGAAGTTCATATAAGAAAGTGAAATCAGTAATTGCTTCTGGGAAGCCAAAAGTGGAGTCTGGGATGGGAAAAAGCTTTATATTTGCTTTATATACCCCTTAACCTGTTGACTTTTTAAAATTTTTCCTATGTTCATTAAATACATTTTTTTCAATTAAAAACATTTTTTAAGTATAAGAAAGCAGCAAGTTTTGTAACAATTTTTAAACAGAAAGAAAAAAACCCACCAATTAACCTGCCAACCTATTATTATACGTCTTTTTGTGTACATTTTCTCTAAATCCATCTTTACTAAATTTTTGCAGCAAAATATACACACATACTAGTTTATAGTCTGGTTTTGTTTTTGTTTGCTTGTTTTTTTGTTCTGATTTTGTTTTTCTTATATGTAACTCAGGAAATAATTACTTGTCATATGATTAGAAATTTCCTCAAATCATATTTCATTGGAATTAAAGTGTTATTAAGATGAACCATTACCTTATATATAACTAAAAAAGAACTTAAAAAAACTGCCTGCTAAATTATTACACAAACAACACACGGACTTTCCCCTTCAAATGAACCAAGTGTCTCTGGAAGTTAGGCAGCTTCTATCTAAAGGCAGTGGGACAGTTCTGACACAGTGATTCTACCACGCCGATGCTGGTTCCACAGAACGCATGGGTTGGCCAGACCAACCTCTCATTTCCTTGAGATTTCTTTCATCAATTTCAAGCTATTTCATGGCTTCTCTTGCCCTCTATGGCACTAGTTGGTATGTGACAAGCTCATCTCATAGTGACAAAACATAACACAGCCTCCTCTTCAAGGCTGCATTGCATGACTGTGTGGAATTGGAATCTTTCAGTTCAGTTCAGTTCAGTCGCTCAGTCATGTTCGACTCTTTGTGACCCCATGGACTACAGCACGCCAGGCCTCCCTGTCCATCAGTAACTCCCAGAGCTTGCTCAGACTCATGTCCATGGAGTCAGTGATGCCATCCAACCATCTCATCCTCTGTCGTCCCCTTCCCCTCCCAGCTTCAATCTTTCCCAGCATCAAGGTATTTTCCAGTGAGTCAGCTCTTCACATCAGGTGGCCAAAGTATTGGAGTTTCAGTTTCAGCATCAGTCCTTCCGGGGAATATTCAGGACTGATCTCTTTTAGGGACGAATGTTTGTTTGCTAATATCACATGAGTCCTCCTGCTCCGTCAGCCTGCCTTGTCCATTAACAATGACTTTCATTTCCATATTGAATCGTAGTGTGAGATTATAAGGGACTTAAAATGGCAACTAAATTCAAATTGTGTGCTACTACATTGTTCACAGTTCAGCTGATATGACAGTCCCATGAACACTGATGGTCAGGTTTACATGTGTAAGCAGCAGCAACGCTGTGGTTGTAAGACGGCTTCCACTGTAAGTCAGAGTCCACTATCAGAGATGTGTGAAAACATTCTCCTTAGGATAGATGAAACATGATCCTTTCGATCCTCAGAAAAGCTTTAAGTCAATTCTATTATTCCTCAACTAAGAAAGCTGGGAATCAAAAAGGTTATCAAGATAGTTAGCTATTAAAAAGCAGGTGTTTTTAAAATGTACTCAATCTGGCTCAGATGCCCACTGTTTTAATCAGTAAGCCATGTTATCTTCTTCTACAACATTTCCTTTATTTTTACATAATATTCATAATATGGCTGCTTAATATTTCTTCAAAAGGACAAATCAGAATTTAATAATTATCAAATATTAGATAATTAAATTCAGTTCAGTCACTCAGTCATGTCTGAATCTTAGCAACTCCATGGACTGTAGCCCTCCAGGCTCCTCTGTCCATGGGAGTTTTCAGGCAAGAATACTGGAGTGGGTTGCCATGCCCTCCTTCAGGGGATCTTCCTGACCCAGGGATCAAACCCAGGTCTCTTAATAAAGATTATAAAGTGCATTGTATACATCTGTGAAGATTAGAGGTGGCATATTTTAAAAAATATTGCACAGCCAAATTACAAAGTGGACAACTAAGGACCTTGTGTATTACGGATGCCATTAAGCTTCATTAGAGGTACCTGTGCTGCCTTAATGCAAATGTTATTTTGCATCAACAACGAAAAGCAGTCAAATGCTTGGTGAAATACTTCCCTTTGGAGGCATATATTCTCTTCCCCCTCTGCACCCCCACTGTAAGGGCAAAGGTTCCTTGAGCGAGGCACAATCTGGGAGTGTGCATTTCAGAGTAAATCTATAGCTTCCCTGGGAGCTCAGACGGTGAAGAATCCGCCTGCAGTGCAGGAGACCTGGGTTCAACCCCTGGGTCAGGAAGACCCCCTGGAGAAAGGAATGGCTACCCACTCCAGTCTTCTTGCCTGGAGAATCCCATGGACAGAAGAGCCTGGCGGGCTACAGTCCACAGGGTTGTAAAGAGCTGAACACGACTGAGCGACTCACATTTTCACCTTCTCACTTTTCTACACGTCAGTAGATCACAGCACACTGAAGAATGAAGCTGACACGTGCTATGGACTTTCAAATAGAGTAAATAAAAGGAAGAAATATAAATGGATGTTTCTAGAGCAGCACAGCTGAATAAAGTCTAATAATTAGCAGGCCAGCTCATAGTGCTTCAGCACTGGTAATTCTGAAACCCAAGTGATCTTAAAATGACTTGTCTGCCAATGAAGATATAGGTTATTCTTTTTCTTATTATCAAATGAAATTATAACCCTATTATATTAAAGGTCTTTGGATATATTTCAGTTAGTGTGTGTTGCCTTAAATTTGCAAGGTTCTGAGTATTTTTAAATGTCTATAAAATGGCACAGTGGTAGAGAATCTGCCTGCCCGTGCTGGAGACGCAGGAGACCTGGCTTCTGTCGCTGAGTTGGGATGATCCCCTGGAGTAGGAAATGGCACACACTCCAGTATTCCTGACCAGAAAATCCCATAGACAGAGGAGCCTGGTGAGCTACAGCGCACGGGGTCACAGAGTCAGACATGACTGAGTGACTGAGCACGTGTGTATAGCTCTCCCGGAACAAACCAAGAGACTCTTTGGCCAGAAGAAACCCTTGATGACTGACAGCCGCTGGGGTCCTGGGCTCCTTGAGGAATGGTGGGGACAGGGCTCCAGATACATGAGGTCACTGCCTCAGAGTCTCGAGGGGGCAGAAATATTGTCGTATATGTTCCCTCCTTTTACAGCACTGGATGGCTGGAGCAGAGCCCGCGCTCAATACATGCTTGTCGGATAAACAGCTTATACGGGGAAGCGGTGTTCTCCATCGGGGTGGGACACCAACGTTTAGGGGGCTCCTGGCGTACAGAACCCGCTGAAGTCGTCAGCTGCGGGTATTTGCCTGTGTTTCACTGTTCTACTTCCTTCATATTCTCCACGCGTGACACTGATTTATTAGACAAAAAGGGAAGCATACTAAACTTATAATTAACCTTTTCTCTTGACGTGTAATTAGCTAGGATTTATAAGATGCTAAAGGCTATGATGGCTGAGAATGGGGGCATTTAAGGGGTTGGTTTTGTTTTACTAAGCTTGCAATAATAGTCATTGATAGTATCAATTTGTTTTCATTGATACATTATGTATCTGATATATTTTTATTTCAAAATGGCTAATGAGCTTCTAAAAGCTTAGATGTATTATTCTAGTCCTATTCTGGAATAGAGATCTGATTTTAACTTTTTTCCCACCATTATTTTGGGGATCATACTAGTTGAAGTTCACATAAAGTTTTACAAAGTATGAGATTACGTTCATCTTTATTTTGTTGAGGTAATTTTACTATTGTGCTACTATTCAAAATTACACTGTCAAAAGAATAACATTTTAGATGAACTAAATGAATCTTATACAAAATATATATTAAAATTTATATTAAACTAAAACCTAAAACTATTTTTACTGTTTTACAATACATTGCAAGCAAACTCTTATCAAATGATAATTATTTTACATAAGATGGAATTTGATTTTTAAGATTAGCTCTCCTTTACATAGGAAGAAATATTTTCCCACTAAATTTAGTAGGCTTCCTTTGAGAGCAAAAGGTGCCTGTGGTAAGGAAATAGATTACAAAGTAACTAATTTTTCACTTATTTGGAAAAAAATCTATTTGGCTTAGCAAATGAAATATGAGAGATTTTTAAGTTTTCTTCTAAACTTAAAAGTGTCTCCCAGTTTCTATGCTGTAAAGAGCGTAGACATCCAACCTCACCCTGAACTCTCTTCTACCTTATACTTCTTGGGCTTCTATGTCTTGTGAAAAATCTCTCTAACAGCATTAGATCAGACTTTTTCTTCAAGTCCTGTATTTTATCTTGTCAACCGGTTAAGGTTAAAATGAGCAGCTGGAACTCTGGCTCGAAGCATCGCTTGCCCTCATCTGTACTGTAGTAAAGCACTCTTTTTTAATTCACTCTCTAAAGTTTAAACCAGAAATGGTAGATGTTTGCTCCGTACTCAGCAATTCTCCTTGGCTTCCAATTTAATTAAATTTTCAAATTGGAGCTTTACCTGGAATTATCATCATTATTATTGCTATTGTTAGTCTTTTATAAGTACAGCTTGTGTTCCGCTGACCCCCTTCCCTCCTGGCTAGGTAGATGTACATGATCTTTCAGTAAGAGGATTATGCTGTAGCCTTTACCACCCTTCTTTCCCGTATTTACTTGTCCTAATTATTTGAATAGCATTTATCATGTTCTTTGATTTAATAATAGTGACTTTTATAGTAAAGGGTTTTTTAAGAAACACATTTTAATAGCATAAAACATGCGAGTTGAAGGAAGTAAAAATGCAATAAAAACAAGAAAGACATGAAAAGAAAGAAGCAAAGTTTAAGTTAGCTGAACAGTGGTCTTCTGTTGAGGAAATTCTATATCTTTCTTATGAGACCTGAGCTAAATCTTCTTGATTTTTGCTTATGATGGGGAGGAAAAATGGCTTTTAGTTACCTATTCCTTACCTATTCACCAGGAATCTGGGCGTTAGTTTTCATTCTGCATTTTTACTACTATCCTCAGAGAAATTCTTTTGTTTCCAGTGATTGCAATGGTCCCTCTCTTTGGAGAGTTGCTGATCCAAGGTTAAACTTTACATTCCCTCAACCTTCTTACAAATGTTTTATTAAATGGTACCTGTCTGTGCTTAAATAATAGGTAGCAAAGCTATTAGGAAGAAAAGCTAGGAGGATAGCAGACATAAATATCTTTTTCTGCGCTGCGGGGACAAGGTGACCTGGCAGACAGTCACAGGCTTGTTAATGAGGATAAACAAGCCCTACTCAGAGGGGAGAACCCAGATCACAGTGTTCAGTTCAAAGCAGACCAGGTTCTGCGGTCCCAGTGCAGACACAAATGAGCTGCTCTGCCTCAAGAGACTTGTCTAAGGTTCTTTTTTCCTATGAGGATAGGGCCTCTGGAATTGAGGCATCACTATGGAATAATGAGGTGGACATATCTCAGAATGAGAAAGGTCAGACTCTGTGTGACACAGAACTGTTAGAAAAATAGAATACAATGTTTTGAGCAGTCAATACTACTCATCTCCAAGCTGTTACTACTAGACTTATCAAATATGCCACTGCCATCTTTATATCCTTGCCATTTCATGTCTTAACCTCTTGCAATCCCCTAGCTTCATCACTCCTCTGAAATTATAATATATTCTGATCACTTAACTGAAACTACATTCTGCTGCTGCTGCTGCTGCTGCTGAGTCGCGTCAATCGGGTCCGACTCTGTGCGATCCTGTAGGCGGCAGCCCACCAGGCTCCCCCGTCCCTGGATTCTCCAGCAAGAACACTGGAGTCGGTTGCCATTGCCTTCTCCAATGCATGGGAGTGAAAAGGGAAAGTGAAGTCGCTCAGTCGTGTCCGACTCTTCGTGACCCCGTGGACTGCAGCCCACCAGGCTCCTCCGTCCATAGCATTTTCCAGGCAAGAGTACTGGAGTGGGGTGCCATCACCTTCTCCGAAACTACATTCTAAGAGGACATAATCTGATTGTTAGTGGTCAACTATCGACAGAACAGCAAGGGAGTTAGTACAATGAGCTTTGAAGTCGGTGTTAGTTGAGCAGTCATGTCCAAGTCTTTGCGACCCCATGGACTGTAGCCCACCAGGCTCCTCTGTTCATGGGATTCTCTAGGCAAGAATACTGGAGTGGGTTGCAGTTCCCTTCTCTAGGGGATCTTCCCAGAACAGGGATCGAACCCAGATCTCCCTGCATTGCAGGAAGATTCTTTACCGTCTGGACCACCAGGGAAGCCATGTAAACTACATTCTAAGAGAACATAACCCTCTGAATGTTAATTTAAAGGTAAAGTGCAGACAGAATAGCATGGCACTTAGTAGAATGAGCTTTGAAGTCAGAAAACCTGAATTAAAATTCTGATTCCATTACATACTAACTAGGCCTGTGACTTTGAGGAAGCATTTTTTAGAACCTTATCTGAGAAATCAGGATAATAAAATTTATCTCATAAGATTACCACAAGGATCGAGAGAAAATGTGTAAAGAACCTATCATAGGCGAAACACAGAAGTAATACTCCACACCCTCATGATTATTTTTTAAAAGGCTTTTTACACTCTTTGTTTCACCTGAAATTTCTACCTACTGTTCTTCAGTGACTAAGTCATGTCTGACTCTTTGTGACCCCATGAACTGTAGCATGTCAGGCTTCCTTGTCCTTCACTATCTTCCAGTTTGCTAAAACTCATGTCCGTTGAGTCAGTGATGCCATCCAACCATCTCATCCTCTGTCGTCCCCCTCTCCTCCTGCCCTCACTCTTTCCCATCATCAGGGGCTTTTCCAATGAGTCAGCTCTTTGAATCAGGTGGCCAAAGTATTTAGCTTCAGCATCAGTCCTTTCAGTGAATATTCAGGGTTTGCTTTAGGATGGGCTGGTTGGATCTCCTTGCAGTCCAAGCTCGAGTCTTCTCCACCACCACAGTTCAAAAGCATCAGTTCTTTGGTACTCAGCCTTTTCTATTGCCCAGCTCTCACATCTGTACATGACTACTGGGAAAAGCCATAGCTTTGACTATATGGACCTTTGTTGGCAAAGTAATGTCTCTGCTTTTTAATATGCTTTCCAGGCTTGTCATAGCTTTTCTTCTAAGGAGCAAATTATTTCATGGCTATAGTCATTCTCTGTAGTGATTTCGGAGCCCAAGAAAATAAAATCTGTCACTGTTTCCACTTTTTTCCCTTCTATTTGCCATGTAGTGATGGGACCAGATGCCATGATCTTCGTTTTTTGAATGTTGAGTTTTAAGCCAGCTTTCTCACTCTCCTCTTTCACTTTCATCAGAAGACTCTTTAGTTCTTCTTCCCTATCTGCCATTAGGGTGGTGTCATCTGCATATCTGAGGCTATTGATATTTCTCCCGCCAGTCTTGATTCCAGCTTGTGCTTCCTCCATCCCTGCATTTCGCATGATGTACCCTGAATAGAAGTTTAATAAGCAGGGTGACAATATACAGCCTTGATGTACTCCTTTCCCACTTTGGAACCAGTCTGCTGTTCCATGTCCAGCTCTAACTTTGCTGTGATCCACACAGTCAAAAACTTTAGCATAATCAGTGAAGCAGAAGTAGATGTCTTTCTGGAATTCTCTTGCTTTTTCTGTGATCCAAAAGATGTTGGCAATTTGCTCTCTGGTTCCTCTGCCTTTTCTAAAACCATCTTGTACATCTAGAAGTTCTCATACTGCTGAAGCCTAGTTTGAAGGATTTTGAGCATTACCTTGCTAGCATGTGAGATGAGTGCAATTGTGCTGTAGTTTGAACATTCTTTGGCATTGCTTTTCTTTGGGATTGGAATGAAAATTGACCTTTTCCAGTCCTGTGGCCGCTGCTGAGTTTTCCAGATTCGCTAGCATACTGAGTGCAGCACTTCCACAGCATCATCTTTTAGGATTTGAAACAGCAAAGCTTGAGTTCCATCACCTCCACTAGCTTTGTATGTAGTGATGCTTCCTAAGGCCCACTTGGCTTAACACTCCAGGATGTCTGGCTCTAGGTCAGTGATCACACCATCGTGGTTATCCTACATACTAAAAATGTTTTCTTTCTTCTTCTAGGGCACAAACCTTATACAGTCCTTAATGTTTAATCCTTGTAGTGTTCTTCTTTATTCTGTAAGAAGCTATTATTACTCTTTACCGAAAGGGATGCAGGGAGTGACTTGTAAAGGGAGTGTATCACTTTGAGAAAAGAAGTAACCCTCAGCCAACCCAAGACAACCTTGTGGAAGCTAGAGTAGTCGATATTACCCTGCTCCCACCCTCCTTCTTTTCTCCCTGATCTACTGCCGGGCCCATTATTGGCTAAGCAAGCCTGAAAACATGGGAAGCCTTGGAGATAGTGTGTCTAGTCCATACTTCAATATACATTCCATGTGAATACTGACAAGTTTTCAAATGGGTTTGATGCAAATTAATTGTTCTACTGATACTGCCTTTGATATGTTCTATGGGAAACACAGCTTTGATTTTATGAATGCCTGAGCCTTGTACACAGAACATATGCAATTAGAAAAATATACAGCTAGAATGAATGAATGATCACATCAGAGAATCTGTTATTTTACAAAATTTCACTCTCCTATTTCTCACTCATAGTTTGTTGGATATATACGTTCCCAGGGTTGTATACAAGCAGGCCTGATTTTGCCCACAAGGGACATTTGGCAATATCTGGGGACATGTTTATTTGCCATACTGGTGGATGAGGTTGGGTGCTACTAGCAGTGAGTGTGTTTAATGATTAGAGAAGCCAAGGCTGCCTCTAAACAGCCTATAGTGCACAGGCCCGTCCCCCAGAATAAAGAATTATCTGTCCCCAAACCAAATTATTAACAGTGCCAGGGTTGAGATATTCCTCTAGTGGAAACTAAAGGTAACAGTAGCTCTAATGAACTTACTAAAGACTTTTGTCTCTATACATTTAGTATATGAAAAAAGGTAAAATGTTCTTTTAAAACATATATATGTATATAACTTATACTAAATATACATATATGACACATGCTTATAAAGTAACGAGACCACTCTGATAGCATGTGAAATTAATCGCTAACATTTGAATAATGATTTACCATTTAGGAAATTCTTTCTCAACACTCTCTCCCTGTCAGTACTATCTATTCCCACAGCCTCAACTTTCATCTTTATAATTACGACTTTCAAATATTTATCTCTAGCCCAGGCTGCAATATGTTACCACATCCTGACTTTCTGTCCTCAGTATTTCCTCTGTCACTCTCACTGCCCTCATACCACTGCATTAGTTTGGCCTTATCCTTGTTTCCTGGATTACTATGTGACCTCATTGTGCAAGATCACACCATCCTGTGGTATCAAAGAAGGAAACACCTTTTTTTTTTTAATACACAAACTATAAGAGTCTCAATTCTGACTCGCCCCCAGAAATCATCTCGTCAAATTACCTGCCAGCTGCTTCTGAGATCTCCCAGGGTTCTGCCATGCGGTCTCCTGAGCAGGTCCACAGGGTTCTTGTCCTTGCTAAGGTTTGGATGCTGCTGGGTCTCCCTTAAGATCATACAGATGACTCGGTTGGGCAAGGCCTTCTGCAGACTGGTCTCAAGGAGGAGGTATACTGTTCACCCCTTTGTGTCTCTTTCTGCAGCACAGGAAGAGCATTTCCTGAATCCCCCATGGTGTAGAGTCCAGACTGTCAGTTTTGAAAAATTTTTATGCATACTTAGGAATTTTAAAAAAGGATATAGAATGAGGTAGTTACAACTTGCTCAGGGCCAGAATTGCTTTCAATTCAATTCAGTCAGTCCATTCCACACTGATTCTGCTACCAGAAAAAGGGTAGTTTCCCCCTCATTTGAATTTAAATTCCTTGTAGACAAAACTTAACCACATCCCTTACATGGAAGGATATGACCCAGTCCCCCCAAATAATACTATCAGAATAGTGCCAACTTCAGTTCATTTATCAAAGCCTGGATAACTCAACCTTAAAATAATCTCTCATGGGCCATCAACAACCCAGTGAAGTTTTTTGGCTGCACCCACCTTATTCTAGTTTATTTTCAGTCTCATGAACCATTTAAAATCTTGATATCAGTCTCACAAGGAATCGCCTGGTTATGACCAAGGTGACTTTCCAGCTAATCTCCTTCCTCTGGCCCAGTTTCACCAAGCGCCCTCCTTCCCTGCTGCCTGTGATCCTTAGAGATGCAGATCTGATCACGTCTTCACTTAAGACACACGGTGACCCCACACAGGCCTCAAGACTCCCTCTGCTTATCTCCTCAGCCCCATCCCTTCTCCTTCCTCAACTAATTGCTACGCTTAAGTTCAGACATGCAGAGTTCCTCCAAACCTCTGACCTTGGATCCTCTCTCCTGCCTCTGCCTTTGCTGCTTTCTAGGCCAGGGATGCTTTTCAAGCTGTCATCGGGAGGCCGTATCTTATTCCTCCTCCCTGATGCAACCCAGGTGCCACTCTTCCAGGAACCCTCTCTTTGCCCCACCCAGGTCTGGAGCACACCATCCTCATGTCTGACGGAGCTCTCATAACGCTGTACTGAAACAGCGGAGCCTTCCCTAGATGTGCAGGACCCTAAAGGCAGAGGAAACGGTGTCGCCCTCTGTGTTTTCAGGCACTTGGCACAGGGCGTGTAAACCCTCAGTTAAGTTTAATGGATGTTGACTCAGTATTTTCACTTAATCTTCTTAACAACACTGGGGAGCTAGTAATATTTCCAACAGTGCTGGCGGAAAGCAGTGAATCCATTTAAGACTAAGATGAAAACAACCATGTAAATTACGGTTATGGAATATAATGTAAAGTTTATGAATCGTGACAATATAGAAATAATACAATTAAAAAAGAGGAAAGGAGTAGGTGAAAAGGTGGGATGTGTGTAAGCTGTTGATTTTCTGTGTTACAGATGAGGTTGTAAAGATAGGTTTTAAAGCTGACAGATCAAGTAATTATTGTACAACCACATCTCAAGATACAAAAGCAAACATTAGAAAAAATAGAAAAATAATGCAGTTAATTGAAATTAGGTTTTAGAAGGTAGGAAGTAGAAACTGGATACCATTCATGGCGGTGATATAAATATATATTTATTAATTTTTAAAAATATGTAGATTAATATCTATTTTTTAAAAGAGAAATAAAGTATGCTATATAAAGTTATGGTAACTTTTAGCTTAAAGCAACTGACAGTACTAATTTTTTTCACATATTCAGGAGAAACATGTACAAAATATAAAATACAAATATAAAAATATATGGAGCATATTTAGTAAAACATAAAAGCTAGAAAACAGAAGGGATATCTATCATAACAATAAATTTACCTATGAAAACAAAATGGCTCTCAAAAGGATTGTAAAACAAAATCTAATTAAATGCTATATATAAGATATATTCCTAATATTTTAAAATATTAAACATTAAAAAGTATAGAAGCAAGTCACAGAGTGAAACATAAATAACTAAGATGGAGGAAACACTTGTGATAAAATATTAAGAAGACTGAAGGAAAATAATAGAGGAGCAAGCCAGAAGCTTGAGCAGACACTGTCAAAGATCACATTTCTCACGAACACTCGAAAAGGTGCTCTACCTCAGTGCCGATCAGGAGTTAAAGCTGCCTCAGGGAGGCGGCAGTGGATTATTAGAAGATACAGCATATGGTTCCCTGTGCTATATGGTAGGTCCTTGTGGTTTATCCAGTTTGTATATAGCAGTGTTTATCCGTTAATCCCAGAGTCCTAATTTATCCCTCCCTCACCTTTCCATTTTGTAACCATAAGTTGATTTTCCATGTCTGTTTTATAAATAAGTTTATTTGTATTATATTTTTAGGAATCTACATATAAATGATATTTGTGATATTTGGCTTTGTCTGACTTACTTCAAGCAGTGTGATATTCTTCAAGCCAAAAAAAAAAAATTAATACTGCTACAAACCCACCAGAATGGTTAAATATTAAAAAGACTTAAAAAAAAAACCCAAGGGTCAGTGAGGCTATAGAGAATTGGGAAGTCTCATACACTGCTGGTGGGGGTACCAACTGAGAGAGCTACTTTGGAAGACAACTTGGTACGCCATTAGGTTGAAGAATATGTTCTTCATGAAGCAGCCATTCAATTTCTAGAGATATACGCATCAGAAATGTGGACACACATGTACCAGCAGACATGTATAATAACGATCATCGGCCAAAACCCAGAAACAATTCCATGTTTTTCAGTGGTAATGATAAATTTACACCATGTAAAACAATGCAGCAGTGCAAACAAATGCATTATAGTGTGAGCAATGACACAGATATGTCTCATGAACATCACGTCGTTCTAAAAAGACTACACACTGCAAGATTACTGTGTGATTCCATTTATATAACTTCAAAACCAAGCAAAGCTAACTCTAATGCAAACAGATTCATACTTAATAGTAAAAGAATAACAAGAAGTAAGTACATGATACTTCCACAAATATCAGGAACGGACTACACTTAAGGAGAGGAAGCTGGTTGGGGATGGGCATGGAAGTAGGGGTCCTCCTTGAGTTTTGCCAGTGATCTGCTTCTTTGAAAGTGAAAGTGAAGTCATGTCTTTTCGACCCCATGGACTGTAGCCTACGACACTCTTCTGTCCATGGGATTTTCCAGGCAGGAGTACTGGAGTGGGTTGCCATTTCCTTCTCCAGGGGATCTTCCTGACCCAGGGGTCAAACCCAGGGCTCCCACATTATAGGCAGACGCTTTACCGTCTGAGCCACCAGGGAAGTCCTATCTGCCTCTGCATGAATTGATCACACGATGTTCAAATTGTAGTCATTCATTAAACTGCATGTTTATATTTTATGTAATGTTCTATATATGCTTAACAACAACAAACTTTTAAAATGAGTAACAGGTTCCAAAACTTCCCTTGAATTTTTTAAATAGCCTTTGAGAGATGTTAATAAATTTTTAGTGTAAGAATGCTTTTATTTTAAAAATCTTTTGAAAAGGAAAAATATAGAAGAGGTTACAATGACAATAATCATCAAATGCATTATATCTGTGCATGAAAACTTTATCAAGATCACTCATTTGGCAATTTACTCCTCTCAAAGGCTATTAAGTTCTAACTCATTTCTCACAATGCTACTGTAGTTTTGCTTTGAGATAACTTCGGCTTTATTCATTCAGAGTCACCTTTTAAATTTTGAACAACAAACTCACGAGTTATAAAGAGGCATATTTCAAGATGAGAAAAAATTCCCAAGTCTGGTGGCATTACTGCAGAGTTTAATAAAGAATTTAAAAATATCTAATGTTTTAAAAATTTCTAGAATTCATTTGATGTTAACTATTTCTAAAGCAAAATATGAAAAGCAAAAAGAAAAACATTTACAGGAATTTCCTGGTTGTCCAATGGTTAGGACTCAGGGCTTTCACCGCTGGAGCCTGAGTTCAGTCCCTGGTCAGGGAACTAAGATCCTGGCAAGCCACAAGATGCAGACAAAAAAAGAAAAGCGATTACTATTGATTTTCTAATAGTTGATAGACAGGTGTCAAGAAAAATGATTAACGTTATATTATATGCTATATCATATGATTATATAAATTAACTGATTTTGTCCCCCTAGGGATATTTGGCAATGTCTGGAGACATTTTTGCTAGTCACGTGCAAGTGAGGAATGGTACTAATGGCATCTAGTGGGTAAAAGTGATGCTGTTCAACACCTTAAAATAGACAGAGAAGCCCTGCCTTCCCTTCTCTCCCCAAACAAAGAATTATCTGGCCCAAGTATCAGTAATTCTGAGGCTGAAAAAAACTCTTGAAAAGGTGAGTCAAGAGAAAAAAAGTTATCATATATTGTTAATCAAAAAGGAAGATTACAGAAGGCTAAACTTGTGTGATTCCATTTTTGTTAAGAAAAAGTGTGATTGTCTCTATGTGTGTGTACTGTGTGCGCAGTATAAATATACATAATGCATAAAACTGTCGGCAGTATTTGGCCCTGAATGATGGAATCATGGATGAATTTTATTTCCTTCTGCTTTGTTTTGCTTTGCTTACCTGGAACTTCTAATTTTTACTTGAACAAGAAGAAAAATACAAATTTTGGTTTCTACCAAAGAAAGACTCAGTCTCTTTGTCAGTAGGGAAGTTTAATTAGAGAGTGGAGAGTAATACAAAAAAGTAGTCATAATGTGATAATTGTGTCTTGGACATATTCACTGGATATTGTGGAAACAAAGAGGAGGAAGAGTTAGCTACACTAGCTTGTACCACCTAGTATTAACATCCTATAGTATTATGACTACACTATCTTATGATTAGATCTCTTTTAGTTCACAAGTAAAACAATACATTTTCTAATCATCAACAGAAAAGACCAAAAAAAGAATGGTTATGAACATAGAGAAGACGCCTAAAGTAGAATTATGATGCTGTTAGCAGCACTAGAGATCTCCTCAAGAAAATTAGAGATACCAAGGGAACATTTCATGCAAAGATGAGCTCAATAAAGGACAGAAATGGTATTGACCTAACAGAAGCAGAAGATATTAAAAAGAAGTGGCAAGAATACACAGAAGAACTGTACAAATAAGATCTTCATGTCCCAGATAACTACAATGGTGTGATCACTCACCTAGAGCCACACATCCTGGAATGTGAAGTCAAGTGGGCCTTAGGAAGCATCATTACAAACAAAGCTAGTGGAGGTGATGGAATTCCAGTTGAGCTATTTCAAATCCTAAAGGATGATGCTGTGAAAGTGCTACACTCAATACGTCAGCAAATTTGGAAAACTCAGCAGTGGCCACAGGACTGGAAAAGATCAGTTTTCATTCCAATCCCAAAGAAAGGCAAAGCCAAAGAATGCTCAAACTACCGCACAATTGTACTCATCTCACACGCTAGCACTCATCTTACACGCTAGCAAAGTAATGCTCAAAATTCTCTAAGGCAGGCTTCAGCAATACGTGAACCATGAACTTCCAGATGTGCAAGCTGGTTTTAGAAAAGGCAGAGGAATCAGAGATCAAATTGCCAACATCTGCTGGATCATCGAAAAAGCAAGAGAGTTCCAGAAAAACATCTATTTCTGCTTTATTGACTATGCCAAAGCCTTTGACTGTGTGGATCACAATAAACTGGAAAATTCTGAAAGAGGTGGGTATACCAGACCACCTGACCTGCATGCAGGTCAGAAAGCAACAGTTAGAACTGAACTTGGAACAACAGACTGGTTCTAAATCGGGAAAGGAGTACTTCAAAGCTGTATAGTGTCACCCTGCTTATTTAACTTATATGCAGAGTACATCATGAGAAATGCTGGGCTAGATGAAGAACAAGCTGGAATCAAGATTGCCAGGAGAAATATCAATAACCTCACATATGCAGATGACACCACCCTTATGGCAGAAAGTGAAGAGGAACTAAAGAGCCTCCTGATGAAAGTGAAAGAGTGAAAAATTGGCTTAAAGCTCAACATTCAGAAAACTAAGATCATGGCATCTGGTCCCATCACTTTATGGCAAATAGATGGGGAAACGGTGGAAACAGTGTCAAACTTTATTTTTTGGCTCCAAGATCACTGCAGATAGTGATTGCAGCCATGAAATTAGAAGACGCGAGGGGCGGGGCGTGCGCGGGACAAAGGGAAGCGAGGCCGGAGCTGCAGGCGCTTTTTCTGCCCGTGGTGTCTCAGATTCATTCTTAAGGAACTGAGAACTTAATCTTCCAAATTGTCAAAAAGACCATCTTATGCCCCACCTCCCACCCCAGCTCCTGCAACACAAATGCCCAGCACACCAGGGTTTGTGGGATACAATCCATACAGTCATCTCGCCTACAACAACTACAGGCTGGGAGGAAACCCGGGCCCCAACAGCCCGGTCACGGCATCCTCTGGTATCACGATTCCAGAACCCCCAAAGCCACCAGATAAGCCGCTGATGCCCTACATGAGGTACAGCAGAAAGGTCTGGGACCAAGTAAAGGCTTCGAACCCTGACCTAAAGTTGTGGGAGATTGGCAAGATTATTGGTGGCATGTGGCGAGATCTCACCGATGAAGAAAAACAAGAATATTTAAACGAATACGAAGCAGAAAAGATAGAATACAATGAATCTATGAAGACCTACCATAATTCCCCCGAGTACCTTGCTTACATAAATGCGAAAAGTCGTGCAGAAGCTGCTTTAGAGGAAGAAAGTCGACAGAGACAGTCTCGCATGGAGAAAGGAGAACCTTACATGAGCATTCAGCCTGCTGAAGACCCAGATGATTATGATGATGGCTTTTCAATGAAGCATACAGCCACCGCCCGTTTCCAGAGAAACTACCGCCTCATCACTGAAATCCTTAGCGAGTGTGTGGTGCCAGACGTTTGGTCAGTTGTCACAACAGCTAGAATGCAGGTTCTTAAACGACAGGTCCAGTCCTTGATGGTTCATCTGCGAAAATTAGAAGCTGAACTTCTTCAAATAGAGGAGTGACACCAAGAAAAGAAGAGGAAATTCCTGGAAAGCACAGACTCATTTAACAATGAGCTTAAAAGGTTGTGTGGTTTGAAAGTAGAAGTGGATATGGAAAAAATTGCTGCTGAAATTGCACAAGCTGAGGAACAGGCTCGAAAAAGGCAGGAGGAAAGGGAAAAAGAAGTTGCAGAGCAAGCTGAGCGCAGCCAGAGCAGTATTGTTCCTGAGGAGGAGCCAGCAGTAAGACCGAAGAAAAGAAGGAAGACGAGAGCATTCCAATGGAGACAGAGGAGACACACCTTGAAGATTCGATGGAAGGCCAACAGAATGGCGAAGAAGGCACGTCTACTCCTGAGGACAAGGAGAGTGGGCAGGAGGGGGTGGACAGTCTGGCAGAGGAAGGGACCAGTGACAGCAACACTGGCTCAGAAAGCAACAGCGCCACTGTGGAGGAGCCACCAACAGACCCCAGGCCCAAGGATGAGAAGAAAGAATGAACGTTGCCTTCTTTTATGTGTTCTCAATAACTTTTTTAAATGAAAAAATGTTTTTTGAGTTAAAAAAAAAAAAGACGCTTACTCCTTGGAAGGAAAATTACGACCAACCTAGACAGCATATTAAAAAGCAGAGGCATTAGTTTGTCAACAAAGGTCCATCCAGTCAAGGCTATGGTTTTTCCAGGGGTCGTGTATGGATGTGAGAGTAGGACTATAAAGAAAGCAGAGTGCCAAAGAATTTATGCTTTTGAACTGTGGTGTTGAAGAAGACTCTTGAGAGTCCCTTGGAATGCAAGGAGATCCAACCACTCCATCCTAAAGGAGATCAGTCCTGGGTGTTCATTGGAAGGTCTGATGTTGAAACTGAAACTGCAATACTTTGGCCACCTGATGCGAAGGGCTGACTCACTGGAAAAGACCCTGATGCTGGCTAAGATTGAGGGCAGGAGGAGAAGATGATAGAAGATGAGATGGTGGGATGGCATCACCGACTCAATGGACATCAGTTTGGGTGGGCTCCAGGAGTTGGTGTTGGACAGGGAGGCCTGGGGTGCTGCAACTCATGGGGTTGCAAAGAGTTAGACACGACTGAGTGACTGAACTGAGCAGCAATAAGCAAAGGAAATTAAAGAATAAGATATATACACAACATCCAGTCAGATAGGAAAGTAGATGGTGGGATGAGGTGAGTCAGCCTCCATCCTGGAAGCCTCGGATGGTTCTAGAACTCCTGGCTGGCATCTGGTGTGGAGGACTAGGAGATGAAAGGTTCCGGAGTGGGAAAATAAGGAATCCAGGCACAGTGAACAATTTATATGTTGGACTGGGATAGAATTCTTACACATAAAAAGTGTGCCTATATTCAGTAATTGCAACTATATAGAATAGTATCGTTCTATTGTGCTAGCAAACAGTGGTTAAAGGATAAACATTTTCTGGAGTTAAGGAAATATTTCAGATACCAGGAATCAGTGTCCTAATAAGAACACAACTGCTTCATAATATGCAATGCTTAAACAGCTTTTAGATTAGAAAATTGAGATAAAGACTAGACTCCAAAAGAAGTCAACTTCAACTGAAGAAAATAGTGAAAGATGCAGCAGAGCAAAAGTTGGAATTGAATAGGCTTCTTTTAACTGAGAACTAGGTAAGCACGCTGGCTGATGAAATTTGACTTTTAAGGCAATGAGAAATCACAGATTATAGGATCCTGTTTTCTTCAGCTTTTCAAAAACATATTGTTTTCATCCAACAGGAGATAGAAAGACAAGCCAGCTTCATCGCCTTTTACCACGGGGAGGGGAAAGACATAAGAAAGAGAAAACATGAGTAACGCCCACTTTTGCTGCTTTGCAAATCCTTCCAGGGTCAGTCCTCACTACTACTAGCAGAATCTGGCTGATTCTTCCTCATCTTTCGGGTCTCTTCCCCATCTCCACCTCCTTCCCATAGGAATCTCCCTGCTATAAATTCTCAACGCTGTAATTAATATTATGTGTTTTGGAGGTTAATTATTTAGATTCTGTTTCCTCTTTCATACGGAGAAGGGGATGGCAACCCACTCCAGCATTCTTGCCTGGAGAACCCCATGGACAGAGGAGCCTTTGTGGGCTACAGTCCACAGGGTCGCCAAGAGTCCGGGCACGACTGAGTGACTAACACCCTTCCTCTTTCACATTCCAACCAACCGCTCATCTTCAAACAAGCTTCCGAAGGGCGCGGACCTTGGCAGTTTTCCTCACCAAGGGGCGCGTGTGCTCGCCTCGCAGCACTGCAGGCGCCCTGCAGTACCGACGGCTGCCCAGCACGCCTTCTTCAAGCCTTTACCGCAAGAAGGGACCTTCCGTGTTCGGCGGTTAACAACGCCAGGCCCACAGGACGCGCTCCAGAGACAAACAGCACGGACTCACGTCCACTGTTTCCTCAGTGCTTCCTCACAAAGCCCGCTAGCATGGAACCCCGTACTGAGGGGTCCAGAAAGCTCGGGAAGGCCAGCAGGCCGCCGACGCCAGGCGCCACGCGAGGGCGCGCGCCCGGCCCCGGGCCTCGGCCACCCCACGCGGCGGCCCGCCGCAGGCGAGGCTCGTCTCCGCGGCCGCAGGAGGCTCGCGGCGGAGCCCGCCTCCTCAGAGGGAGCCGCCCCGGCGGGCCGTCGCCCCTGACGAGAGGCCTCGGGGCCGCCGCCCCCGAGCGAAAGACGGCCCGCGTCTTCCAGGCCCGGAAGCGGGCGGCGCAGCCCGGACCCGCGAGACGAGCCCCGGGACCGGCCCAGCGCCCGCCGCCGCCGCCGCTCTAGGACGCCGGAGGCTCCGCCTCTCTGTGGTCGGGGCCGGGCCGGGCCCGCCCACTTCCGGGCCCGCCCACTTCCGGGCGAGGGTCGACGCGGGGCATGCGGGGGACGCGGGCCCGGGCCAACGCTCCTGAGAGCGCGCGGGGATAGGAGTTGGGGGAAGGCTGGAAGAGCCGAGCGCTGCGCCCTGTGCTCTGCTTCCACGGGCTGGCTGTCGCTGGAGAATCTCTGATTTCTAAACATCTCAGAGAATAGCCGTGGTCAATTTTAGCCCACAGTTCCACCTCCCTTTGCTGCGTGAGGAAGAAATCCTAGGGTCTCTTAGTTTGTCTTTATTACTTTCAAAAGACTTCTTGTGCGTTTTTTTGTTTCCAATTCTGCCAAAGAAGCTCCATGTGGAGGAAGCGGGTGAAAGGAGCCCCTCAGAGCGATAGCGAAGGCAGAGAATGGGGTCAGGACTTATTCCCCCGCCCCCACCCCGCTACAGAACTAACAAGGGTTTCTTTTTTAAAAATACCAAGGAAGGGAGAAAAAAATGGTATCATTAGAACCGCAAACATTAAAGATGAGAGGTTCACAGAGCCGAAAGTACTGAAAGCGTGCCTTAGATCCCATTTGAAACTTGGCTAACTCTGTACGAGAGTAAAGGAAAAGGGGGAAATGAAGTGGCGGGTATATGTATTTACAAACGTACGCTTATCAACGAAAAATAAGTCTTATGACGGTTTGTTGAAGAAACACGCACCAATTTCTAAATATTCTGCAGTTAGAAGGCTTTCTACATTATGAAGGCAAGTTAGAGGATTATAGCAAGATGGTGAGGCGTGACTCCTTTAATACACTTGGTCTCCATTCAAAAGGCTTTTGTCAGTAACCCAGGTCTTTAAAAATAAGCCCAATTCCACTTATTTTCACATGAGTACGCTAATAAATACCAAATCCCAAAGTCAAGTGTTTCTTCGTGTTTAAATAGATAGAGGTAGAGACATTCTTGCCTGGATCAGCAAAAAGGTACTGACGATTTAACTAAACAGAAAAAAATAACAATAAAGTTGATTCCTCTGACTAGTTAAGAACTCTAAGGAATTCAGTTTCATTTGGAAAATCTTAGAGCTGTTTCAGAATACTTATTAACAAGCTTATTGTAGTATCCATTTTAAGAAACTGTCTTGGCAGTCTTTTATTTTTAGTGGCTCCCTCTGATAACCTCATTTTTATTGCTGTGTGCATACTGATGTTCTTTAGTACATCCAAGAGAGTTTTTGATGTTGGAATATACAATGACTCACGTTTCACTCTAGCAGCTTGAAAGAGTGATAATGAGGTGATCTCTATTTTTACATTTGTACTCCCCTTCCAGGTGTATAATTTCATTTAAAAGTTGATATTGTCCTTCTAGATTTTTTATTCAATAATGAAATGCAAAGCAATGATTGTTCCCCTAAGAACAACTTTAAGTTTTCTGAGAGTTGTGATAAGGACTTTGCTGTGAACTCTGAAGGTACCATTTGGGAATTTAACACAGTATGCTTCAAAGCAAGATAAAAAGGAAGGTTCTGCATTAAAATGTGTGGATGAAAATCTATAATCTGGCACTAAATCACTTGAGACATAGTGGGTGGCAAATAAGATTGCAAGAAGAAAGTGAAGATTCTGATTGCCTGGAGCTTTTATGGGTAGGGGTCAAGTCCTGCTTAAATTGTAGGAAGAATGACTCAGACTACAAAGACAGAAGGAGAAGGGGTGTTTGAAGATGAGCAACTCAAGCAAGTAAAATACTAAAAATAACAGTAACAGTAACTAAGACTTGTAAAGCATTTATTAAATACCAAGCATCATGATAAACATTTTCTGTGTGTAATGCCATTTAATCCTCACAACAACACTGTGAAGTTCGCACTATTGCTGGCCTCATTTTGACAAGTGAGGGAATTAAGATTTAGGTAAATAATTTACCTAAAGCCACAAAGCTGGGAAATCATGGAGCAGGTTCTCAAACCTAGGTTTATTGTGCTTTTAGAGCAATAAAGAGATTTTTTTTAAATTGTATTTTGTGTTGGGTTATAGCTGATTAACAAACAATGTTGTGATAGTTTCAAGTGAGCAGTGAAAGGACTCAGCTACACATGTCCCCCAAACTCCCCTCCCATCCAGGCTGCCATGTAACACGGAGCAGAGTTCCAGATGTATACAGAAAGTCATTGTTGGCTGTCCGTTTTAAATATGGGAGTATGTGCATGTCCATCTCAAACTCTCTGATTATTCCTTTCCTCCAAACTACCCCCACCCCCAGCAACCATAAGCTCATTCTTGAAGTCTGTGAGTCCCTTTCTGTTTGTTAATTTCTTTTTAGACTCCACATTTAAGGGATGTCATAAGATATTTCTCCTTCTCTGACTTACTTCACTCAATATGACACTCTCTAGGTCCATCCATATTGCTGAAAATGGCATTATTTCATGCTTTTTCTTGACTGAGTAATATTCCATTGTATATATGTACTATTTCTTCTTTATCCATTACCCTATTGATGGACATTTGGATTGCTACCATGTCTTGGCTATTGTAAACAGTGCTACTATGAACACCGCAGTGCATGTATCTTTACAGATCATGTTTTTCTCCAGATATTTGCCCAGGAATATGGCTTCCCTGATGGCTGAGATGGCAAAGAATCTACCTGCAGTGCAGGACACCCAGGTTTGATCTGTAGGTTGAGAGGATTCCCTGGAAAAGGGAATAGCTACCTGCTCCACTATTCTTGCCTGTGGAATCCCATAGACAGATAAACCTGGCAGGCTGGGGTTCTCAAAGAGTCAGACACGACTGAGGAACTAATATACTTTCATGCCTAGAAGTGGGATTGCAGGGTCATATGGTAGCTCTATTTTTAGATTTTTAAGGAACCTCCATACTGTTCTCCATAGTGGCTGTATCAATTTACATTCATACCAACAGTGTAGGAGGGTTTGCTTTGCTTAACACCTTCTCCAGCATTTATTGTTTGTGGAATTTTTGATGATAGCCATTCTGGCTGGTATAAGGTGATAATTTATTGTAGCTTTGATTTGCATTTCTCTAATAATTAGTGATGTTAAACATCTTTTCATGTTCCTATTTGCCATCTATATGTCTTTTTTGGAGAACTGTCTATTTAGGTCTTCTGCCCATTTTTTAAGTGTGGGTCTTTTGTTGCTGTTAAATGTCATGATCTATTTGTAAATTTTGGAGACTAATCCCTTATTGGGCTTCCCTGGTGGTTCAGTTGATAAAGAATCCGCCTGCAATGTGAGAGATCTGGTTTGATCCTGGGTTGGGAAGACCCCCTGGAGGAGGGCATGGCAACCCACTCCAGTATTCTTGCCTGGAGATTCCCCATGAACAAAGGAGCCTGGTGAGCTATGGTCCATGGGGTTACAAAGAGTTGGACACAACTGAGCGACTAAGCACAGTGCAATCCCTTATTGTTCATATCATTAGCAAATATTCTGTCCCAGTCTGTGGGTTGTCTTTTCATTTCATTTGTTGTTTGTTGTTGTTGTTGTTGTTGTTGTTTTTTGCTGTGAAAAGCTTTTGAGTTTAACTAGGTCTCATTTGAGTGTTTTTTATTTTATTTCCGTTACTCTGGGAGATGGATTGGAACAGACATCTCTATGATTTATGTCAGAGAATGTTCTGCCTACATGCAGCTGGGCTTCTGTAGTGGCTCAGATGGTAAACAATCTGCCTGCAATGTGGGAGAGCAGGGTTCAGTCCCTGAAGGAGAAGGAAATAGCAACCCACTCCAGTATTCTGGCCTGGAAAATCCCATGGACAGTGGAGCCTGGTGCTCTACAGCCCATGGGGTCACAAAGAGTCGGATATGACTGAGCAACTAACACACACACACACACACACACACACGTTTTCCTCAAGTAGTTTTACAATGTTCAACCTCACATTTAGGTCTTTAATCCACTTTGAGCTTATTTTTGTGTATGGAGTGAAAGAATGATCTAATTTCTTTCTTTCTCTCTTTTTTTTAACTTGTATCTGTCCAGGTTTTCCAACACCACTTATTAAAGATACTGTCTTTTCAACATTATGTAATCTTGCCTCCTTTGTCATAGATTAATTTACCATGGGTGCATGGGCTTATTTCTTGGTTTTCTATCCTGTTCCATTGGTCAATATTTCTATTTTTGTGCCAGTACCATACTCTTTTGATCACTGTAGCTTTGTAATATAGTCTGAAGTCCGGAAACATGATTTCTCCAGCCCCATTTTTCTTTATCAAGATTGCTTTGGCTATTCAGGGTCTTTTGTGTCTCCATACAAATTTTGAGAATTTTTTGTTCTAGTTCTATGAAAAAATGCCATTGGTAATTTAGAGAATGCATTGAATTTGTAGACTACCTTATAGTTAGTAGTATAGTTATTTTGACAATACTGATTCTTCCAGTCCATGAACATGGTATATTTTTCCACTTGTTTATGTCTTCTTCAGTTTCTTTCATCAGAATATTATAGTTTTCAGAGTACAAGTCTTTTCTCCTTATGTAGGCTGATTCCAAGGTATTTTATTTAAAGAGATTTTCATATCAGCTGTGTTATTAAAAAATAGCATGCTATTAAAAATCTGATATCCCCTACCATTTTGTCATTTTGCTTGGATGTTGATCATCTTTCTTTCCTCTCAAAATCAGCGCCCCCCTACTTCTGAATCAATAGACATGACTGGCAAAGCAGTGAAGAGAACAGTTAAATGGCTCTTGCATTAGCTCATCTGGATTCAAATCATAGTATCTATACTAACAAGTTGTGAGGCTACAAATCATATATTTAACTCTCTTTGCTTCTTCTTTTTTAGCCTCTGCAAACTGGGATAATATTAGTGCCTATCCCACAGGGTTTTTATAGGACTTAAAATGATACAGTGAGTATAAAAGCACTTGGTACATATCTAAGTGTATAACAAATACTCAGTTTGTTATTTTTATTGGAATCCAATACTGCATATGAAAACATTCTCTAACATTCTCTAACCTTATGATTATACAGCTGCTGCTGCTGCTGCTAAGTTGTTTCAGTCGTGTCCAACTCTCTGTGACCCCATAGACGGCAGCCCACCAGGCTCCCCCATCCCTGGGATTCTCCAGGCAAGAACATTGGAGTGGATTGCCATTTCCTTCTCCAATGCATGAAAGTGAAAAGGGAAAGTGAAGTCGCTCAGTCATGTCCGACTCTTAGCGAGCCCATGGACTGCAGCCTACCAGGCTCCTCCGTCCATGGGGTTTTCCGGGTGAGAGGACTGGAGTGGGGTGATTATACAGTGAAAGTGACAAATAGATTCAAGGGATTAGATCTTATAGACAGAGTGCCTGAAGAACTTTGGATGGAGGTTCATAACATTATATAGGAGGCAGTGACCAAAACCACCCCCAAGAAAAAGAAATGCTAAATCGTTATCTGAGGAGGTCTTACAAATGGCTGAGAAACTAAGAGAAGCGAAAGGAAAAATACAGCCATCAGAATGCAGAGTTCCAAGGAATAGCAAGGAGAAGTAAGAAAGCCTTTTTAAGTGAACAATGCAAAGATATAGAGTAAAATAATACAATGGGAAAGACTAGAGATCACTTCAAGAAAATTGAAGATACCAAGGAAACATTTCATGCAAAGATTGGCTCAATAAAGGACAGAAATGGTATGGACCTGACAGAAGCAGAAGATATTAAGAAGAGGTGGAAAGAATACACAGGAAAACTATACAAAAAAGATCTTCAGTACCTGGATAGCCATGACGGTATGATCACTCACCTAGAGCCAGACATCCTGGAATGTGAAGTCAAGTGGGCTTAGGAAGCATCACTAGGAACAAAACTAGTGGGGGTGATAGAATTGCAGCTCAGCTATTTGAAATCCTAAAAGATGCTGCTATGAAAGTGCTACACTCAATATGCCAGCAAATTTGGAAAACTCAGCAGTGGCCACAGGACTGGAAAAGTTCAGTTTTCATTCCAATCTCAAATACCAATGTTGTTCATAGTATGAACTATGAATGTTCATAGTACTGTACAATTGCACCCATTTCACATGCAAGCAAGGTAATGCTCAAAATCCTTCAAGCCAGGCTTCAGCAGTATGAGAACTTACAGATGTTCAAGCTGGATTTAGAAAAGGCAGAGGAACCAGAGATCAAGTTGCCAACATCTGCTGGATCATTGAAAAAGCGAGAGAGTTCCAGAAAAACATCTACTTCTGCTTGATTGACTTTACTAAAGCCTTTAACTGTGTGGATCACAACAAAACTGAAAATTCTGAAAGAGAGGGGAATACCAGACCACCTTTCCTGCGTCTTGAGAAACCTGTATGCAGATCAAGAAGCAACAGTTAGAACTGGGCATGAAACAACAGACTGGTTCCAAATAGGAAAAGGAGTATATCAAGGCTGTACATTGTCACTCTGCTTATTTAACTTCTATGCAGAATACATCATGAGAAATGCTGGGCTGGATGAAGCACAAGCTGAAATCAAGATTGCCAGGAGAAATATCAATAACCTCAGATATGCAGAGAACACCACCCTTATGGCAGAAAGTGAAGAGGAACTAAAATGCCTCTTAATGAAGATAAAATAAGAGAGTGAAAAAGCTGGCTTAAAACTCAACATTCAAAAAATGAAGATCATGGCATGTGGTCCCATCACTTCATGGCAAATAGATGGGTATAGAAGAGAAACAGTGACAGACTTTATTTTGGGGGGCTCTAGAATCACTGCAGATGGTGATTGCAGCCATGAAATTAAAAGATGCTTGCTCTGTGGAAGGAAAGCTATGACAAACCCAGATAGCGTATTAAAGCAGAGACATTACTTTGCTGACAAAGGTCCATCTAGTCAAAGCTATGGTTTTTCCAGTAGTTGTGTATGGATGTGAGAGCTGGACAGTGAAAAAGGCTGAGCACTGAAGAACTGATGCTTTTGAACTGTGGTGTTGGAGAAGACTCTTGAGAGTCCCTTGGACTGCAAGGAGATCAAAGCTGTCAATCCTAAAGAAGTCAACCCTGAATATTCATTGGAAGGACTGATACTGAAGCTGAAGCTCCAATATTTTGGCCACCTGATGTCACGAGCCAACTCACTGGAAATGACCCTGATGCTGAGAAGGCTGATGTCAGGAGGGTAGGGGACTACATAGGACAAGATGATTGTATGGCATCACCAACTCAGCGGAGATGAGTTTGAGCAACGTCTGGAAAATAGTAGACAGGGAAGCCTGGCATGCTGCAGTCCATGGGGTTGCAAAGAGTTGGATTGAGCAACGGAACAACAACATTTGATATTCAGAGGCCCAGCTGATAGAAGAAAGTAAAACATTTACCTCCAGGCCCCTTTGGGCTTGTGAGCAGTTCACTCAGGGTTGGGGAAGAGGAGATAAAATATAAGTTTATCAGTGAGTAAATGCAATCTATAACTGCTACAAGAAAAACAATTTCTGTGTATTTCATGCCACTGGTCGTAAGTATTAAAGAGTTCTTACTAAATTTGGACATTGATTAATGTCATTAAATAGGCAACAAAATCTCGGGCTCAGTCTGCAAGGAAAGGATTTTTAAAGAATGCCTTTTTATATCAATCAAACTGTGCTCATTAAAGCAGGGAAAAAATGTTAAAGGCACTAAAATAGAAGGCTCCCCCCCCCCCCTTTCTTCTGTAGCCTCTTTTTCTTTCTCTGTCTCTATTGAGATAAGCTTTTTATTTTCCACTAGATAGAATCTTTAATTTTAAATAATTTTACCATTCATCTTTCTATGATGTGTTAGCAATTTTAAATGCAAATATAAGAGCATTTAACATATATAATCACCCAAAACTACAGAATTCATATTACATAGTTTATATATGAGTTTGCATTTCATTCTTACGAGAACAGTGTAAACTATACAAAACTAAGTCAGTTTTTTTTCTAACTCAGGTTTTCAAAGTTTACTTTTTGATGTTTGTACACCTGTCAACTCTCTCTAGCTTTAGCTGACTAGTAAGAAAGGACAAAAAAAGGAAGTGTGTCCTCATTTCATGTCGTGTGTCCTCACGTGTCATTTCAGTATGAGTCATTGGCCAGTTCAGGCGGGAGCACAGGTAAGAAATCGAACGACAGGATTCCTTCCCGGTTCACACCTCTAAGGGTGCCATTGCCTTCTCTGGATGGAAAGCGTAGCCTCTGGTGCTGCCGGTGCCCCGGTCACTCGGTCCCAGACGTAACGCACTGCCCTTGAGCACACTTTGGACCGGCTGCATTCTCACGCACGGCGGGTCCGCGGGAAGGCGGTCCTCCCGAGGCGCTGGGGACGTGGCAGGAACAGTGCAAACAACATCCTGCGTGGCTTCTCTGTTCACACGCGCATCCCTCTGTTCCTTCAGACTCGACTCACAAGGCACAAGTTCAAAGACAAAACTGCTAAGCGTTGCAGGACTGCCACCGGGGAGCGTTCAGTGAAGGACGGGGCCGTCTGAGTGTGGCGCTGTGCCAGCGTTCACTGTGCTCTCTTTGCTGGACGGGCTCACCCTTCGCTTACTGACTATGTATTTGAAAGCTCTGCTTATCATAAGCCTCTGGTCTTAAAATGTTTGGAGGCCACATCGATGTTACATACGTTCCTGGATTCCCAGGATAGTGCTGCCTGGGATACTAATTTATTAAGGGCTCCTTGTTTGGTTCTTAATACTGATTCTAGGCCTAGCAAAGAGGCTGTATGTAAATTTAGCAAATCATGACCTTTCGACAAATGCTGTTAGGCTAAATGGCCTCTAGAAGAGACCAAAGCTTCTGATTTTCAAAGAAAATAATAATACAACAGTATATTTGGCAAAAACCAAAACTGAAGGGAATTGGTATTTCAACAAAATCAATAAAATATATAACTTAGAGATTTTCCATTTTCTTAACTTTCTATAACTATATACTTAGACAAATACATATTTGCAAGTCCATATAAGACTATATATACCTACAGAATATACTTTGCCAGACCTGCCCTCCTTAGATATAACCTCCCTAAGGCTACTATATAATGTGACCGTTAAAAAGAATCCAGAATATAAAAGTATATTTATTAGTGTATACTGTTTTACAGAAAAGTAATAATGGCTAAGAAATGTTCATTCATTCATCCACTCGTGGTCCAGACATATGAATTCTAGTTCATCTGGTCTTTGAATTTTTCAGAGATGAAATTTGAGTTGAGCCTGAAAGGATGAAAAGCATTTCTTTAAAATCATAGCGTTACATGCTGCCTACATGCCCTTCATCAGATGTGTGATTTGAAATTATTTTCTGTGGTTTGTCTCTTCATTCTCCTGCCATAGCTTTCATAGATCAATTTTTTCTAACTTTAATCAAGCCCAAGTTGCCAATTTCCCCTTCCACGTGTAGTGCTTTTGGTGTTTGATCGAAGCACTCTTTTCTTAACTGAAGATCACAAAGATTTTCTCCTGCTTTTTTATGTTTTTCATTTTATATTTAGGTCTTTGGTTCATTTTGAGTTAGTTTTTGTGTAATGTGAGAGATATGGGTAAAAAAAACAAACCACTGGAAAAACTTTTGCAGGTCAGTGTCCGAGAGTGACAGCATTGAGCTTGCTGAAAAGACCCTTCCTTTTTCTACTGAATTGTCTTTGCATGTTTGCCAGTGGTCAACCAATTACATTTACGTGGGTGTATTTTTGGTCTCTTTACCCACTCCCTTGAGCTGTGTGTCTATGTTCTCAGACACCTCACTCTCTTGCTTATGATAAGTCTTACAATCAGATCATAAGAATCCCCTGACTTTGTTCTTTCTTTTCAAAACAACAGTCTAGTTTCAAATGGGCAAAAGCTTTGGACAGATACTTCACCAAAGAAGACATATGGATGGGAAATAAACACATGAAAAGATGCTCAACGCTATTAGTCCATAGGGAAACATAAATTAAATCCACAACAAGACACCATTATACACCTGTCGGAATGAGAAAACAAACCACTAATCCTCATCCCCCTCCTCAAAACCAAGTGTGGCTGAAAATGAGGGAAAAGTGGAACTGTCGTGCATTACCGGTGGGAATGTAGAACCGTGTGGCCTGACTGGGAAAAGTGGGGCAGTTTCCTGCAAACACACACCCAGCGCACAGCACAGCGGCTTGCACGCATGTATTCTCCCAAGTGAACGAGTCTCGTGTTCACACCGTAAACACCTCTGTGTGAATGTTTATGGGGACTTGTTTCATAATAGTGGAAAACCGAAAAACAAAACCCAAATGTCCCTCAACTGGGAAACTGATGAACAATGACGTACTCGGTTCAGTTCACTTCAGTTGCTCAGACGTGTCCGACTTTGCAACCCCATGGACTGCAGCACGCCAGGCCTCCCTGTCCATCACCAACTCCCGGAGTCCACCCAAACTCCTGTCTGTCGAGTCGGCGATGCCATCCAGCCATCTCATCCTCTGTCGTCCCCTTCTCCTCCTGCCCCCAATCCTTCCCAGAATCAGGGTCTTTTCCAATGAGTCAGCTCTTCGCATCAGGTGACCAAAGTATTGGAGTTTTAGCTTCAACATCAGTCCTACCAATGAACACCCAGGACTGATCTCCTTTAGGATGGAATTGCTGGATCTCCTTGCAGTCCAAGGGACTCTTAAGGGTCTTTTCCAACACCACAGTTCAAAAGCATCAATTCTTCAGTGCTCAGCTTTCTTTATAGTCCAACTCTCACATCCATACATGACCACTGGAAAAACCATAGTCTTGGCTAGATGGACCTTTGTTGGCAAAGTAATGTCTCTGCTTTTTAATATGCTATCTAGGTTGGTTGTAATTTTCCTTCCAAGGAGTAAGCATCTTTTAATTTCATGGCTGCAATCACTATCTGCAGTGATCTTGGAGGCCAAAAAATAAAGTTTGACACAGCTTCCACCATTTCCCCATCTATTTGCCATGAAGTGATGGGACCGGATGCCATCTTAGTTTTCTGAATGTTGAGCTTCAAGCCAAGTTTTTCACTCTCCTCTTTCACTTTCATCAAGAGGCTCTTTAATTCCTCTTCACTTTCTGCCACAAGGGTAGTGTCATCTGCATATCTGAAGTTATTGATATTTTTCCCGGCAATCTTGATACCAGCTTGTGCTTCCTCCAGCCCAGCATTTCTCATGATGTACTCTGCATATAAGTTAAATAAGCAAGGTGACAATATACAGCCTTGATGTACTTCTTTTCCTATTTGGAACCAAGTCTGTTGTTCCATGTCCAGTTCTAACTGTTGCTTCCTGACCTGCATACAGCTGGAATAAAATGGAAAAATCTACTAAAGCATGCTATAACGTAGATGATTCTCAGATGCATTATTCTAAGTGAAGATGTCAGACTCAATTGCTGCAAACTCTTAGACTGCATTTATATGACATTTCGGAAAAGGCAAGACTATAGAGATGAAGAACAGATCAGGGCTGTGTGAGGTCAGGATTGACTACAAAGGAGTAACATAAAGAGACTCTGTGTGGGGGGAGACTTGGGGGTGCGGGTGTAAGGGCAGGAGAAGTTTGGAGCTGTTCTGCATCTTGATCAGGGTAGTGGTTCCATGGCTATGCAATGCTCAAAACTCATGGAACTGTACACCAAAACAATGACTATAACTGTATATAAATTAAAAATAAACTACATGTGGAGGCATAACGTATTCTGTCGGTGAAGGTGAGTGGGGTTACAGAGTTAATAGTGAGGTGGAGAGAAGTGTGGATCGTCAAATTGCTTGTAGATTTGCCAAGGCTGAAGTCAAGGTTAGGAGACTAGATTCGCATGCAAGCTAAAGCATTTGAATGTGGAAACATCAAAATGAAAAGGATGGTTAGGTGGCTTAATCCATTGATAATGTGTACTGTAGAACCCTAGGGAAGCAGACAAAGAAATCAATTAAGAACTGATAAGGGCTCCCCAAGGGTAAAAAAACCTTACATCTGAATCGCAATTTATGTATTGAAAATTCATTCATTTACTCTATCTCAATTATAAGCATCAGTGAAGATAGAATTACTATGTGCAATTAATATGTATAGAAATGGAGGCTCGGAATGGCTAAGGATTTTGCTGGAGTTCTTGGTGTACTGTGAAGTATAGATCCGAAGCTAAGACCCGAATCTCAGCTGTTGGATTCTTTCCAGCTCTCTGTTTTCTCACATTTTGTTCATCCCCTTCCTAGCCTTCTCTCTTTAGATGGCCTGCAGGTTTTCTTGCTTGTTGTCTGTATCCCTGACTTGCCTTCAGCTGAAGCGGCTTGTCCCTGCAGTTTCCTGTCATATCCTCAGAGCTTCTCACAGTGCTTGACCTGTGACAGGTGCTCAGGACGTATCTGAGTCAATAACCATCCAAGTTAGAAAGCAGATTACATCCGGTGTGATTCTTTTCACCACGTCTGCTATATGCAGTGATGCAGACAGGTGTTCATTGTCCTCTTCTTTATCCTGAAAGTGTTTCTCCCTCACTCGTGTCTGACTCTGGGACCCCACAGACTGTAGCCCGCCAGGCTCCTCTGTCCACAGGATTCTCCAAGCAAGAACACTGCAGGGGGCTGCCATTCTCTTCTCCAGGGGATCTTCCCGACCCAGGGGTCGAACCCGAGTCTCCCACATTACAGGCAGATTCTTTACCGTCTGAGCCTCCCTTTCTTCATTCTACTAGTTCTTAAATCTGGCTGTGCGACAGAGTCACCAACATGTTCTTAATGTTTATGCCTGTCAGAGCAATGCCAGTGAAATGATGGCCCAAGATTCATCACATAAAGAAGCCTCTATCCCTAACCGCTGTTACTCCTCGGTGCCCATCCTCCTCCCCATACTTGAACTCTACTTCTCAACACTGGACTTTATCCTTGCAAGTGTGAGGCAGACTTTCAATACCCTGTCTTGACTTTTCAGAATTAGCAAGTACGTGCTGACTTCCTACTAGTAAAGCAGAAGATTTAGTTCTCTCAAATTATTTCCACTCAAGAGTTTCCTTCACTCTATTCTTACAGTATTGCAAGAATTACAATATTGTAATTTTTGTTAAATCAACATTCAGTGTTTAGAGTAGGTAATTATGTAATTATCTTTTTAGGCTGAGTCACATGTACACTATGGTTACATTTTTTAATGTAAAAATTTTTAAATAAAGTTATATTCCTGTGGCTCATAATTGCTTCATTTTTCATTTGCTTCATAGCTTATATGCCTACTCTGTAAGTTGTCTCCAAATTGTGTCATAATGCTAAAACACCTCTTCTAGTAGTAAAATGCATCAAGTTATCTACTGATCCTGTTATTGCTTTCATTTTTTGGAGACATCAGTTCTCGAGACTTCCATCTCTTGCCTCAGTCTGTACTGGCTGTTTTTTAGATCTCTCATATAGTCATTATCCTGGAAATTTCCTTCATCATCATTCTGGGAATTTTTTTTTTCTTCCTCAAGTATTGATTCGTGTCTTCATCTCTCTTTTGCAGTCCCTCTTTTTGGTGGAAAACATTTTCAAGTGTCTTTCTAATAAAATGTTGCTTTAGAAGAAAAGTTTCTGAGATTTTGCATATCTGAAGATGCCTTTATTATGCTCTTAGACTTGATTGATGGTTGAGTTTATAGGAAATTGTAAATTGTAAGTAGTAGCCCTTGGGAATCTGAAGAGATTGCTCTATTTTCTTCTAGCTTCCAGCTTTATTGTTGAAAACCCCAATGTCATCTTCTATTATCATGTCTGATCTTTTGTCTGCAATCTGTTTGTTATTCTATTTGAAGCATTTAGGGAATTCTCTTTATCTCTGCAATTCTGATATTTTAGGATTAAGTGCTTTTCTGTGAATCTTTTTCATTTATTTTTCAGGCACTCACTAGAGCTGTTTCAATTTGGAAACATACTTCTTTTAGTTCTGGGGAGATGCCTTTCTTTGATAATCCCACACATCCTCCATCCTCCTCTCCTTCTCTTTTTGTAACTGCTACAGTTTACCTGTACAACTTCCTGGATTGATCCTGAATTTTCTTTTATCTCATATTTTTCAAGTGTCTTTTTGCTTTTCTCGTGAAACTTCTCAACTTCATTTTATCATTTTTATTACCAAATTAAGACTTTTTATTTTTTTAATTTCCAAAAGTTCATTTCTTTCCTCTGAATATTTCTTCTTAAAAGAGCATCCTCTCTTTAGTCACGGAATTCCTTTCTTTCATGGTGTTGCTCATAGCTCTGAAACTTTCTTCTGCTCTTCCTTTTGGTTTTGCTCAAATCTTACCTCTTCTGGGGATAGTTTTTTGTTTCAGTGGCTGATTTTCATGACTGTGGTTTCCTCAAAAGTGTGGTAATTCCCACCGTCTCCTCATAGTTAAGAGTGAGAGAAGTTGACTGCATTACTGGAACTTGTGGATTGACAGACTTCACTTTTGATGTGATTAAGCAATGAATCTGAATGTTGGAAGATTCTCCCCTCCCTAGAGTATCCTTGAAAGTATTTTTCTGTGGACAAGTCAGTTTCCCTAGAAAGTGCTGACTTAAAAAACAAAACAGCCACCTACATTACCAGCAAAATAAGTTTATGTGGTAATAGTTGTTGTGGTGGTTTAGCTGTCAAGTTCGACTCTTGCAATCCCATGGACTCCAGCCTTCTGAGGAGGCTCCTCTGTGCATGGGATTTCCCAGGCAAGCATACTGTGCTGGGTTGCCATTCCCTTCTCTAGGGCATTTTCCCAACCCAGAGATTTAACCCAAGTCTTCTGCTTGCAGGCAGATTCCTTACCACTGAGCCAACCTAGGAAGCATCTATTTGGGAATAGTGAATGAGTGCTCAACCGCTCAGTCACTTTCGACTCTTTTGCAACCCCATGCCAGGCTTTCCTCTCCTTCACTATCTCCCAGAGTTTGCTCAAATTAATGTCCATTGAGTCGCTGATGCTATCCAACCATCTCATTCTCTGCTGCTTACTTCTCCTTTTGCCTTCAATCTTTCCCAGCATCAGAGTTTTTCCCAATGAGTTGGCTCTTTGCATCAGATGGTCAAAGTATTGGAGCTTCAGCTTCAGCATCAGTCCTTCCAATGAATATCCACTGTTGATTTCCTTTGGGATGGACTGGTTTGATCTCCTGGCAGTCTAAGGGACTCAGAAGAGTCTTCTCCAGCACCACAATTGAAAAGCACCAATTCTTCGATGCTCACAGAGTCTGACACGACTGAAGTGACTTAGCAGTAGCAGCAGCAGGCTTCTTCATGGTCCAGGTCTTGCAGCATACATGACTGCTGGAAAAACCCTAGCTTTGACTATACGGACCTTGGTCAACAAAATGGTGTCTCTGTTTTCTCGTATGCCATGAAGGTTTGTCATAGCTTTCCTTCCAAGGAGCAAGCGTCGCCTTATTTCATGGCTGCAGTCACCATCCAGAGTGATTTTTGAGCCCATGGAGAAACAAATCTCACTGCTTCCACTTTTTCCCCTTCTATTTGTCATGAAGTGATGGGATCAGACACCAGGATATTTGTTTTTTGTTTGTTTTTTTACTGTTGAGTTTCAAGCCAGCTTTTGCACTCTCCTCTTTCAACCTTATCAAAAGGCTCTTTAGTTCTTCTTCACTTTCTGCCATTAGGATAGTGTCACTTGCATATTTGAGGTTATTGATATTTCTTCTGGCAATCTAGATTCCAGCTTGTGATTCACCCAGCCTGGCATTTCACATAATGTTCTCTGCCTATAAGTTAAATGAGCAGGGTGACAATATATAGCCTTGACGTAATCCTTTCCCGATTTGGAACCAGTCCGTTGAACCAGTCTGTCTGGTTCTAGCTGTTGCTTCTTGACCTGCATACAGGTTTCTCAAGAGGCAGGTCAGGTAGTCTAGTATTCCCATCCCCTTTAGAATTTTCCACAGTTTCTTGTAATCTACACAGTCAAAGGCTTTAGCATAGTCAATGAAGGAGAAGTAGATGTTTTTCTGAAACTCCCTTACTTTCTCCATGATCCAACAAATATTGGCAATTTGATCTCTGCTTCCGGCTTATATATCTAGAAGTTCTTGGTTCACATACTGCTGGACTCTGCTTGAAGGACTTTGAGCATCACCCTCCTAGTGTATGAAATGAGCACAGTTGTGTGGCAGTTAGAACGTTCTTTGGCATTGGCCTTCTTTGGGATTGGAATGAAAACTGACCTTTTCCAGTCCTGTGGCCACTGCTGAGTTTTCTGACTTTGCTGACATATTGAGTGTAGCACTTTAACAACATCATCTTTTTGGATTTTAAATAGCTCAAATGGAATTCTGTCAGTTCCACTAGCTTTGTTTGTAGTAATGCTTCTAAGGTCCACTTGACTTCACACTCCAGATTGTTTGGCTCTAGGTTAGTGAACACAGCATGGTTATTATCTGGGTCATTAAGACCTGTTTTGTATGGTTCTTCTGTGTATTCTTGCCACCTCCTCTGCTTCTGTTAGGTCCTTGCTGTTTCTGTCCTTTATTATGCTCATCCTTGCATGAAATGTTCCCTGGATACCTCAAATTTTCTGAAGAGATCTCTAGTTTTCCCATTCTATTGTTTTCCTCTATTTCTTTGCACTGTTCATTGAAAAAGGCCTTCTGTCTCTCTTTCCTGTTCTCTGGAACTATGCTTTCAGTTGGGTATATCTTTCCCTTTCTCCCTTGCTTTCACTTCTCTTCTTTTCTCAGCTATTTTGTAAGACTTCCTCAGACAGCCACTTTCCCTTCTTGCATTTCTTTCTGTTTGGGATAATTTTGGTCACTGCCTCATGTTACAAACTTCTGTCCATAGCTCTTCAGGCACCCTGTCTACCAGATCTAAGCCCTTGAATTTATTTGTTACCTCCAATATATAAGAGATTTGATTTAGGCCATACCTGAATGGCCTACTGGTTTTCCCTACTTTGCTTCAATTTAAGCCTGAATTTTGCAATAAAGAGATCATGATCTCAGCCACATTCAGCTCCAGGTCTTATTTTTGCTGACTGTATAGAGCTTTTCCATCTTTGGATGCAAAGAACACTCTTGTTGCTGTTGTTCAGTCGCTCAGTCATGTCCAGCTCTTTGTTACCTCATGGACTGCAGCACGCCAGGTTTTCTTGTCCTTCACCATCTCCTGGAGCTTGCTCAGACTCATGTTCATCAAGTCGGTGATGACATGCAAGCATGTTATGCTCTGTCGTCCCTTCCTCCTGCCTTCAATCCTTCCCAGCATCATGGTCTTTTCCAATGAGTCAGTTATTCACATCAGCTGGACAAAGTTTTGGAGCTTCAGCTTTAGCATCAGTCCTTCCAATGAATATTCAGGACTGATTTCCTTTAGGATTGACATGTTTGATCTCCTTGCTGTCCAAGGGACTCTCAAGAGTCTTCTCCAACACCACAGTTCAAAAGCATCATTTCTTCAGCGCTCAGCCTACTTTATGGTCCAACTGTCACATTCATACATGACTGCTGGAAAAATCATAGCTTTGACTAGGTGGACCTTTGTTGGCAAAGTAATGTCTCTGCTTTTTAATACACTGGTATGGGTTGGTCTTAGCTTTTCTTCCAAGGAGCAAGCATCTTTTAATTTCATGGCTGCAGCCACCATATGTAGTGAATTTGGAGCCCCCAAAATAAAGTCTGTCACTATTTCCACTGTTTACCCTTCTATTTTCATGAAGTGATGGGGCTGGATGCCATATTCTTCATTTTTTGAATGTTGAGATTTAAGCCAACTTTTTCATTCTCCTCTCACCTTCATTAAGAGGCTCTGTAGTTCTCTTCACTTTCTGCCAAAAAGGTGGTGTCATCTGCATATCTGAGGTTATTGATACTTCTCCTGGCAACCTTGATTTCAGCTTGCACTTCCTCCAGCCTGACATTTCACACTGACAAAACATGGTCCACTAGAGAAGAGAATGGCAAACCACTTCAGTATTCTTGCCTTGAGAACCACATGAACAGTATGAAAAAGCAAAAAGAAAGGACATGGAAGATGAACTCCCCAGGTTGGTTGGTGCCCCATATGCTACTGGAGAAGAGTGGAGAAATAGCTCCACCAGGAATGAAGAGGCTGAGCCAGAGAGGAAACAACGCCCAGCTGTGGATGTGTCTAGGTGAAAGTAAAGTCTGATGTAGTAAAGAGCAACATTGCATAGGAATCTGGAATGTTAGGTCCATGAATCAAGGTAAATTGGAAGTGGTCAATCAGGAGATGGCAAGAGTGAACGTCGACCGTTTAGGAATCAATGAACTAGAATGGACTGGAACAGGTGAATCTAACTCAGATGACTGTTATATCTGGGCCAGAGTCCCTTAGAAGAAATGGACTAGGCTTCATAGTCAACACAAGAGTCAGGCTGGATGAAGCAACAGACATAATCTATCTAGTTTTCGTATCGACCGCCTGGTGATTTCTATGTTGAGTCTGGCATCTCTTTGGTTGTTTGAAAAGGGTGTTTGTTATAATCATCTTGCTTTCTTGACAAAACTTTGTTAAACTTTGCCCTGCCTCATTTTGTACTCCATGGTCAAACTTTCCTGTTATTTTGGGTATCTCTTGACTTCCTACTTCTACATTCCAATCCTTTATGAGGAAATGGACATCTTTTTTGGTGTTAGTTCTAGAATGTGTTTAGGTCCTCACAGAACTGGTCAACTTCAGCTTCTTCAGCTTAGTGGTTGGGGTATAGACTTGGATTACTCTGAGGTTAAATGGTTTGCCTTGGAAACGAACTGAGATCTTTCTGTCATTTTTGAGGTTGCACCCAATTATTGCATTTTGGACTCTTGTTGACTATGAGGGCTACTTCATTTCTTCTAAGGGATTCTTGCCCACAGTAGTAGATATAATGGTTATTTGAGTTAAATTCTCCCATTCCCATCCATTTTATTTTATTGATCCTTAAGTGATCTTCAATTTTTCCATCTCCTGGAAGATTCTCCCATCTCCTCTCCACATCCAGTTTACCTTGGTTCATAGACCCAACATTCCAGGTTCCTATACAATGTTGCTTTTTATAGCATTGGGCTTTTCTTTCACTACCAGGCACATTCACAACCAGGTGTTGTTTCTGCTTTGGCCCAGTCACTTCATTCTTTCCGGAGCTATTAGTAATTGCCCTCTGCTCTTCCCCAGTAGCATATTGGACATCTTCTGACCTAGGGTGTCATATCTTTTTGCCTTTTCATACTGTTCATGGGGTTTTCATGGTAGATTTGTAAAACAAAACCACATAGCCATTTTAAAAGAAACTGAAATTTAGAAATCAAAAACAAAAACAAAAACAATTTCAAAAGAAAGCTTCACACAGACATGACCTCTAGTGATAGTATCCATTCAAGAGAGCAATTTAAAAATCAAAGAAATTTGTATGCACTGAAAACAGAAACTGAATTATGTATAGCATAAAGGTAGGTATCATTTCCACATTGCATGCCTCAAGTCTCTCCATTTTAGGAGTGGTATGTGCAAGCTGTTAAGTATGAATTGTGGATTAGAGAAAGTACAAAGCAAAGGAGCTGGTGAACAGGAGGAAAAGAGGAGATACAGATTTAGGGAAAAGAGGGAAGGATAGATGTGGAGACCACTGAACTAAGATGACATATGGCCAAGATTTCTCTTAAAGACTGTTATGAGAAATGATTACACAGGTAAATGGGAGTGGGGGAGTGGTGACATAGGGTAAGGAAAAAAATTTTAAATCATGTTTTACTACCTAGGGTTCAACATCATTGTTATTGTATTCATTTGTTTAGGTAAGTAATGTTACTAGAGCAGGAAAAAATTGGTACTTGGGAAATGGACTATACAGCAAAAACTTATCTATAGCTAGGAAAGGCTGTGGCATTTCTAAACTCATTGTAGTACCTGGTATAGATCTAAATTTTAATGACAGAAGATGCATCTTTTAAGTCTTATGATAACAACTTCAACTGAGATACATATCCCTTCAGGCCCTTTGGGGGTGTCTAGTATTTTATGGATCCCATAGATCATCAAGACAGGAAATTGTTTTCCTTTATTCTTCTGTAATCTCCCTACATGTGCAAGGTATAAGGAAATTTGCACAGCAATCAAGTGAAACAAAGTGTTTGCTAAATGCGTTGCAATGCATAGTGGCAATTATAACAGAAGGAACATTTTAAATAGATTTCCTATGATTGTTTTTTGAGTTTCAAAAATGTACCATAGATTTTTGCCACATTCATTTACTTCAATTACATTCATTCAAAATTGCATTTCTTAGCACAGTGCTTGGCATATGGTAGGCAGTTTGTAAGTTGGAGTGAACAGGTGAGAACTGAGAGAATTGTTGAAGAACTAGGAAGATTCTTAATCTTTTCAGAGATCCAAGTTCCTTAAAATACACACACACACACACACACACAAAGACACAGTGTATAACAAACAGTTCTATTTTTCACACCAGACTTTTACTTAAAGCTACTTTCTGCAAATATGTAACCACAAATTCAACACACACATCTTTCCAGGTCTAGACTTTTTTTTGTATGAGGATAGAGGTATTCTAAGTTTCTTGGAGAAGATGTGCCTCGGTGAAGCAATCCCAAAGCTGTATTTTGCCTTTGTCTAACCATTTCATGCATAAACACTCATCAGTTTCTTTCATATTAATTTGACATATACCATAGAATTTAATATTCACAGAAAAATTTATATTTTAGGAGGTTTATTTACGGATCTTTAAAGTTTTAGTGAACAGTCATTACAAAATACACACCAAACATTAATTTTATTATTTCTGACTGTATTAAAATGTATTTTTAGTTTTGGTGATGTTATTACCCAATGTGACATCATTTTCAAGAACAAATAAAAAACTAGAAACTAATTACTTTCTTTAACTTAGAGTCTCAATATTTTGGGCATATATATTTTGGGGAGAATATAATTAAAAACAAAATGTTCTCCTGATTCAGAAATTCTCTCCACAAAGGTAATGGAGAAATACTTATCTTATTGAATAAGCATTAGACCAGAATGTGATGGGCAATGCAGGCAGTCCCCAAAGAGACTTCAAAGACAGCTGTCATCCTTTTACATAGCCCAGCAGGTACAACCTATGACTTATGTTTTCAAGTTAAACAATAACTAGTCATCAAGTAATAGGCCTTAATAACAAGGCACATATAATTCATCTTACCTTTGTTTCATAATTGGGATGACTATCAGTGTTAGCTAATAAGTATTATCCACAGGAAAAACAAACATTTCATTTTTATGACAGAAGGTAGTTTTGCAATTTGGGAAAATTTGCCCAAGACATTCAGCTCCTACCATCCCAGTGAAACTGGGAGAGAGGGGACTCAGCTCTCTCTCTCCCAAATGTTTAACTGAAGTATAACTGACACTACTACACTAGCTTGAGATGTACAACATAATTCCTTATTTGTATATATTTTAAGTGATCACCACAATAAGTGTAGTTAACATCCATTATATATTAGTTACACAATTTTTTTCTTATGAAGAGAACTTTTTAAGATCTACTTTTTAAGCAACTTTCAAATATACAATACAGTATTATTAACTGCAGTCATCATGATGTCTATTACATCCCCATTATTCATTTTATATCTGGACCTTTTGACCACTTTCACACATATCACCCACCTCTCACCCCCTGCCTCTGCACCATCCATTCTGTTCTCTGTATCTGTGATCTATGAATTATTTTACTTTTTAACTCCACATATAAGGGAGATTACATGGCATTTGTACTTCTCCATCTGACTTATTTCACTAAGCATAATGCCCTCAAGGTCTATCCATGTTGTTGAAATGGCAAGATTTCATTTTTTTTAGGCTGAATAATATTCTATCCTGTATATGTAATGTATACCACAACATCTTTGCCCATTCATAGGCACTATTTTTCTTAATATTTGCATTTCAAAGAGAGAGGTTCCAGGTCCTTAAGAAAGACATTTCTGGGATATAAAGATAACAAAACAAAATGACTAAGACCTATCCAGTCTTCAAAACAATTTGTATACATTTCAAAGTAAGAAAAAGCATACAACAATTAGCAATTTTCTAAGGCAAATACTCTAAGAAAGGGAAATACCTTCTAGCTTCAGTAGGGTGAATTTAGCTACTTTTTAAAAGTTTCTGGCTTTACATTTTGATTCTAATTGGTTATGTGTAACTTTTGTAATTTTGCTTAACCTTTCTCAAATATAGAAAAATTTAAGAAGAAAATAAAAGCTCTTTTAGTCTAAAATAATTACAAATAAACAACCCCCCCAAAGACAATAGAAAAGAATTTTTTTTTTTTTGTCTTCACAGCACATTTTGCTTCCTTAACAGAGTACAAATGTAAAGTCTAAAATTTGTTTTTCTATGTGTAGGGCTGTTCATTACACTAAAATAAGGAACTATTTAGAAGTGATCAACTATGAATTAATTATTCATTGTACTGTTCTCTGGTTCCCATGTAATATACAAATTTTCGATGGGAAGGTGGAGTTTGGGTTGACCTTAAAATTTGCTCCAGAAAAAGAATGTGGTTCAGCCAATGCAATGCACTATACAATGTCTTAAAGAGTCGGTTACAGAAACACACCCTGGAACAGTGACTAATAACACTTGTCACACAGTTACAGATCACTCAGGTGTCTTTGTTTAGCTCCAGCTACTTTTTTCACTAAGTTCTTTTGATGAAGGCATGATGCCTCAGAGGTGGAGCGAATCAGCTACAGTTCTTCCCTTATTGCAGATTCTGGAAGAGGTGAGAAATTACAACATGAAACTACTCACAGAACTGCTGTATGCTTTTTAACAGCATCCATCACATTCACTGTCACAGTAATCCAAGTCTATGTCCTGACCAGTATGCTGAAGAAGCTGAAGCTGAACAGTTCTATGAAGACCTTCTAGATCTAACACCCCAAAAAGATGTCATTTTCATTATAGGGGACTGGAATGCAAAACTAGGAAGTTAAGAAATACCTGGAGTAACAGGCAAATTTGGCCTTGGACTACAGAATGAAGCAGGGCATAATGCTAATAGAGTTTTGCCAAGAAAATCCGCTGGTCATAGCAAACACCCTCTTCCAACAAACCAAGAGAAGACTCTATACATGGACATCACCAGATGGGCAATACCAAAATCAGACTGATTATATTCTTTGCAGCCAAAGAAGGAGTTCTATACAGTCAGCAAAAACAAGACCGGGAGCTGCCTGTGGCTCGGATCATGAACTCCTTATTGCCAAATTCAGACTGAAACTGAAGAAAGTAGGGAAAACCACTAGACCATTCAGTTATGACCTAAATCAAATCTCTTATGATTATACAGCAGAAGTGAGAAATAGATTTAAAGGACTAGATCTGATAGATGGAGTGCCTGATGAGCTATGGATGGAGGTTCATAACATTGTACAGGAGGCAGGGATCAAGACCATCCCCAAGGAAAAGAAATGCAAAAAGGCAAAATGGTTGTCTGAGGAGGCCTTAAAATAGCTATGAAAAGCAGAGAAATGAAAGGCAAAGGAGAAAAGGAAAGATATACCCATTTGAATGTAGAGTTCCAAAGAATAGTAAGGAGAGATAAGAAAGCCTTTCTCAGTGATCAATGCAAAGAAACAGAGGGAAAAACTACAATGGGGAAGATTAGAGATCTCTTCAAGAAAATTAGAGATACCAAGGGAACTTTTGATGCAAAGATGGGCCCAATAAAGGAAAGAAATGGTATGGACCTAACAGAAGCAGGAGATATTAAGAAGAGGTGACAAGAATACACAGAAGAACTGTACCAAAAAGATCTTTTCGACCCAGTTAATCACGATGGTGTGATCACTGCCCTAGAGCCAGACATCCTGGAATGCTAAGTCAAGCTGGCTTTATGTAGCATCATTACGAACAAAGCTAGTGGAGGTGATGGAATTACAGTTGAGCTATTTCAAATCCTAAAACATGATGCTGTGAAAGTGCTGCACTCAATGTCAGCAAATTTGGAAAACTCAGCAGTGGAAGTTGAGACTGGAAAAGGTCAGTTTTTATTCCAATCTGAAGGAAAGGCAATGCCAAAGAATGCTCAAACTACCGCACAATTGCACTCATCTCACATGTTAGCAAAGTAATGCTCAAAGTTCTCCAGGCCAGGCCTCAACAGTACATGAACAGTGAACTTTCAGTTGTTCAAACTGAATTTAGAAAAGGCAGAGGAACCAGAGATCAAATTGCCAACATCTGCTGGATCATCAAAAAAGGAAGAGAGTTTCAGAAAAACATCTACTTCTGCTTTATTGACTATGCCAATACCAGACCACCTGACCTACCTCTTGAAAAACCTGCATGCAGGACATGGAAAAACAGACTGGTTCCAAATAGGTAAAGGAGTACATCAAGGCTGTATGTTGTCACCTTGTTTATTTAACTTCTATGCAGAATACATCATGAGAAATGCTGGGCTGGACGAAGCACAAGCTGGAATCAAGACTGCTGGGAGAAATATCAATAACCTCAGATATGCAGATGTCACCACCCTAATGGCAGAAATTGAAGAAGACCTAAGGAGCCTCTTGATGAAAGTGAAAGAGGAGAGTGAAAAAGTTGGCTTAAAGCTCAACATTCAGAAAACTAAGATCATGGCATCTGGTCCCATTACTTCATGGCAAACAGATGGGCAAACAGTGGAAAGAGTGTCAGACTTTATATTTGTGGGCTCCAAAATCACTGCAGATGGTGATTGCTTGCTCCTTGGGAGAAAAGCTATGTGCAACCTACACAGCATATTAAAAAGCAGAGACATTCCTTTGTCAGCAAAGGTCCTGCTAGTCAAGGGTACGGTTTTTCCAGTAATCACGTGTGGATGTGAGAGTTGGACAATAAAGAAAGTTGAGCGCAGAATTGATGTTTTTGAACTGTGGTGTTGGAGAAGATTCTTGAGAGTCCCTCTGACTGCAAGGAGATCCAACCAGTCCATCCTAAAGGAGATCAGTCCTGGGTGTTCATTGGAAGGACTGATGTTGAAGCTGAAACTCCAATACTTTGGGCGCCCGATGGGAAGAGTTGACTCTTTGTAAAAGATCCTGATGCTGGGAAAGATGGAGGTCAGGGGGAGAAGGGGACGACAGACGATGAGATGGTTGGATGGCATCACCGATGGATGCCGTGAGTCTGAAGAGACTCCGGGAGTTGGTGATGGTCAGGAAGGCCTGGCGTGCCGCGGTCCATGGGGTCGCAGAGTCGGAAACGACTGAACGACTGCACTGAGCCTAAAGGTCTGAACTGATCACAACTCTAGCACCTCGTGTCTTGCCTTTTTTAATAAAGGGTCTCAGGTACTGGGAATTACAGGAGTGGGAAGGAGCTCCCGTCTTTGTGGCACTTCAGCAGGAAACCAGTGGAAGGGAAGGACGGCTACGAGGGCTGCGCGCCAGGCAGGCCAAGCCGCGGCGGAGCGTCCGTGCCCCCAGGCAGCCCTCCGGCCCCGGCGTCGCCGCGGGCGCCCTCGGCGCTTCAGGCACGCCCCCGCGCCCACGCCCCGAGTGCGCTCCCGGCCGCCGAGCCGTCGGGCAGGCCTTTCCCGGCGGCCCCGGCTTATCGCCACCGGCCGGGCCGCGGGCGGGCGAGCCTCCCCACGCTTCCTGTGACGACGCCGGCCGCCGCCCGCGGGCCTGGAGCCGCGGCCGCGCCCCGCCCCCCGGGAGCTGGGGGGGGGCGGGGGTCGGCGGCAGCGCCCGCCTCCGGCCGGCGCCCATTGGCCGGCCCCTCCGGGCGCCCGGAGACCGGAGCGCCGCCGGATTGGCCGCGAGGGCCCGTGACGGCGGCGCCCATTGGCTGGGGCGGCCCCCGTGACGCGGGGTGGCGAAGGGCTCCCGCGTCCGAGGGGCTCCCGCTTGTCAGGTTCTAGGTAGGTGAGTTCCGCGCCGCCCGCGGCGGGCGCTGTTGCCCAGGGCAACGCGGGGAGGTGGGGGCGGGCGGGGGAGGCCGGCCGGGAGCCGGGGCCACGCTCCGCGCCCGCCGAGGGGCGCGCGGGGCTGCGTCCCCGCCCTCAGCCGCCGCCGCCGC
>ML660765.1:2383072-2443156 GCA_007570785.1 Antilocapra americana | reverse complement strand
GCCCCGCGGGCGCCGGCGGACCAGGTGCGAGGCCGGCTCGGCCGCGCCCGCGCCCTCCTCGCGGGCTAGGGCCGGGGAGGGGTCCGGAGGCTCCGCGGGGCCGGCCGAGTCGCCCACGTTCAGGGTCCACCTCCCGAAACGCGCTGCCCGGCTTGGTGTTGGCAGGGTGCTACGTTTTGCACAAACTAACTGTGAAGTCGTCGCTTTTTAGTTTTGTGCCTTCATGGTTTTGATAGGCAGTGCAGTGTAGCCCACCAGGTATTAATTTCATAAGGCTGACACTTTCATTTTCGTTTGCCTTAGGGTTAAAAAGCCTTAATCTCTTAAATTCGGAAGACCCTGTATATATCTTCGTAGCAGTCCCACAGCAGTTTGACATAAATTACTCTAAAGGTGTGCTATTTTTTTTTCTCTTTCTCCAGAGGTGTTAAAATACTAAATTGTCAAATGGAGTCAGCGATGTAAAAGTCTAATAGAAAAATCACTAAGAATAGACCAAAACTATTTCAGTGATTAAAGACTAGAAAGTATGTTTCAACTTATGGAATGGGGACTTTAATTTTCCAAAGTGTAATTTTTGCACTGAGCAGTGTTGTAGTCCTGCTGTTATCTACCTGTATGGGCTTTAGGAAAACATACATGTGAAGAGCCAGGAGTTTTGTCAGTCAATGCAAAGAAGACTCAGTGTGTGTTTTGTAATCTGGGAAGTCTTTTCTGCTTGAGGCACGAGAACTGTTTTCAAAGGGAGTACATAGACACACTTGGAAACCTTTTTCCACTTTCTTCCATGAAGGACCTTTGCAGGAGATCTGTTTCTCCTCATTATATACCATGTAAAATTACTTAGGTTCTGGTTAATGTAGCTTCTGCACTATTTCAAAGTTTGATAGCAGTAGTTGAAGAAATAAGTTAGGTTTTTGGTAGACCTGTCCTTTTCATTTCATCTTCAGCTATTAATGTAGCTAAAACTATGGTCTGTGAACATTTCACATTTGCCTTTTCCCCCCTCCAGTATTTCATGTTGAAAAATTTCAAACAATGCAGGCAAGTTCAGTTGCGTGGTGAATATTCACCGCCTGCACAACAATAATAGCAACAGCTGTTACATGGTATATACTAAGGAACAGAAGAGCTGAAATGATAAAGTTTGAAAACCAGAATAAATATGTATTATACCAAAATATTGTAAAGTGCTTATTTCCGTTTGTAGATGGAAGTAGTGTTTATAAAAACCATAGTACTTGATTCTGTGAGACTATTATAAAGCAGTCATCATCTTTATAAATCAGGGTCTTAAGTTAATTGTGTTTTGGTAATCAGAAAAAGAAATCCAATGAACTTGTTGTACAAATAAAAGTTTTGTTTTGAAATTGGACTTGTGTTAATAAATTATACTTGTATTTGATTTTTAAATGAGCATGTTTTGCAGACGAGTCGAAAGGATTATCAAATATGCACTGTTTTGGTAACATACTTAATAAATCGAATCAATCTTGTGTATGTTGTTTTGGAATAAGAATGTTTTTGTAGTGGAAAAAGAAAGCTTACAAACGTGAACTTTTTTAATATAACTTTTCCATGGAAAAGGAAGTAATTTAGAGAGATTGAAGTTAATTTTGGTAGGACTCAAAGCTATCTTCCGTGTTATTTCATGGTGTTGCTAAAGGAGTATTTTAATACAAAACTTCAGTTTATGATAAAAAATAAATGGGTATAAATTCAGGTATGTGTATATTATATTTATAATTTCCCCATACTTAGGAAATTCCTGCCCTTCTTTAAGTATGTGAATCCTGCTTGTTAAGTCGCTAAGTCATGCCTGACCCCTCTTTGCGACCCCATGGACTGCAGCATACCAGGCCTCCCTGTCCCTCACTGTCTCCAAGAGTTTGCTGGTTCTTGATTATTGAATTGATGATGCTAACCAGCCATCTCGTCTTCTGCCACCTTCTCCTTTTGCCTTCAGTCTTTCCCAACATCAGGGTCTTTTCCAGTGAGTCGGCTGTTCACATCACATGGCTAAAATATTTCAACTTTAGTATGCCCCAAATCTGTTTTTCATACTTACAATATTTCATTCTTAAATATTGAAATTGAGCTATGCCTCAGAATTTATAGATTTTTGGATTGCCTCATTATTGTTTTTCCGTATCTCATTTGACTTTGGCACGCTTATTTATGGTTCATTTTTCATGCCATGCCATTGGGAAATAAAAGGGAACAAGCAGGTCATAGTTCTGGAACTTTGGAAAAAATAAAATATTGAGATATTTTTTAATCAAAGCTCCAAGTTTTCCCCTCCATCTCCCTCAACTATTTTTTATTACGAAGGTTAAATGCTTTAAAATCAATTCAGAAAACTACAGAAGAAAAGTAATTCCATGATAGTTATTATTTTGGAAAATAACTGAAACTCTTGTTTTTTGTGTAACACTCTACCAATCTTTGCAGTTTTATGGTCTTCATTGCAGTGTGTCAGCACTTAGATCTAAACTTGGAGGAGTTCCTGAACTTGAGACTCAGTTAGCCTAAATTAGAAGAGGGCTCCAAGATCTGGAGGAAAAATGGAGAAGAACCAATAGAGAACAGAAGAGAGTCAGAACAAAAGAATCAGACCCAAGCAATTACCCACTTTTTCTTAAGTATAAATATAGTCCTAGTTAACCATATGAAACTGCTGTAGAACTGACAAAATATGAAGCCTTGCAAGTTTTTTCTTTGGAATTCAGAATGTCTAAGTAAGATGATGATTTCTTACTGCCTGTCTACAGAAATTTTTGGATTTTTCTATTTTGGAGAGATATTTCATGTTCAGCTTTTAAAAATTTAATGTCATGCATAACTTGGAATTATTTCCTAAATATTTGTTTATACTTATCAAACTATGACTAATTTTTAGCCTTATAAGTTAACCACTGCTCACTATAAGCTTAATATTGCCTCCTCCTTCAGAAGGTTTTGATTAAAAGACTAAAGTTCTATGTATGTGTTTCTTGTGAGATTGCAGGGTATAGTGAAAAGAAAACTCTTCTTTTGGAGCCAGATTATCTGGGTTTCAGTCAGAATTTAGGATTTTCTTTTGTGGGATCTTGAGCAAGTTTTTAAAAATCTCTTGAAACCATAGTTTCTTTTTAAAAATTTCTTAAAACTTTTAAATTCTGTATTGTGATATAGCTGATCAACAATGTTGTGATAGTTCCAGGTGATCAGTGAAGGGACTCAGTCATACATATACATGTATTCATTCTCCCCCAAACTCCCCTTCCATCCAGGCTGCCGCATAACAGTTGAACAGAGTTCCATGTACTATACAGTAAGTCCTTGTTGTAAATCCTAGTTTCTTCATCTGTAAAATGGGGATGATGTTAATAAAATTGCCTCATAAGGTTGTTATGAAGAAGAAATGAGACAGTTGAGGTAAGATGCCTAAATTTAGGGAGCACTCTGCTTTTACATTCAGTTCCTTTCATGATAGTTTTTATTTTATCTCTTCAGGTATTACTGTGTTTATTCTACCATCCTAAAAGTCCTTAAGTTTTAGACTTTGGAACTTAAAATAATGTACATTAAATTGGCTGAAATTGAAAGACATTTGTGTTTGTACCAACCAAGTAATAGAAGTATCTCAGATTAGATGGTTTTTTTTTTTTTTAAATAGTTCCTGGCTTATTGTATCTCAGTAGTGATAATCAGAAATTGACCTTAAATGATTTTTACCTCAAAATATGTCCAGTTCGTCTGAATTCCTGAATTATTTTTCTTTCACATTAGATTGTCATCTGTTGTTGGATGGTTTCCCTACATTCCTTTCAACCACAAATATTTGCCTAAAAGTGGTACAGAAAAACTAAATGTTACCTTTTTAAATCTCTAACTAAGGCACCCCACCACTTTAAACTACATTTACTTAATCTGTTTAAAACTTTGTTTTCAAATGTAATAATACACAAAACTCTTAATTGAGTGTTTTCTGTCTCCTACAGAAATGTCTCCTCCAATCTACAGGATTATTTTTTAGGAAGCAGTATTTTACAGGTATCCCTGTTTCAAAATGTGTGTTCCAACTATGGGATTTTGATTCTTAAAGAATGCAGTTATAATTAACTACACAGGCCATCCTGTAGTTTTGGGGTGTTGTGACAAACTCTGAATTGAGTAGAGGGAAAAGATTTGAATTAAATAGTCCTTACTATCTCATCAGCAGGAAAACAAAGATTTTGTGATTTAAGTCGGTGATTCTCAGTGTCTTGCCCCAGCCCAGTATGAGATATGTACACGTGTGACATAGCTCTCTGTAATTCCATCACCGTCTCCCGCTCTAGGAAGCATATCGGAATGCGAGTGATTGAGAATGACACTACCATAGGGGTAAACGTGAGTCTGCTCTTATTGAGGAAAGTGGTCACTAAAAAAAGCTAGATAGCTGTTCTTGGTGGCCAATGCTTGAGACGTACCTTAAAGTCCTGGCAGGGAGGCCCGGGTGGTCCCTGCCTTTCCCCAAACGAACACTCTCCACTTGTTCATGTCGTCTTGTGATGCCGCAGAAGAAGAGGTTACTAATTTTATGTAATTGATAACGAAGAGCCTTACATTTGTAAGAGTAACTGATGATGAACGTTTAAAAATATTTGACTAATAGCACCATGGTCTTTATGGTAAATAACATTACTATAGAAAAATTGAAATTAGTTTTCTAATATAAGTTATTTTGCTTACAGAAAATGTATTTCCATAGTGGGATAAATGGTTTTAGGAAAAGGGGAAACTCTTAATAGTAGAATATTTATATTCTAGGTGTTTAGTATAAATTATGTTCTTTACATTCGCTCAATCAGAAAAAATTTCTTCAAAATGACATTTTGTGAGTGAAATTGCTCTTAAATAGTTCATCCTACATAGAAGTAGTATGTACAATATGTAAGTTGAAGTAAAGATTTAGAAAAATTATATTCATTAGACCCTTGGCATTAGCAAGTGGTATTTCTTGAAATCTTTGTGGACCTAGGATGTAATTACCTTCATAAAGTACAGTGAGATTTAATTGAAAAATTCAGGTGATCCCTTCAGATCCTTAATAGTTCTGTAAACAGAACTCCAGTCCTCAAAGTTGTTAAACAGTTTTTTATGTTTTTTGCTTCTAAAAGGGAGGCTGGATGACTTTACATGACATTATTAGTGTATATGCAAAATTTCTTCTTCTTGGCTTTTTTTGTGTGTGGGTTTGTGGACCAGAAGAGTGTTTCTGGCTTAATCGCAAAGCTTGCTGCACTGTCATAAAGTTGATTAGTCCTCCGTCACTGACGTGGTTGCTACTGGCTGCTGCTGCTTGGTGATATTTGACAGCAGTCGGACACCCTGGAGTCTGTCCCTTCTACTCTCTGAATGTCTTCAGCTTGGGAGGGTTTCCCAAGTTTTTCCTGTCAGGTGTTGGAGCTTTTTGTTAATTTCAAATTCTGCAGACAAAAATGCATTTGACTCTTGTACCAGTATTCAATTCTGGCAACAAATGTGTCAGTAGCCACCCTAGTAGCCACACTATTACTTCATGAGAATGTTTATATAGTGTTCTGTCTCTTGAATTATATTTCCTTCAAAAGCACATGCTTTCTATATACATTCTTACGTAGATTAGCCATCATTTCAGCTTTCATTGAGGATTTGAAGGTTTGCTCTGGTAGGAGCAAAGGAAACATTTTAAGCATTACCTTTTTGTTTGTTTTAGTGTAGTTTGTGGTGTCTGGTGTAATTTCTAATGATTCTGATCCAGTCACTGTTGTATTTTTTTTATCCATTCTGAATTTGTTCCAAATTTATATATTCTGAGTAAGTACCATCACTTTGTCAAGCCTCTTTACTTTCTATATATTGAGTAAGTTGGCAGTAGAAGAGTAATTAAAGGGAACTGAACAATGCAGTTGTCTCAGATAATTTTTAACAACAAATAACATGATAAATCATTATCCCTATTATTTATAGATGATTACGTTGGACAAAGTATAAGAATTTTCATCTAGACATATATAATAGAGCTTTTTATAAAGCAGGAGACTGATTTCTTTCTCTTACCAATAGTTATGTACATGTATGTGTGTGTGTGTGTGTGTGTGTGTGTGTGTGTGTGTGTGTATACATGTATGTAAATGAGCTTCCCAGGTAGCTCAGTGGGTAAAGAATCTGCCTGCATTGCAGCAGATGCTGGAGACATGAGTTTGAGCTCCGGGTCAGGAAGATCCTCTGAAGGAGGAAATGGCAGCCCACTCTATTATTCTTGCCTGGAGCATTCTTGCCTTGTCCATGGATGGAGGAGCCTGCCTGGTGGGCTACAGTCCATAGGGTTACAAAGAGTTGGATATGACTTAAGCAACTGAGTATGCACACACGCACATGTGTATTGTATTATAATTATTTTTATGCATAACCCTTTATCCCTTTCTCAACACTTTAATTTCAGAGTAAGAAGCAGTTTCTGTCTGTAAAGTTTTTGGGTACATTGCGTGGATTCAGACGTTACGAGCGAGGGGCATTGGCATTTCTTTAGTGCTTGCTAAAAATGCTAGACTTTTCTATGCATCTGTTTTGATTTTCATTACAACCTTGTAGCTTGGATAGCTTGTATTTTCCTTTTGTGATCTGGGACCAATCTTAGGTCATAGCCAAGGAGATTTTGCAATAAAGTGATACCTGTGATTTAAATTTAGGTCTTTCATATTAATGATAAAAGCAAAAATGTAGCAATCATTAGCAGTCCTGGATTTAACAGCAATTTCATCTACTTGGGAGTGACTCAAAGTTCATTTGAAATATCTGAAGTGTTACTGAAATAATTTCCTCTTATTGGAAGTGAGATCCTAAGATAGGCATGACCCCACCCAACTGCCTGGTGTCCACATGTCACCTTGACTTTGTTCTCAGTTTGAAGTTATCCTGTATAATAACTTTTGTCAAGTGATAAAATGATGCTTTTTTGTAAAAGATTTATTGAAAAGCAACTGCTAGAAGTGAAGGAAAAGGAGAGGCATAAGAAAGTGGTAGATCGTAGCCAGAGAATAGACATTTTTCAGTATGTTTAAAAATGGAGTGGTGAATCCAGTGAATCTGGGTACGAACCAGTGTACCTCTAGGGAAACAAAAGTTGACTTGTGAAATATCATTATTTAATGTTCCAGCTCTGTCAAAAATTCTCATAGTTTTTAGATTTTTTGAAAATGTCAGGGGTCTTAAATTCATAAATTCTGTCCCGTTTCCCTTCTCTCTCACACTCAACAATAATATTGAAAGAGATTTGACTCTTAAGTAGCTGCTCCTTTTTACAAGTTATAGTCATTCTGACAAATATCTTAAAATACTAACATAATTAATAGTATTCTCACTATAAGATGATTTGGGTGTCCTTTTCTGAGTTTCGCAATTAATTATAACAGAATAGTTGCTAGTCTGTGGTGATGGCCTTTTTCTAAGGTTCTGATGTTCTATTATTATTTTGGATCTGATTTACCCTAAGATTGAAGTGGCTTAGCTTACAGACACTTGCTATTACATGTCCTTACAGTAGTTTACATTATAAAAATAATGCAGAGGAATGGAACAGAAAGCAGGAAGTTGTGGGATTCTTCCTTTTTTGGTTGTTTAACAAATGCTATATTCACTTCAGGTAAGTTCTTACTTTTTGGCTACAGGTGATTTTAAAGCACAGAGAAGTTTCATACTGTTTTCTTGAGAAACAGTAGATGCTGTGCAAAGAGTGTTAGAGCTAGACTCACTTAGGGTTGCATCTGTGCTACCAGTGATTAGTTGTATAAATTTAGACAAATAATTTAATTCTTGGACTGCGAGGAGATCCAACCAGTCCATTCTAAAGGAAATCAGTCCTGAATATTCATTAGAAGGACTGATGTTGAAGCTGAAGCTCCAGTGCTTTGGCCACCTGATGTGAAGAACTGACTCATTGGAAAAGACCCTGATGCTGGGAAAGATTGAAGGCAGGAGGAGAAGGGGACGACAGAGGATGAGATAGATGGTTGGATGGCATCAGTGACTCCAGGGACATGGGTTTAGGTAAACTCAGGGAGTTGGTGATGGAGAGGGAGGCCTGGCGTGCTGCAGTCCGTGGGGTCACAGAGAGTTGGACACAACTGAGTGACTGAACTGAACTGAATTTAATTCTTATCATCTCAGGTTTTGGTCTGAAAACTAACACCACTTTGTCTGATAACTGGAAACTGTTATTAGATTTTATGATATGTTTCAGTTTCATGAGACCAAAACTCCATTCACAATATCTCAGGGCACTGGGACTAAGAGGGGTGTACTCTCTTCAGGGATGGATGGATTGAGGGGCTCAAATGATGACCTCAGCATACTCTGTGGCTCTCTCTCCTGTTAGATTTGCTTTCAGGTAGAGTTTTTTCCTTGTGGCACTCCCTGTTGGCTTAACACTGTTTCAGTTTAGCAAGCCCAGCCTAGACAGCACTTTTCCTACTCAATTTTAGTAAAGGCCCTGGGATTGCATTTCATTGAATGGGTTGGGTCATTTCTTCATCCTTGAGCCTGTGGTCAGGGCAGTTAGTGTGTGATGATAGTTCAGATCTGAATCAGGTATGAACTGCTCGAACTGAGACTAGGAAGCGTGGTCAGTCCCGTGGTGGGAGCCAGGTAGACGGAGTCCGGGTGGGAGGGCCAGTGAAACAGGAGGAAGGTGCTGTGACCGCGGGGAGAGGGTGTGGGTGCTAGACCAGCCCGGTGGGAGGACTCTCACCGCAATCCTCCCAGCGTTCCTCTGTGTCCTCCCTCACATAGAAACCCTTGGGAAAGTGCCCTCTCCTAAGGTGCTTCTGTTAGGTCTATACCATTTCTGTCATTTATCGAGCCCATCTTTGCATGAAATATTCCCTTGCTATCTCTAATTTTCTTGAAGAGAACTCTAGTCTTTCCCATTCTGTTGTTTTCCTCTATTTCTTTGCATTGATCACTAAGGAAGGCTTTCTTATCTCTCCTTGCTATTCTTTGGAATTCTGCTTTCAGATGGGAATATCTTTCCTTTTCTCCTTTGCTTTCGCTTCTCTTCTTTTCACAGCTATTTGTAAGGCCTCCTCAGACAATCATTTTGCTTTTTTGCGTTTCTTTTCTATGGGGATGGTCTTAATCCCTGTCTCCTGTACAATGTCACGAACCTCCCTGCATAGTTCATCAGGCACTCTATCAGATTAGTCCATAAAATCTATTTCTTCACTTCCACTGTATAATTACAAGGGATTTGATTTAGGTCATACCTGAATGGTCTCATGGTTTTCCCTACTTTCTTCAGTATCAGTCTGAATTTGGCAATAAGGAGTTCGTGATCCGAGCCACAGTCAGCTCCCAGTCTTGTTTTTGCTGACTGTATAGAGTGTTTCCTGACTTCCTACTTTTGCATTCCAGTCCCCTATAATGAAAAGGGGACTTTCATTAGAAGGAAAGTTATGGCCAACCTGAATAGCATATTGAAAAGCAGAGACATTACTTTGCCAACAAAGGTCCGTCTAGTCAAGGCTGTGGTTTTTCCAGTAGTCATGTATGGATGTGAGAGTTGGACAGTGACAAAGGCTGAGTGCCAAAGAATTGATGCTCTTGAACTGTGCTTTTGGAGAAGACTCTTGAGAGTCCCTTGGACTGCAAGGAGATCCAACCAGTCCATCCTAAAGGAGATCAGTCCTGGGTGTTCACTGGAAGGACTGATATTGAAGCTGAAACTCCAGTACTTTGGCCACCTCATGTGAAGAGTTGACTCATTGGAAAAGACCCTGATGCTGGGAAGGATTGGGGGCAGGAGGAGAAGGGGACGACAAAGGATGAGATGGCTGGATGGCGTCACTGCCTCAATGGACATGAGTTTGGGTGGACTCCAGGAGTTGGTGATGGACAGGGAGGCCTGGCGTGCTGTGGTTCATGGGGTCACAAAGAGTTGGACACGACTGAGCGATTGAACTGAGCTGAACTGAACTGAATGTGGTACAGTGTTCAGTTACAACTTCCAATGCATTTGCCGCTTGAGCCCCAACAGAGGAAGACAACCAGACTTGTTTAATTGCTGTGTAAGTCTAGGGTTACTGGGTGATTTCTCTCAGTTCGGTTTGCAAAGACAGCCTTAGTCAAGGAACTTATGGTTAAGTCATAAATATAACTGATGATAGTAAAGCCAGCATTCAGTGCTAGAAGAAGAATAATATAAGGGCAATAAAAACTCTGAAGCGGCAAAGAGAAAAAGGGGAAGTCACCCACTGAGATTTTCCAGTTTGCGTTGTGTGCATATTTCATTGGTCAGGGGTGGCACGAACTCTTTGCTCTGGCAATGGAATAAGATTTTTCATTAGCCAACATGTCTGTCCATTTTTCTCCCCCCGGGAAGGTCGTTGTTGTGTTTCCTCTTGCTCCTGGCCAAGATGGGTGTTGAGAAGAATGCCCTTTCTGGGGACTGCATGGCCCGGGGAGCCGTTTCGCTGTTGAGGAGAGGTTGGAGTCCAGGGAGATATTTTGAGGGTTGCGCAGTAACAAATGTTTTTTCGGAGTGTCTTTGGCAATACAACTTTCTTATGAACTTAGTAAGTTTTTGATTTGTTTGTATTTCATCAACTTTTCCCAAGTTCCCAAAGCCCAAATACTAGTCTTTGAATCAAACTGTTGCCTGGTATGTCTCTAAACAACTTTGCCACCTTAACCCAGTGAGTAGTTCTCCAAGAAGGGGCTTTTTTTTTTTTTTTTTTTAACCCTACAGAGACCTTTAGGGATGTCTGCAGACATTATTATTGTCACAGTAGGGGGTTGTGGGGTGAGTAGGCAGGTGTTGCTGGAGTGGAGAGGTAGTGCCCCAGGGTACTGATAAACATCCTGTAATGCATAGAACAGCCTCCCACAAAGAATCTCCCAGTTCAGTATGTCAAAAGGAATGAGATTTGAAATCAAGCAAATCCTAGGCTTCTCAATCTTCTTCTTGGCCTCCATCTCTGGGCCTTTCCTAGGAACTTCTTGAAGTAACAGTGCACAGCTAATCTGTCCCTGCTCCCAGGTTGTTAATATATCTTTCACTAGGATGCTTGTTTTTCTGGAACTCTTGCTTGTTCAGTGATCTAGCGGATGTTGGCAATTTGATCTCTGGTTCGTCTGCCTTTTCTAAAATCAACTTGAACATCTGGAAGTTCACGGTTCACATATTGCTGAAGCCTCACTTGGAGAATTTTGAGCACTTCTTTGCTAGCATGTGAGATGAGTGCAATTATGCAATAGTTTGAGCATTCTTTGGCATTGCCTTTCTTTGGGAGTGGAATGAAAACTGACCTTTTCCAGCCCTTGGGCCACTGCTGACTTTTCCAAATTTGCTGGCTTATTGAGTGCAGTACTTTTACAGCATCATCTTTTAGGATTTGAAATAACTGGAATTCCATCACCTCTGCTAGCGTTGTTCGTAGTGATGCTTCTCTCTTTCTGTTTTATTGACTACGCCAAAGCCTTTGACTGTGTGGGTAACAATGGACTGTGGAAAATTCTGAAGGAACTGGGAATACCAGACCACCTGACCTGCCTCCTGAGAAACCTGTATATAGGTCAGGAAGCAACAGTTAGAACTGGACATGGAACAACAGACTTGGTTCCAAATAGGAAAAGGAGTACATCAAGGCTGTATATTGTCACCTTGCTTATTTAACTTACATGCAGAGTACATCATGAGAAATGCTGGGTTGGATGAAGCACAAGCTGGAATCAAGATTCCCGGGAGAAATATCAATAACCGCAGATATGCAGATGACACCACCCTTCTGCAGAAAGTGAAGAAGACCTTAAGAGCCTCTTGATGAACATGAAAGAGGAGAGTGAAAAACTTGGCTTAAAGCTCAACATTCAGAAAACTAAGATCATGGCATCTGGTCCCATCACTTCATGGCAAATAAATGGGGAAACAGTGGAAACAATGGCAGACTTTATTTTTTGGGGCTCCAAAATCACTGCAGATGGTGACTACAGCCATGAAATTAAAAGATGCTTATTCCTTGGAAGGAAAATTATGACCAACCTAGATAGCACATTAAAAAGCAGAGACATACTTTCTTAACAAAGGTCCATCTTATCAATGGATGGTTTGGTTATGGTTTTTCCAGTAGTCATGTATGGATGTGAGTTTCAGTCGTTCAGTCTTGTCCGACTCTTTCTTTGAGAGATGGATTATAAAGAAAGCTGAGCGCCAAAGAATTTATGCTTTTAAACTGTGGTGTTGGAGAACTCTTGAGATCTTGAGAGTCCCTTGGACAGCAAGGAGATCCAGTCAGTCCATCCTAAAGGAAATCAGTCCTGAATATTCATTAGAAGGACTGATGTTGAAGCTCAGACTCCAATACTTTGGCCACCTGATGTGAAGAGCTGACTCATTGGAAAAGACCCTGATGCTGGGAAAGATTGAAGGCAGGAGGAGAAGGGGACGACAGAGGATGAGATGGCTGGATGGCATTGCCGACTTAATGGATATGAGTTTGGGTAGACTCCGGAAGTTGGTAATGGACAGGGAGGCCTTGAGTGCTGCAGTCCTTGGGGTAGTGAAGAATCCGACACAACTGAGCAATAGAACTGAACTGAGGATGCTTGTGGAGGGGACTGGAGCACCAGGGTTTACCCACCTTTTATTTTGTGTGGTTAAAAACACGAATTTTAGTTTAGGGATATTTGATTTTCAACATTGTAAACTGCAAGATTATCAGCCATCTTGGATTTGTGGTGAAAGACTGAAAATGTTTTCCTTCTATTAAGACTTCCCTCAAAAGTGTGCTGCTTTTTTGAAGGGCCTTACAGCAGACTGCAGCCAATATCCTGGCATTTTTACTAAGTGTCGTCCTGTTCCATTCTTCGTAGGCAAGCAGTCTGATTTTCAAGAGCTGTGAGTTTACTAGATGTTTTGCTGATTATGGATCAGTCACTTCTTACCCTATAATAGAGGAATACCCCTCTGTTTTGTGTGTGTGTGTGTGTGTAGAAAAATGCATGACACACAGCTTAGGAGCCTCCCAGCCAATATTTGTTGAATGAAATAATTAGTAAGCTTTGTAGCTCTGCTGGTAAAGAATCTGCCTACAATGCAGGAGACCTGGGTTTGATTCCTGGGTCAGGAAAATCCCCTGGAGAAGGAAATGGCAACTCACTCCGGTATTCTTGCCTGGAGAATCCCATGGACTGTAGCCTGCTAGGCTCCTCTGTCCATGGGGTCCCAAGAGTCAGACACGACTTCGCGACTGAACCACCAAAAGTAGTTTATTGCCTCGTGTTACTAAATGTAAAAGACTAATGGGGCTGAGAACACCCTGCAGAGGGAGAGAGATTACTCACTGAGCGGATCTGAGGGGAGAGAGGGAAAGGGTCTTTAGATTTATTAACCTAGACTATTGGTCAATATGAGTAAGAAAATATGATGTAACATAAGAAATAAAAGTTAAGAAAAGAATGTACATGTCTTCCAGGCAAGGGAAGGAAAGGGCCGTATTTCTCTAAAGCTCATTGGAGGAGTTACCAATTTCTACTTCTGAGTCTGTCTGTCATGCAGATATGCTTGTAGTACCATTTCCTTAGGAGACTCAGACTGAGCAGGGACTTGAGAAATGCAGAGAATTGTTTCCCAGCAGTGACTCCAAATTCCAGCAGCTAACATCTGAACTCACCTGAACCAAAGGTGTGAATAAATCTGGAGACCAAATGGTTTCAGAGTTTCCATCCCTCTTGTCACCTCTCGGTGCCTCTCCATGTTGGCTCACTGCCAAGTAGGAACTTCCTGTGTTCCTTTAGTTTCCCAATCTCGGCTGAAAGTTGTCTTCCCAGTCAGTTCCTATAGAATTTCTTGGTTCAGTGAGTCATATGTTCACCCTTGAACTACTGCTTGGGGCTGGGAATATGCTGATGCTCCAGACCTGCATGCCTGGCCCACCTGTACCTATTCCGGGGACCTTCTGTTCCTTCCAGGGACTTAAGAGTGGGTATGATTAGTGCCACCCAGACCGCAGAGATCAATAACCGAGAAGGGTAGTTCAACAGAAGAAAACTGTGAAACGCTGCTGCCAAAAGGAAGGGGCCTTCTCAGGTGGCACTAGTGGTAAAGAATCCATCTGCCAATGCAGGAGACGCAAGAGATGTGGGTTCAATCCCCGGGTCCGGAAGATCCCCTGGAGGAGATGACAGCCTGCTCCAGGATTCTCCCCTGGGACACTCCATGGACGGAGGAGCCTGGCGGGCTGCATTCCATCGGGCTGCCAAGAGTTGGCTACAGCCCAGCCCGGTACAGTGCAGTACAAAGAAAGGGAGTGAGGACAGCACAGGTCTATCTCATACCCGTGCAGCTTTCGTTTCTTAAGAAGTGTGTTTATTTCCTTTTGGCTGTGTTGGGTCCTGGTTGCTCTGTGGGCTTTTCTCTGGTTGTGGTGAGTGGGAGCTACTCTTCATTGCGTTTTTTTGGCTTCTCATTGCGGTGGCTTCTCTTGTGAAGCGTGGGCTCTAGAGCACAGGCTCGATAGTTGTGAAACCTGGGGTTAGTTGCTCCATGGTATATGGGATCTTCTTGGACCAGGGATCGAACCTGTGTCTCCTGCATTGGCAGGTGGATTCTTAACCACTGAGCCACCAGGGAAGCCTACAACTTCCTTTTTTAAAGACTTAGGCCCTTATTGTATATTATTATATTGTATGATTATATATTGTATATATATTATTCCTACCTGATCTATTTTTCACCTGACATCATGTCACAAACAAGAAATTTTCTTCGAAAACATGATTTTAAACAAATATAAAATGAAATCTGAATTCATTGCATAGTTTTAGATATTTGGTTTGTCAGAATTAGATTTTGGTTTATCAGAATTGGGACATTCCTGATTAGAGAAGTAGGAGAAGTAAAGGTCAGAAAGAGAAGTAGGGCCAGGACTTGGGTGAGACAGGAGAGACGCTGGGACCCAAAGTCTACGTCGGTGCTCGCTTTTAGGGTCATGCAGCTGCAGGGTGGCGCTTGCACGACACTGAGAATGAGTGTCTGTTTTGCACCCTGGGCCTCTCTCCCGTGTCAGCCTCGTCCTCTCACAAAGAGAAGCACGTTCAGGGACCAGGAACTATGTTTGGTTGTGAGTGTGAGTTAGAGATGGTAGCCTGTGCGGTTTACCAAGTTGGTGGGGATGACTAAGCTGAAGTAGAAGGTGATTATTACACATTTCCACTTGTCTATAGAAACCTTTGCTGGGCTCTGATAAGAATAGTAATACCTTTGAAGTAATACAAGGAATGTAAGTTTTATTCATGGGTTTGTTTGAACAAGGAAATGTTCCACTTAGAGATACTACCTGAAAGCTGTTACTTATTTTTAACCCAAACTATTTCAAGTGGAAAATATGACTTTTTCATTGAATAATATTGAATTTTTATTGAATAATAAAGATTATAAAAAAGACTTAAGAGAGTGATGCATAGGTAACAAACGGGCACTTTGACTAACTTCCTTAAGCGAGACGTTTGCCACTTCTCAATGTCAGATACGAAGTCCCAGGTGAATAGTTGTCTTTCGTGTTCTTAGATCTTTGAAAGTCATGTTTCTTTACCATAGTGAGAGACCAGAATATGGAATTCTAGACAGTTCTCAAGTTCCTTTGCCAATCGAGAAGCTGAAAAAATTTTTAAATTAAATGAATTGTCCAGTAATTTTGAAGTCTGTGTTTGAAGTGAAATTAGATGACATGTAATGTGTACACTTAGGTATACATTCACTACAGTTTTGTTTCTTGGAAATCTATTATAAGTAATACTGTTTACTATAATATTGAAGGTTAGACTGAAGATACTCTATTGAAAGCAGTTTAAGAGAGAAGTCATGATTAAAATTGTCATACTTAAATACCATTTTAATCAATACCAAGTATTGATTTATCACTTAATGTTGCAGCTCTTGTTAAAGCCTTGCTTTACACCAAGTGTACAAATCAGAGCCAGTCGTAATTCACCTTGGAATTTCGTCCATTCAGTAGTCACTTGCTCAGTGGCTGTAATGTTACAGGTATTGTGTAGGATGCTGACTGGATGTGTGGGATGCTGGTAAAAATCCCTGTCCTTCATTATATCACAGTTTAGTGGAAGGAGAGGAATATAATAATGCTTTCATTGTATGTAGATGTCCAACCCATTCGAGCACTGAGAACGTTGCCACATCTGGGCATGAAATGCTTATCTAGGGGCAAAGAAGGAGTGCTTTTGGAAACAGGTAAAGAGCTTAGATGAGTAGGAGACTTGGAAGATATTCCTGATGTACTGTGTTTGGTTAGTTTCCTGACCAGGAAGAAAGGAGTGATGTTATTTATCAGTTGAAGTATATATGTTAGCTGATCAGTTGTGTCTGACTCTTTGTGACCCCATGGACTGTAGCCTTCCAAGATCCTCTGTCCATGGGATTCTCCAAAGGATACTGGAGTGGGTTTCCATTCCCTTCTCCAGGGGATCTTCCCGACCCAGGCATCGAACCCAGGTCTCCCTCATTGCAGGCAGACACTTTACTTTCTGAGCCAAGGCTGGGGATGTTTATTGGTAACATCTGTATGTTTCATGTGATTCATGTGAAAGTGAAGGAAGCAGGGGAGATGACAGGATATAGAATAGGCAAACAAAAAAGAGAAGCTTGAAAGGAAAAAGTTTATTATAAACCAAGAAGTCAAGGTCAGAAATACGGAGGCATGAGACAAAAATGAGAAACTGCGATAGGGGTGTAAACCTCAGATTTCAGCATGAGTGATAAAGAAGAAAGTCAGTGGAACTTTCTCCAAGGAACATCTTAGAGATTCTCTTAGCTTCAAGGGTTGAGGGAACAGCCAATGCCGGAACCTTGCTGTGGCATACTGAATCATGTTAGACAGGGGAAGTAGGTGTTTGCCAGGATCATCCTTCCCAAACCTTCTCAGCCTTTGACTAAGTTTTTCTTACACAGTTCTTTCTTAGTGAAGTGAGGTCGCTCAGTCGTGTGTGACTCTTCGTGACCCCATGGACTGTAGCCTGTAACAGGCTTCTCTGTCCATGAGATTTTCCAGGCAAGAGTACCCGAGTGGGTTGCCATCTTAGACTGTAATCTCTTAACATATTATATATAAATATTTAAATTTTTGTTTCTTCTAATATGTTTCAAACTTGAAATTGGTTTTATGCTGTGAAAATGGAGGAAAAACATGAATTATCTTTTCAAAACTAAAGATGCAGATTGGGGAGAAGATAAAATGCTTTACTCAGAGGGACGGTCATAGAAAGCAAGGGAAGAGAGGAAGCAGGGAATGGATAAGCGAGGTGAGCAGAAGAGCCTGGTTTCTAAGGTGGTGAGCCTGGAGAATGTGGGAGCCCGCCTCCGACTGTGAGGCCGCTTCTGCCTCTCTGTCCCCAGGGAACGGTTCTGACCCGCTGCCTCTCTCCTTGCAGCTCACGTTTTCTGCATAGACCGGTGGTCACTCCCCGGAGGCGGCTGCACGGTTGCTCAGGCGTCTTCCTCACCCCCCACGCGCTGTCCTTCAGCATGGGTCTGCTACGTTAGCGGAGATCTGACCAGCAGCGAACAGCAGTAAGGTAGGACTGCGTCACTCTTCTCAGTGAATTACTAAGTATGTAGACCGTGTATACACACACAGACATGTGTATATACATGTATATATATTTATTTTTTTTTCTTTTTCTCAAACTGGAGCAGTTTTGGTTTATCTTAATTTTGTACTGTTCTTCATGTTAGATTATTCTCCTGCCTAGGCAAGCTGCGATCACTTTATATTTGTGTTACTTATTTTTTCCTTTGGCATTTATCCTGAATTCTATTAATATTTGTGATGTAATTACTCTTATTTTTTTCAGCTAACACAATCAGCAGAAGCCCAATCTGTATCTCTTTCCTGATCTGTGTGCCCACCAGCCCCATATTTTCAACTACGTGGTACCAAACTCAAATGTATTTTTTTTTCTTCTTAAAGACTTATTTCTCTTTCTGGTTTTTGTATTTCTACCAATAGCGTTAGTAGTCCATTATTTTAACATAGCCCTATATTCATTTACTGTTTGATTCATTCATTTTTTTTTTTGATTCATTCATTTAATGTACAGTAATAGACCTCTATTTAAGGATTGGAGAATTTCTTGATTCTGGGGATATAATGATGGATAAATTGGATATCCTGTCTTTGAAGCTTACATTCTTGAGGTTGTTGGTGGTGGTGGTGATTTAGTCACTAAGTCATGTCAGACAACTGTGACCCTGTGCGCTGTAGCCCGCCGGGCTCCTCCATCCATGGGTTTCTCCAGACAAGAATACTGGAGTGGGGTTGCCATTTCCTTCTCCAGGGGATCTTCCCAACCCAGGGATTGAACCCACATCTCCTGCATTACAGGCAGATTCTTCACCACTGAGACACCAGGGAAGCCCATATTCTAGAAATTGGGACAAGTAAAAAAATAAACTGACAAAATAATTATGAATTGCAGTAAGTATTTTTTTGAAGGGAAGCAAATGACCTGGAGATATGGTCTCAGGAGCTACTTCAGATAGCAGGGTCACAAAAAGCTCTGGGGAGTTGGTATCGAAGGGGAAATCTGTATATGAGAAGGAGCTGTTTCAAGGAGGCTGTGTGTGGGAGGGGCAGCGGCGGTGATAGTTCTGGTGGCGGAAGCGTTCTGGTTAGAAGGAGCAGGAGAGTGAAATAAGTCAGAGAGAGGGAGGTGCTGTGCGTTCCCGCTTTTTTATGGGGAATCTTAAAAAGCCTGACCTGTAGAAATAGAGTGGAACTGTAGTTGCCAGAGGCTGAGCAGGGGGGGAAACAGGGAGAGGCTGGTCAGAGTACAGACTGCCAGTTACAAGATGAGTACGTTCTGGGGGGTCTCATGCAGAACACGGTGACTATTAAAAATGTTGTATGCTTGAAAATTTTAAGAGAGTAGATTTGAAATATTATAACTCCTGCAACACACACAGTGGTAATTATGTGAAGGTATGGAGATGTTAACCAACCTTGTGATGATCATCACAGTATATACATGCATCTAATTATCACATTATATACATTAAACTTGCATATGTTGTACGCTACTAATATTTCAATCAGGCTGAGTGGATGCAAAAAGAAGAAAAAAGGAATAGTGGGTACAAAAACTCTGAAGGAGGAAAGAGCTTGGTGAATTTGAGAAACAGAAAAAACTTCAGTGTGGCTGACACAGTGGGAGAGACCACGATAGGTGGGAAGAAGTCACAGAAATATTCAGAGTTTTGAAGGGTTTGGCATGTCGATTGTTTTGTCCTTGAATGATATCATCATTATAGCTCCTATGTGAGGAATGGACTGAGTGGGCTGAAGGTAAAAGCTGCCGATTTTAGGAGCTAAGGTGAGAGATAGTGGTGCCCTTATAAGATGCTGGCAATAAGAGGGAGAGGGATGAATCTGAGATTCCTTTTTTTTTTTTTGTAAAATATCTTTGGGTATTTTTGGTGTGGAAAAAGACAATATACTCAAGGATGACTCTTGGGATGACCCTGAGGGATGGGACGGGGAGGGAGGTGGGGGAAGGGTTCAGGATGGGGAACACATATACACCCATGGCCGATTCATGTTAATGTATGGCAAAACCACTACAATAGTCTAAAGTAATTAGCCTCCAATTAAAAAAAGAAAAAAGGATGACTCCATGATTTTTGGGTTTTCAGCAACCGTGTGGATGCTAGCATCAGGTACAGAATCTTTTTAGTTTATTATCTGTCCCATTATCTGAAGGATTAGTTGTTTTTACAAAAGGGAAATTAATTATAATGGTACAAATAACGTTAGTGCTAGAAATAAAAGCATCTGACAAATTTGTTACATGTACTAATTAACACTTTGTTTTGTTTTACTTGTGGCTCAAACTGACATAGTTTTTAATTCAATAGAAATTGAATAGATATTAAAGTAGGTCTTTCCAATTTTGTGTTACTTATTTTTATAAGTTTTATAAGTTATAAGTTAATTAGTCATATCTATTTTCTTTTTGCTGAAGAAGTTTTACAATATTTTCAAAAGACAGGCGTTAACACTTACTGTCTGTGTTCTGTGTGCCAAGCATTTGGCTAGCTGTTTTAAATGCTTTTTTTGACAGTCCTATGTGCTTTTTCTCTTCACATCTGGTTATCTTTTGAATTTTAGAAGAAGTAGTTGAATAGTGGGATTTTGTAGCTGGAAGATTACCTTAGAGATCGTCCGCTTCCCGCTCTTAGCTTGGCTGAGACCTCAGGAGGGTCCGTGGCCTGCCCAGGATCGCACTGCTGGTCTTACCGCTCGTGGATCCTAGTGCTGCTTTCACCTCTGACGCTCCCACCCAGCTGGCACCCTCTCGTGCTCTTCCGACCCCTGTAGTATCCTGTCTTGAACACGCCCAGCGCTGCAGAGATGATGGCGCCGGACCGCGGACGCCTGTACTGCCGTTCGTCTGTTCCACTCACTGCTAACGTTCTGCTGCATCTTCTCTCTTTATATATTTATGTATTTTAAAGACCACTTGAAAATATATTAAATATATATCTTATATTATATTATAGTATATAAAATAAGCATGTATTTCCTAAGAATATGGATAATTCTTTGCATGATTTTAATGTCAGCATTTAAGAAAATTAGCATTAGTTTAAGAATATGTTTAATGTAGTGTTTCATATACAAATCTCCCTAGTTGTCCCTGAACTTTTTTTTTTTGAGTATTTTATTTTTTGACAGATTAAACCACTTTTTTTATTATAAGCTTAACTGGCACAAAATTCACTGAAGATACTCCTCACTTTTACACAAGCCTGTAAATAGAAAAATACATTGACTTTTTTTTTGAGTATTTTAGATTCAAGATTCAGTTGGGTTTCATGCATTGCATTTGAGTTTATCTCTTTATTCTCTTAATCTTGAACAGTCCCCATCTTTTTTGTTTTTCATGATTTATCTATATTTTCTTTTACAGTATATAGTTTATGTATATTTAATATCTTTCTTGAGACTTTCCTGGTTTCATGGAACATTATTCATTCAAAGTTTATTTTCAATTTACTTCTTCCTTCTAATTCTCTAAGGTTGCTGGAGATAAAATTGTTTATTCTGAGTTTTAATTTTTTTAATCATTCTAGCTTTAAATATACATTTGCTGAGGTTTCTACATTTGCTTGCATTAAGTTAAAGATAAAAAAAAGAACTAGGAGATTTATGTTGTTTTCAACCCACTGGTGTACACGTGTGTGTGCTAAGTAGCTTCAGTCGTGTCTCAGTCATTGTGGCCCCATTGACTGTAGCTTTGCAGGCTCCTCTGTCTGTATGATTTCCCAGACAAGAATACTGGAGTGGGTTGCCATGCCCTCCTCCAGGGCATTTTCTGGACCCAGGGATCAAACCTGTGTCTCTCACATCTCCTGCATTGGCAGGTGGGCACCAACTGGCTATTAAAGTTTGCTTAAAACAACAGAAATCTGCAGGAATTACTCCCCCACCTACCATGGCCGACTCCCACCTCCTAACCAGTTGTTTTTCCTTAGGCGTATGTATGTGGTCACTGTGGACATTATAAGGCTGTAACAGCCTGCGTTTTCATCTTTGAAAAATGCACAGTTTCAAGTGGGAAGTAGACTGAAATGCAAATAATACATTAGCAAGTGCGTAGAGACCACCCTAGCTAAGCCCGACGAGGGGAGACCTCGGTACCTGCTCTTCCTGGTACTTAAGAAGGACTGTCTTCCTTCCTTCCTTGCTGGCTTTTGAGTTTCACAGATTTGGTTGGTTTTCCTCAAGGATTACATGGCATTTAGGAACAAGTGGAGATTTAGGGGGAGGAAGTAGGAGGTAAGATTTTAGCAATATTTTCCAAGTGGGGAGAGTCATGTTTTGATTGAGGAGAAAGGAAGAGAGTGCCAGTGTGGAAGGCACTTCTCTGAACGTGAGGGCTTTTCCTTCCTTTTGGTTCAGCCGGGACGCCATCATGCTTCTGGGTTTTACTGTGCTTGGCGCAGGGATTCCTTAGAGCAGTCCCTGTTTGATGTTAGAGCTCTTCCTGTCTTCTCGTAAACTTCCTGAGGCTGTGGCCAGAGCTTTTCTTATCTCTGTACTCAGGACCTCACCCAGTATCTGGCGTGTTGTAGACGTTTTAAAAGTACTTACTGGATGAATAAATGCATGGATGAAAGTCTTTTATTGAGACACCAAGCAAAGACAGATCCCTTTCCTAGGCAACCACAGAAACGGTTTGACCTGCAGTTTAGACCAATTTATCATTGAGGTGCTGAAATTAGAACTAGAATTGGTTCAGATAAAACCTGAAAAAAATAAGGGACCAGGGAAGGATGAGACTTTTGGATATGGAACAGGGATAAAATTGTTCAGTGGAAACCGGAAACGTTCTGTGAGAGAAGTTATTTTTTATTTCTCCCTGCATTGTAACTCTCTTTGAAAGGAAAAAAATTTTGAAAATTGAAGTCTTTTATAATAAATTAAAAGTCAAGAGGTACCTAGATAACTTACGTTTTCAGAGCTTAGGACGCATACAGGTTTGTATGCGGTGTGGCTGCGCTGGATCATTTTAACCTTTGGTTCCCCTGCTTTCCTTCAGATTAGCATGGTTCACACCGTGGCCTCCCCTTTCCCACCTGCTCTCTCTGCTTGTGTTCAGAAAGGAGCCCTGTTCGTCACTCGCTCTCCCATGTTCTGTCTTGTGTGGTACCCCCCCCCCCTCATGATTTCTTAGCAATGACTGCTTTTTAATGTCTCTCCAAAGCCTTGCATGTTGAATACTTCATCTCTTCCAATCTTCAACAACCCTGCAAACTCAGCATTACTGTCCCTGTCATAAAGATAGGATCTTTCAGGAGTTTGATCGCAAGGCACAGTTACCAGCTGTGACATGTTAGGGTGAGGGTTTCAGCCCAGCAGTGTTTGGAAAGCCGCCTCCTAGGCACACCTTTGCAGAGAGACATGCGTGTACATGCGCGCCTTTCACGGCTATTCCTCAAGACTTGCCAGAGATTTTCTTTTCTTTTTTTTAAATCAACAATAGTTTTTCTAGCTTTAATGAGCTATAAAAGCATTGTATGAGTTGAAGGTGTAAATCGTGACACACATATGATTGTGAAATGATGTTTTCTTCTTAATAAAGGTGTTTTGAGTGCTGTGCTCGGCTGTATTGTTTCCTTCCTCTTGTCTATGTAGCCCTTCATGCCTCAGGCTTTCCTATTCTGTGAAGGCTTCGCCGGTGCTCTCTGGATGCATCCCCACTGATATAACCAACCCTGTTTGTGAACCAGTTTTTTTTAATGACATGGCATTTGTTTGCTTCCCTGTCTGTTACCCCTAGTAGGTGGTGGGCTTCCTGAGACTAGGGGCTATCGTTTTATGCGTTTTGATATTCCTGGCACTGAGCAATATGCCGGCAAATAGGTCCAGCTCTTTTGTGACCCCTTGGACTGTAGCCCTCCAGCCTCCTCTGTCCATGGGATTTCCCAGGCAAGAATACTGAAGTGGGTTTCCATTCCCTTCTCCAGGGGATCTTCCCAACCCAGGGATCGAACCTGCGTCCTGCTTGGCAGGTAGACTCTTTACCGCAGAGCCAGGCTTCCCTGCATTTGTTCTTAATACTTCATAAATCATTTGAAGGCAGTAGTCCAGGATTTTATTTATCTTTGCATCCCTAACAGTGTCATTCCCAGGATTACTCAGTAAATACCTGTTGGTGTAGCTTAAAACACAAAAAGTCTGTTAATAATCAGTATTTCAAGTATGTTTTTAAAATTAAAAAAATAGTTAATTTCAAAGGAAACATGTTGTTCCTTGGTTTATAACCTCACACAGAATTTGTTCAGTATTCTCTCTTAATGAAACACCATTGGTAACGCGGTCTGCTAACCTAGTGCAGCTTCAGTCGGATGCACTGACACATACACACTGCCGTGTGTGAAGTAGCTGCTGGTGGGAAGCTGCTGTGTGACACGGGAGCTCAGCTCCTGCTCTGTGCTGGCCTAAGGGTGGGGCCGAGTTGGCCGGGGCTCAGAAGGGAGGGGCTGGGTATAGCTGATTCACCTTGTGTAGCAGAAACTAGCAACACTGTGGAGCAGTTATCAGCCAGTCAGCTCAGTCACTCAGTTGTGTCCGACTCTTTGCGACCCCATGAACCGCAGCACGCCAGGCCTCCGTGTCCATCACCAACACCGGAGTCCACCTAAACCTATGGCCATCGAGTCGGTGATGCCATCCAGCTGTCTCATCCTCTGTTGTCCCCTTCTCCTGCCCCCAAGCCTTCCCAGCATCAGAGTCTTTTGCATGAGTCAGCTCTTCACATCAGGTGGCCAAAGTATTGGAGTTTCAGTTTCAACAGCAGTCCCTCCAATGAACACCCAGGACTGATCTCCTTTAGGATGGACTTGCTGGATCTCCTTGCAGTCCAAGGGACTCTCAAGAGTCTTCTCCAACACCACAGTTCAAAAGCATCAATTCTTCGGTGCTCAGCTTTCTTCACCATCCAACTCTCACATCCATACATGACTACTGGAAAAACCATAGCCTTGACTAGACGGACCTTTGTTGGCAAAGTAATGTCTCAAGCATTCTTGGGCATTGCCTTTCTTTGGGAAGAGCAGTTAATACTCCAATTAAAAAACCTGGAAACAATTAGGCAAGTTTAAAAGCCAGCCCAAAAAAACACCTTTTATTTTGAATTAATCTAAAGTGATACTTTGAAATAAGGAAAGTGTAGGAGGAGTTTTAGGTACCATATCTCAAAGGCAGTCAAGGTCAGTATATATTAACTGGTAATGTATGATGTTGTCTTTGTAGTTAAACTCTGGTGACTATTCATTTCTGCCTGCTTAACTGCTTCTGAAAAAGCACCTCATTTTGTACTCATGTGAGGTCAGTTTTTTGGTTTGTAACTGTGGTTATTGCACACTCGGTGGCTTTTTGTGACTTTTTTCTGTCTTACTGCAAGCAGCTTAAAATTCTGCTCAGATAGTCACTGTTTGTTGACTTCTGTCAGTATTGAAGCATATAAAAGGTAAGAAATACCATTAAGTAATTATTTTTGTTCTTCGGTTAATGATTTTATAGTCTTTATCAATGAACAAACATATTCTGATGAAGGAATTTGAACCATAAACTGATTTGATGGGTTTTATTAATTAAGGATTATAGATTCAAACTCTATTAAATTTCTTCTAGCTTGTGAAAATCTGTTTTGGGGGAAGAATGAAAGGCTTCCTGTTTCTTTACACAGCTTTTATTCCCTTATCTTTCAATTTTTCTAAGTAAGCATATCTTCCATGGTATGTTTGAATTTTTTTCAGTGTTAAAAAAGGAAATATTTAAGGAAATATTTTTGACTACAATATACCATCTGTGTTAAAATAAATTCCCCTTACTTGAAAGGAAGTACTAAATACAGATTAAAGTTTCCTAATGCTATATAAAAACATTATTTTCATCTGTGTATTTGGAGGATGTAAAAAAAAAAAATTGGGAAGCCAAAAGTTGAAAATGAAGAGGCATTTTAGAACAGATACTTGCACATGTCCTTATAAAATATACCATTGGAATTCAGCTGTGCTGCCAAAGAAACTAGGTGTCTGTTTCATAGTCTGCTGTTTAATAATGTCAGTTTTTGTCTAAGCAGTATGTATTTATAAATGTATTTTATACAGAATGAAATTCTAATTTTTGAAAATATGTCAGTTTTTAATGGTTCTTTAAAAGTTTTTAATCACTTATTTATGGTGAATTGAAAATTCGAGATAACTTAGTTGATCCTAAATACCAAACTGAATACCATTAAATAAGAAAGATTTAAATAAATCTAAATAGTGGCTTTATAGGATTTTTATTAGCTTTGCCTTTTAAAAAGATGGTATTTTAAAATAAACATCTTTGCTAATAACATGCATGTACTTTTGTATAATACTCTTGTTTCTGCCTGACTTGTACCTGGTAGAAGTTTAGTTGCTAAGTTGTGTCCGACTCTTGTGACATCCTGACTGTAGCCCGCCAGGCTCCTCTGTCCATGGGATTCTCCAGGCATGCATACTGGAGTGGGTTGCCATTCCCTTCTCTATGGGATCTTCCCAAGCCAGGTATCAAACCTGAGTCTTCTGCCTTGCAGATAGATTCTTTCCTGACTGAACTACCAGGGAAGCCCCAATTTGTGCTTAGTATCCACTAAATTATAGAAATTTTTGTTTTAAAATCACATTTATAAATCTTTTTAAAAATGAATTCACTCTTGCAGTTATTTGATAAATTGAATGCCTATTGCATACAGGTAGTAATATTAGTCCCCGTGATAGAAAGGTGAAAATCTGTAATAGTCTTATTTTCATGTAGATCCTAGTATGATGGGAGAGATACACCTGAACAAATAATTATACTATGAGAAGTGTTATATTAATCACATGTGCATACATGATCCCTGAGAGCTGAGAAAAGGAACACCTAAGTTGTCCTGGGTAGTGATGGTTGTACGGGTGGTCAGAGAAGGTTTCACAGAGAAAATGGCTTTACAGTTTAGTTGTTGGTAATTCTCCAAGTGGACAAGGAACAAAAACATTTAGACTGAAGGAACCACATCTCCAAAGGCATAGAGGGTGATCATGAGGCATTCAAGGGACCATAGGTAGTAGGTTGTGGTGCTGTTTTTGAGGGTGGAAGGCGGTCTGAGACCATCTTGGATTACCAGACAAAGGGGTTTGAGTTCTAACCTATAGATCCGGGTTGTAAATGTAATACGTAGTATGACAAGTAATGATAGAATTAATATCTAGACTCACTGAGTGTCCTCAAGAATTAAGAGGGCTAAGTGTGGCTCGTCGGGCCCGTGAAGATGCATGTGTAAGGCAGTGGAGACTCAGCCAGTTGGTTCAAGTACCAGATTTTTACTGTGTGCTATTCAAGGCACTGTTTCAAGCACTGAAGAGCTTAGTTGGGGAGGAAAACAGAGTAATCCTTGCCCAGTTGGAACATAGATTACAAATAAGTCTGTGTTATACCCCCACCTGCGCTCTGTCTCTCTTTATAATTTTTGTCGGCAACATGACTGTATAATTTCCTTATAATTTTTCTTTTTCGCCTTGTTTGTGGTTGACGTAGGCAGCTCTGCCCTGTGACTTGTGGAAGAAAGGAGCTAAGTTTGTGACATGCTGTCCGCATTATTGTTCTTTTTCCAGCCAATAGTTTGAGGTCTGGGCAGTACTTTCAAAACTGAAATTTCTTTGGAGGTTTTTGTAGATTAATATACAATCATGAAATAATAATCCCTTTACATTTGGTCCCATTTCCCCTCTTAGTAAAATTTAGTAAAACTAAGACAGCCAGCATATTAACATTGATAGAATCCATTGATCTTATTCATATGTTTCTCTAGTTTTAATTGTACTCGTTTGCTGTGTGTATATTAAGCTCTATAATACTTCATTACCAGCCTAGATTCATGCATCTGCCACTACCACCAAGATACTGGAGACTTCCAACACTACTCCTGGTATCCTTGGCATTCTCCTTCTAAAACGACGCTTACTAATCCTTTTCTACTCTGCTGACCCTAAACCTGGCAACCCCTAGTCTGTCCTTTTCCCAGAATTTTTCACTTCGGAATGTTATATAAATGGAATCATACAGTATATAACTTTGTCGGGTTGACTTTTTTTATTCATTAGGATTCCTAGAGATTCATCCAAGTTGTTGCCTGTGTCAATAGATTGTTCTTTTCATGTGGATAGTAGTCCATGGTTTGCATTCACCTACTGAAGGATCTCTGTGCTGATTCCAGCTATTGGCTTTCACGAATAAAGCTGCTGGGTGCAGGTTTTTGTGTGAATGTGTGTTTTCGTTTCTCTGCATAAATGTCCAGGAGTGCAATGGTTGAATCATAAGGTGTTGAAGGTTTAGTTTGATCAGAAACTGGAGTGGCTGTACCATTTCTTGTCTGCTGACCAGTAGCAAATGAATGCCCCAGTTTTTCCATATCCATACAAGCGTTTGGTCTTGTCATATTTTATTTTCAGCCATTCTGATAGGTATGTAGTGGTATCTCATTGTGGTTTTAACTGCATTTCCCCAATGGCTGATTTATGTTGAACATTCTTTCATGTGTTCATTTGCCATTTTTATACCCTCTTCTGTGAACTGTCTGGTGTCTTCTTTTCTAATTGGATTGTTGTTGTTTGTTAATGTTAAATTTTGAGAGAGATTATGAATTCTGGGTACTAGTTCTTTGTCAGATGGGGTTTGCAAATTTTCTCCTGGTCTGTGACTTGTCTTCACATGTACTTTCACAGGGCAGCCTTTTCACTTTTGATGAGCCCAGTTTATCAGTTTTTTTCCTTTTTTGGATCATGTGTCTTGTTTGAAGTCTAAGAACTCTGCCTAGGTTGAGATCCTGAAGATTTTGCTTCCGGTTTCCTTTTTCTAGAAGTTTTGCAGTTTTATGTTTAAGTTTATGATTCTTTTGAGTTAATTTTTGTGTATGGTATTAGGTCAGGGTTCATTTTTTTTCTTTTATTTAGCCTGTAGATATCTCGTTGTTGTAGTATCATTTATTAAAAAGGCTAGTTTTCTTTTGTTGACTTGCTTCTGGACCTCTGTCAAGAAACAGTTGAACATATTTGTGTGGGTCTGTTTGGGTTCTCTATTCTGTTCTGTTTATCTGTTGTCTGTCCTCTACTGATAACACTGTCCTGATTTCTGATTCGTGAAGATACACATATTCCTCTGAGTACGCTTTCAGCCTTGCTTTCTCCTCTTCTTTTGGAACTCAAGATGATACAAATGTTGGGTCATTTTTTAAGGCTTTAGAATATCACTTATTTTTTGGCTGCATGGCATATGGGATCTTCTTCTCCCATCAGAGACTGAGCCCTCCCCCGCTATGGAGGTGTGGAGTCTTAGCCACTGGAGCGCTAGGGAAGATCCCCAAATGTGGGGTCTTTGTTATCGTCACACAGGCCCCCAGGCTTTATTCTTACTATTTTCTGTTTGTTTTCTCATTTTGTTTGGATTGATTGAATTCTATTCCTGTACTCTTACATTCACTGTATCCTCTGTTGTCTACTACTGAGCCCATCTAGTGAGGTTTTTTTATTCCTGTTATTGCATTTTTAATATTTCTATAATGTCCATATATTTTAAGAAAATTTCTTCTATTTTTTTGCTTAGATTTCCTATTTTTACAGTTGTTTTAAGGGAATTTATAACTGTTGTTTTGCATCTGTTTTAAGAGAATTTATAACTGATTGTGGAAGCGTTTCTTTGGTGCTTGGTTTGAAAATCCTCTCCTGAAAATTCCAACATCTGATTCATCTTGATGTTGGTATTAGTTGTTTGTCTTGTTTCCACTGTGATTTTTTTTTTTTCTTGGTTCTTGATACGACCCGTGAGTTTCAGCTGAAGCCTCAATGTTGTGTCTATTAGGTTAGGAGACTCTGGGGCCTATTTCACTCTTTTCTTTTTACAGGCAGTCCATCACTATTTAGATTGGCCTGTTCTTGTGGGCTGGGGCTCCAGCAACAGTTCCCTTTTCAGGGTCTTCGTGCTCCTATCTTGGTTGGCTGGATCTGGTGTCACTAGGGCTCCGGCTGGTCCTGCTGGCGCTGCTTGAGGGAGTGGGAGACATTCTCCTTGGGCTGAGCTGCCAGCTGTGGTTGGCTGGGGACGGGGTGATGCGGGTTTCCTCCTTGCGGCCCCTGGGCAGGGCAGGGCCCCTGGACTCCAGGTGGTGGCACGTCCCAGCCTGGGCCTCGGGCACATTGCTCTGCCGGCCCAGGCCCGGCCCTCTCGCGGTTCTGCCGTGCTCTGGTTCTCTGGGCCAACAGCAAGGAGGCTGCCTCCCCTGGCTGTTGTCCTCAGGGAGGCTCACCGCCCGGCTCCCTGGCTGGCGGTGCCAGGCTGGCCCCGGGTGGCCAGGGGAGCCCCGGGGACCCGGGGGAGCTAGTCCTTCCTGATGGCGTTTGTTCCCAGACCAGCGGCGGGCAGCAGGGATGGACGAGCTTCCTCTGCTGGGCAGTGGAGCCCAGGACACCTGCTTCCACCCCTCTGCTGGTCTTCAGTCCCGGGCCAAAGGATTCTACCTCTTTCCCCCCACTTTTCAGAGTTCTGCTTTGGTTGTCCCCTTTGCTATTTCCAGTGTTGACAGTTGTGTTTTGTGGGGCCGTGTTACCTGGATCAGAAGCCAGGTTTTACTTTTGCGTGCTCAGTCACTCAGCAGGTCCAGCTCTTTGCAGCCTGTGGACTGTAGCCCACTACACTTCTCTGTCCATGGGATTAAAAGGTCTCACTTGTCAAGTGAGCATGGTGATCGAGGGGTGGGAGGTGTTGGCTGGGCCTGAGTCTGGCCTTGTCCGGAGCCCCGAGAAACACTCTCTCCTGAGAGTCCACTCACCATCTTGTGCTCCTGGGTTTCACTCCATCCTCCAGTCCTTCGCAGAGCCCTGGAAAGCGGCAAGGCGAGGCCGCCCTCCCTGCGTTTTCTGAGGCCCTCCCTCTCTTGGTCCAGAGAAGCTTCCTTCCCTGTTTTCTTGAGTTTTCCTTTGGTGGGCCTAGTTGGTCTCTGCTGCCTCTTTCCATGCTGGGGTATCCAGTGTGACTTCTCAGGGTTTTGTCACCTCTTCCTCCCAGGATATCTTCTGGAAGTTGGGTAGTTTTGAGCACATTTGCCTGCTGCCTAGAGTGCCAGAACTTTCCCTTTGAGACTGTAGTGAAACTTGTGGCATGAAATTGTACTTCTTTACTTGCTGATGGTGTGTTTAAAGTTTTGTTTTCCTTAACAATTTTTTATTCTTTTTGTTAGTTTATTGGTGGTAGGCACTTCCACAGTACTTCTATTACTATGATGGCTTTATCTGAAAATTCTAATAATGACCTTCTGCAGTTTTCATATCTCTCTCTGACATTTGACATTGCTAATAACTTCTGTTTTTAAATCTCAGTATCTGTAACTGTCAAACCTCATTTATTCTTCTGCTTACCTAATTTCTGCCCTTTGGCTTTTTTCCTCCAGTTCCTCCACTGACAGATTCTCATGGGCTTTGTCCTTAATGCCCTGCTTTTCTGTCAACATTCAGTCTTAGTTTTATCACTTTTAAGCAATTGACTCTCAGATTTGTATCTTTTAGCCTTGATGCTTTACCTAAGCACTTGTTTCCTGCTGAAATGAATGTATTTTCTTTAAAGTAACTCCATATTTTCATTCTTCCATTTCTATTATCTTCATTTCTTATAAAAGCCTTAAACTTGTCCTGTATCATCTGTCTCTTCCTTAAATCCATTTACCAGGTCAGGTGTCTTTTTATCTCTCACTGACACTGTCAATGATAGATGCCCATTTCTCAAGCTGTATAGCTGTTCAGTTCAGTTCAGTCACTCAGTCATGTCCGACTCTTTGTGACCCCATGAACCGCAGCACGCCAGGCCTCCCTGTCCATCACCAACTCCTGGAGTCCACCCAAACCCATGTCCATCGAGTTGGTGATGCCATCCAGCCATCTCATCCTCTGTTGTCCCCTTCTCCTCCTGTCCCCAATCCTTCTCAGCATCAGAGTCTTTTCCAGTGAGTCAACTCTTCTCATCAGGTGGCCAAAGTATTGGAGTTTCAGCTTCAACATCAGTCCTTCCAATGAACACCCAGGACTGATCTCCTTTAGGATGGACTGGTTGGATCTCCTTGCAGTCCAAGGGACTCTCAAGAGTCTTCTCCAACACCACAGTTCAAAAGCATCAATTCTTCGGCGCTCAGCTTTCTTCATCGTCGAACTCTCACATCCATACATGACTACTGGAAAAACCATAGCCTTGACTAAGTGGATCTTTGTTGGCAAAATAATGTCCCTGCTGTTTAGTATGCTGTCTAGGTTTGTCACGGGCTTCCCTTGTGGCTTAGCTGGTAAAGAATCTGCCTGCAGTGTGGAAGACCTGGGTTTAATCCCTGGATTGGGAAGATCCCCTGGAGGAAGAAACAGCTACCCACTCCAGTATTCTGGCCTGGATAATTCCCTGGACTGGATAGTCCATGGGGTCGCAAAGAGTCAGACACAACTGAGCGACTTTCACTTTCACTAGGTTTGTCATAGCTTTTTATCCAAGGAGCAAGCATCTTTTAATTTCATGACTGGTCACCATCTGTAGTAATTTTGGAGCCCAAAATATAAGGTCCAGCACTATATTTTTTTTCCCCATATACTTGCAATGAATTGATGGAACCAGTTGCCATGATCTTAGTTTTTTGAATGTGAGTTTTAAGTCAACTTTTTCACTCTCCTCTTTCACTTTCATCAAGAGGTTCTTTAGTTCCTGTTCACTTTCTGCCATAAGGATGGTGTCATCTGCATATCTGAGGTTATTGATATTTCTCCCAGGAATCTTGATTCCAGCTTATGTTTCTTCCAGCCCAGCATTTCTCATGATGTACTCTGCATATAAGTTAAATAAGCAGGGTGATAATATACAGCCTTGACGTACTCCTTTCCCAATTTTGAACCAATCCATTATTCTGTGTTTGTTTCTAACTGTTGCTTCTAGACCTGCATACAGGTTTCTCAGGAGGCATGTAAGGTGACCTGGTATTCCCATCCCTTTTGAGAATTTTTCACAGTTTGTTGTGATCCACGCAGTCCAAGGCTTTAGTCAATGAAGTAGAAGTTTTTCTGGAATTCCCTTTTCTATGATCTGCTGGATGTTGGCAATTTGATCTCTGTTTCCTCTGCCTTTTCTAAACCCACCTTGTACATCTAGAAGTTCTTGGTTCTTGTACTGTTAACGCCTAGTTTGAAGGATTCTTGAAAAAATCTTTAATTCATCAGTTTTTGAATATCATTATGTTCACTGAAAACAAAATTCAGATGTTCAGAAGGGTGTATAATGAAAAGTCTGCTTTCATTACTGTGTCCCAGCCACTGTATGTTCCTCTTTCTAGAGGAAACTTACTTATTTTGTCCACTTACAAGTAAATTTAAGTTCTGTTTTTCTGCTTTCTTTTTATACAATGTAAACAAACCTAGTTCTGTACCTTATTTTTTTCTAGTAATAGCTCTTGATGATAGTTCCAGATCAGTACCCAGATTTTCTAATTTTTTATGTTAGGGCTGAATGGTACTCCACTGAATGAATATGCCACGATCATGTCTACCACATACAGTTGTGAAGAATGAATCCTGAACAAATTCACGTGGACTAGATTTGAATAGTACTGCCTAGGATTTCTCAGTTACAATCAAATTTAGCCACTTTGATTGTTATTTACATAGTCAATTCCTTTTAATAAATATTTCCAGTTTTTAAAAAAATTCTAAACACTACTGAATTGAATAGTCTTACATACATTGTTTGACATCTGTGGAATAATTATCTGTGGGATAACATTCCCTTTAATTCCTAAATTGTTTATCATCTCTATTATTAATCAGTTAATTATGGAGTTGTTTATAAAAATTTTTTGTCATTCTTCAAGGAATGGTACCATAGATTAAATTATTTTATATTTGCCTTGACCTAGAATATTGGTGTACATAAGCAAGCCCTTACAGTAGGCTGGAGTGTTTCTCAGCTGCCAGATTCTGTTTCCATTTTTATTCATCTAAGATCTTCATATTTCTTTTGAAATTCCTAATAATGAGAGAAAAAAATTATTGTCAAAGCTTAGACCACAGCTCAATGCATTTAGAAGCAGAAGTGATATTTATTCCAAGTTACAGAATAAAATGAACCACATTCTCAGACATAGTTTCTTAAAAAAGCAAAATGTTTCACCTTTCTTTGTCTGGAAAAAAAATCTCTCTTATTCTTCCATTGAAAATATGGTACGAGATAGAGTATATCTTCACTGAGACTTAGTTGAGCTATACATAAAATAACAGAAAAATTTTCTTTTATCAAAATTTTCTTTTTATACAGTTTATCAAAGTACATTTTTTAAGCTTCTGCCTACAAAGTAAAAAGACTGGAATTATCCTGTAATGTGCTTAGTCGCACAGTCATGTCTGACTCTGTGACCCTGTGTGCTGTAGCCTGCCAGGCTGCTCTGTCCATGGGATTCTCCACGCAAGAATAATGGACTGGGTTGCCATGCCCTCCTCCAGGGGATCTTCCAAACCCAGGAATCGAACCTATGTCTCCCGTATTGCAAACGGATTCTTTACTGTCTGACCCACCACGGAAGCCCAAGATTACTGGAGTGGGTAGCCTATCCTTTTTCCAGGAGATCTTCCCAACCCAGAAATCGAACTGGGGTCTCCTGCATTGCAGGCAGATTCTTTACCAACTGAGCTACCAGGGAAGACCCTGGAATTGTCCTACTTGATCATAAAGTGAATAAGTCAGTTACTTGTATTGACTTATTTATGTTAAGGTCCATTTAGTGTCCTAGTTGCTAATTTGGAAACCTTGATGAGTACATTTTCCCACCATCTTTCCCTATTTGATCATAAAACTGAACAGTTTCTAGTTGGGAAAAAATTGTAATTTGCTTCCTATATGGAAAACTCACAGTTTTATCATCATTTTACATGGTATCACTGAGGTTAGAGAGATAAATCTCAGTTTTCTGATTAGCCTAAAGGATTTCAGCTCAATTAAACTGACTTCTGATAAGAACCAGACCTAAAAATTAAAGATGTGTTTTCTTTATTTCTTTTAACTGACCTTGAAACATTCACTGGCTGAAATTCTAGGAGCCTGGAGGGGAAAATAAATTCTGCCATAGTTCTTGAGATTTCTATCAAACAAGCAGGAATAGATTTGGGGTAATTTTCTGATAATTGACCTTTGGGCTTAGTCACTCGGTCGTGCCTGACTCTGTGATCCCATGGACTGTAGCCTGCCAGGCCACTCTGTCCATGGGGATTCTCCAGGCAAGAATACTGGAGTGGGTGGCCATGCCCTCCTCCAGAGGATCGTCCCGACCCAGGGACTGAGCCCAGACCTGCCACATTGCAGGCAGATTCTTTACTATCTGGACATCAGGGAAGTCCAAGAATTCTGGAGTGGGTAGCCTATCTCTTCTCCAGGGGATCCTCCCGTCCCAGGAATTGAATCGGGGTCTCCTGCATTGCAGGTGGATTCTTTACCAGCTGAGCTACCAGGGAAGCCCATTAATTATTCTACATTTCCTAATTAATGGTGGTGTTAACCAAGACACAGACTCCTCAGTAGTGATTGCTTCTGTGGAAGAGCATCCTTGAGGAGCATCCTTAAGCCATCAAGGAAGCTCCACTGACCTTTAGATGATTATAAGTTATGCTCTAGTGATTTTTTTAAACAACTTTGAGATATAAATCACATGCTGAATAATCCACCCATTTAAATTGCACAGTTTAGTGCCTTTTTTGTTCACAGAGCTGGGCAACCATTGCCACAATCAATCTTGGAGCACTTGCCTCACCCCAAAAGGAAATCCATTACCCATTAGCAGTCACCCTCATTTCTTCCCAAGTTTGCCAGCTTTGTCAAATACTAATCTGACTTATGTCTCTAAAGGTAGGTGTTGGACATTTCATAGAGGTAGATAGTACAACAGGTCACCCTTTTATGTCTGACTTCTGTGTTTGCAAGGTTTACCCATGCTGTGCCTTGGATCTGTTCCTTTTCATTGTCAAAGAATGTTTCCTTGCATAGTTGTATTATGTTTCATTTATCCATTCATCAGTTGATGACCATTTGGCAGATAGTCATATACAAATTTTTGTGTGGGCATATGTTTTTATTTCTCTTGAGTATATGCCTAAGAGTGGAATTTCTTGGTCATATATGATAACCCTGTGTTTAATTTTTGAGGAACTGCCTCTTTTTAATTTATACCACCAATATATGATGGTTCTGATTTCTTCACAGTCTCCAACATTTGATATTATCTATCTTTTTATTATAGACATCTTAGTGATATGAAATGATATCTCATTGTGGTTTTGATTGGTATTTTCCTAATGGCCAGTGATACTGAACATCTTTTCATGTACTTACTGGACATCTATAAATTTTATTTGGAGAAATGTCTAGTCATATGTGTCTTTTGCCCATTTTAATTAGTTTGTCATGTTGTTATTGAGTGTAAGAAATCTTTATATAATCCAGATAGATACTCCTTATCAGATACATAATTTGTAAATATTTTTTCCTGTTCTGTGGCATTATCACTTACTTGATGTTGGCTTTTGAAGTATGGAAGTTTTTAATTTTGATGAAACCAAATTTATATATTTTTATTTTGTTTCTTGTACTTTTGGTGTCATATCTAGAAGCCATTGTCTGAGCCAAGGTCATGGATTTACTACTTTATTTTCTTCTGAGAGTTTTACAGTTTTAGCTCTATTTGAATCTGTGATTTCTTTTGAGTTAATTTTTTTGTGTATGGTCTAAGGAGGCATTTTTCTGAAGTCTTTTGCATGTGGAATTCAATCGTCCCAGCACCTGTAGCAGAGAAGACTTTTTTTTTCCTCCATCAAATAGATGTGGCACTGAATTCTGAGTCCTCCAACTTTGTTCTTTTTCTTCATGATGTTTTGGTGTTTTGTTTGGTCGACTATTCTGGCTCCCTTGCATTTCTATGTAAATTTTAGGATTAGTTTATCAATTTCTGCAAAAAAAAAAAAAGCTAGCTTAGATTTTACTGTGGGTTGAGTTAAATTTGTAGATCAAATTGAACAGTATTGCCTCTTTAACAGTATTAAGTCTTTTGGATCCATTGACATGAGTCTTTCCACTTACTTTGGTTTTCTTTGCATTTTTCAACAATGTTTTATAATTTTAAGGGTAAAGTTTTGTGTTTATTTTGCAAAATTTATTCCTAAATATTTTATTCTTTTTGATGCTGTTGTAAATGGAATTGTTTTTAAATTTTATTTTCAGATTGGTCATTGCTAGAGTACAGAAATACAGTTGATATTTGTATATTGATCTTGTACCCTGTAATATTACTGAGCTCATTTATTAGTTCTAATACTCGTAAAAGTGTACTTCTTAGGATTTTCTAGATACAGTGTCATATCATCTGTAAATAAATATAGCTTTATTTCTTCTTTCCCAATTTCAATGGAAATTGTTTCATTTCCTTCATTGTACTGACTATAACAAGGTTGAATTAAGGTGCTGAGACTGGACATTCTCATCTTGTTCCTGATCTTTGGGGAAAACATTCAGTTATAGTAATTTTTTTTTTCATGCTAAAAAATGGGCCATAACTTTGCTTTGAAGATTAGTTTCCTTTTGATTTAAGATTCTTTTCCTTCTGTTTGTGTACACAGATATGTACTGATCAGAAGGCTCAGCTGTGCAGTGTGGAGAATAAGACAGTGCCTTACAGACATGGGGTTTGGGAGTGAGCTGAAGAATTCACATGAAGCTGTGTTAAAACTGCAAGACTGGGAGTTACGGTTACTGGAAACAGTGAAGAAATTCATGGCCCTGAGAATAAAGAGTGACAAAGAATATGCATCTACTTTACAGAACCTTTGCAATCAAGTTGATAAGGAAAGTACCATCCAAATGAATTATGTCAGCAATGTATCCAAGGTAAGAAGAATAATTCCATCGTTTATCGTCGGTAGCATCGTAATTGTCCTTAAAGCAAACAGATCGTGCTACTGAAGAAGCATACCTAGGTCGGTACCCTCAAGCAGTGGTTCCAAAATCTTGCTGGCTGTCAGAATCGCATGGGGAACGTTTCAGAAACTGAAATTTGGGTCCATCTCCCAATATTCTCGGTCATTAGGTCTGAAATTTTCGAGCTTTGAAATCTTTTTTCCCGCAAGAGATGTCCAGATTATTCTAATGATTAGTCAGGTTTGAGAACCCTTCTTACAAATTTTGTTTTCTTAAGTACCCTACTTCCTTGGGTCCCTTGAGCCCTGCTGTTTTATCCTTTCAGCACAAACTTTCTTTGTAACCCACCTTCCCTGAATTCTTCTGTGAGTCATTAGCACGGTCACATGGAATATTTTAATGTGTAGGTGTTCTTTGCTGTCATTTCATCACTAAAATGCTAATATACTGAAGATTTAATGACACATAAAATTCTTTGAATAAACAATACATTTTTTTAACTTAAAGATTATATTATTATTATTCATTTGATAAATGAATATAAAATTAAAAATTAAAGGCTATAAAAATAAAGGTCAATATTGCGCTGCTCATTGTCCTTTGAAGACCTTAATAGTTCTTGGACTTTTGCTGTTATTTCCATTGTCTTACTTCACGTTTCACTGTGTTTATTCAAAGTTAAGAAAATTTTATTTCAGAAGGTTAGAATTAGTGTTTCTTGCACTCACAGGTCTTAAGATTTGAGTAAATTGTAGAGGAAACTCTGTTTCTTACGGGGAATATGTGTGATCTGGCAAGGATCTTTGATTTTGCGGAGAACTCCTAGTGTAACCTGGGCCAGTGAGGTTCCCCAAAGAACATTTCTCTAGTTTCTAGTCTGAAGGTAGGGTTGCCAGACGTAGCAAATTGAAGTATAGATCACCAGTTGAATTTGAACAATAACTGAGAAAAGCCTAGCCTCTGTGTGTGCTCAGTCACTCAGGCGTCTGACTCTTTCTGACCCCGTGGACTGTAGCCTGCCAGGCTCCTCTGTCCTTGGGATTCTCCAGGCAAGAACACTGGAGTGGGCTGCCGTTTCTTCCTCCAGGGATGCATACACTAAAGACTATTTTTTTTATCTGATATTCAAATTTAACTGGTGTCCTGTATTTTGTTTGACTACTCTGTTATGGGAATATGTAGAGAAGGTAGATTGAGTGTTCAGAGTCATGTTTTGGTTAATCCTCCTGGTTTTGGTAAGCTGCCTGTGTCTCTGCCTCCAGAGGCTCTCTGGTTAATTTTTTCTGCTTGTTTTTGTCTGCACTGGGGGAGGAATAGTTGCCTGTCTGTGGGCTGAGCAGTAGGCTCTAGAATTCTCGCTGTTCCTTGGATAGCCTGACCCTATCCTCCTGTTTCAGTGCCCTCTCCTCTTCCTTCATTTAGCTTTCTCCAGTTCCCGAGCTTTCCTGGAGTTATCTGACCCCGTAGATTGCTCTTTTCTTCTCCTTGCCCCCCGGAGTCTTATTGAGATATAATTGACATATATCAGTGAATAGATTTAAGGTTTATAGCGTGATGGTTTATGTATGTTCTGAAATGATTACTGCAATAGATTATAACTCTTTGCGACCCCCCCCCCCCCCATGGACTAATACAGCCCATGGAATTCTCCAGGCCAGAATACTGGAGGGGGGAGCATTTCCCTTCTCCAGGGGATCTTCCCAACCCAGGGATGGAACCCAGGTCTCCCACATTGCAGGCGGATTCTTTACCTGCTGAGCCACAAGGAAAGCCCCATTAAAAAGGAAATAAGATGTTTCTCCTTTGGATAAGAACTCTCAGAATGTACTCAACAACTCCCCAGCTCATACATGAGTGTGAACGGTGGTCGCCATGCTGCACCGTCCCTAGTGCTTACTTACAATTGAAGTCTGTCCTCTTGGACCACTTTCTCCCAGTGCCCCTCCCATCACATGGCCTTTTCTTCTTGACCTCTGCTCTGCAGAACACTTGTGTTTCAGCTTTTCCTGATGCTAATCACTTACCCCTTACCTGCTTCTTATAATATTTTCTAATGTTTGTATTGGCATGTCTTATCTGTGATTGTTGCCTTTTCTATCTTCTGTTATTGTAAATTTGTACTTTAACTGTCTTATATTTTAGTGGGATTTTGGAAAGGAGTGGAAAAATAGCCATATGTTTTGTTTACTTTGTTTAACTGGAATTATACTCTTTAGGAAAGTAAAGTACTGGAAGCAACAAGAGATCGGATTAATGGGTAAGAAGATTCAGGATTTGTGAGGTCAGGACAAAGGAGGCATCATCAATGTGTATACTGAAGTGTCAGGTCTTTAGGTGAGGGATCGATGGGCACAAATGCTAAGATGATTAAAAAAGGCAGGAGGATGGGGGGCATGGAAGAGGGGGCTAGGGAAGGGTGAGAGATCGAGAGGAAGTGGTTTAAGTGGGCAGTGTTGCCTTTCAAAGAGCAAATGTTGAGAGAGAACACTTGAACAATGGTTGGAAACCCAAAGAAAAACAAGGAGTATGTTAGCTTTTCGTCTTAATGCTGAAAATGCATCATTTCTTCTACCTAAAGTTCAGTACATCAGTTTTTTCTGGAGAGCATTGTTTTTTTCGTGTTACGTCTAAAAAAAAACCTTTGCCTGATCCAAAGGTGTTTGCTCCTGTGTTTGCATCTGGATGTTTTATGCTCTTAAGCTTTTATATTACGTCTATGATCCATTTTTAGTTAAGTTTTGCATATGGGACAAGTTGTTGGAGCTTCACAGTGCATCATATTGTACTGGAGCTTTATATGAACTGTAAACATGGTGTACCTTCTTTTTCTGAATAATCTTACAGTGTTCAGTGTATAGACCTTTCAGATTTATGTGTATTTCATACTTTTGGATGTTCTTATAAGTAGCATTTTTCCTAATTTTCCGTTTTCCACTGTTCATCATTATTATATATGTCAATCTCATAACATAAACTTTGCAAAACATAATTTGTCCTTTCCTTGTAGATTCCATTGAATTTTCTACACAGATGATTATATTACCTGTAAACAAAGAGAATTTTAGTTCTTTTCCAATGTGGATGCCTTTTATTTATTTTTCTTGCCATCTAACAATAGCTAAAAGCCCCAGTGCGAAATTCAATAGAATTGTTGACAGCAGACATCTCTGTCTTGTTTCTGATTTTAGGGGAAAAACATTGTCTTTCAGTGTTAGTTATGATGTTAACTTTGGTAGATGTCTTCTATACACTTGTGAAAATTCCATTCTATTCCTGCCTAACTAAGACTTTTTTCATTAGCATTGGATTTTGTCAACTGGTCTGTGTTCTTCTGCTTAGATGATTATGTTGTTTTTTCTTTTCAGTTTGATAATATGTTGAAATATATTCACTGATTTTTCAGGTGTTTGAAAACATTTGAACATTTGAAGATTGCTAAAAAAAAAAAGAACAAATTGCAACGTGTATTCCTACATTAAACTGCACTTCATCTTTTTGTCTTATCCCTGTTTTATATCACTGGATTCTATTTGCTAAAAATTAATTTTTGGATAATTTTTTTTTATCAGTGTTGCTGAGGGATTTTGATTTATAGTCTCTTTTCTTTTAATATTGTCTGGTTTTGGTATCAGAGTAATGCTGGCTTCAGTATACAAGTTGGGAAGTATTTTCTCTTCTTCAATTTTCTGAAGAAGTTTATGTAGAATTGGTTTTATTTCTTGCTTAGATGTTTGATAGCACTCACCATAATCTTGGTCTAGAGTTTTCTTTGGGAGAAGGTTTTTAGTTATAAACTTAATTTTTAAAACAGAGAGCTATTCAGACTGTCTTTTTCTTCTTGAGTGAACTCTGGTGCCTCTCGGGAATTCGTTCACTTTTCCATTAGTCTCTAGTGTCGTTGATTGTTTTGCCTTATTGTCACTTTCCTACTTGGAGAATCTGTGGTCGCCTTATCTCTTTGATTCCTGACGTTGGTAATTTATGTCTTTTTTCCCACCTGATCAGACTGGCTAGAGATTTCTCAGTTTTACTGATGTTATCTGGGAACCAGTTTTTTATTTCATTCATTGTCTATTGATATTCTGTTTTCTATTGCATTGATTTCTGCTCTGAAATCTATGAGTTTTTCCCATTTAATCTGGGCTTCATTTACTCTTTTTCTTCTCTGAGTTAATAAAGTAGAAGTTGATATTAAGACCATCTTCTTCTGTAGTGTTCTCAGTTTTCTCTGAGTACTGTTTTAGCTGCATTTCAAAAAATTCTCTTATGTTTATTTTCATTTTTTTTCCAGTTCAGAATACAGTTTTAGTTTCACTTTTGATTTCTCCCTTGACCCGTGTAGTCTTTTGAAGTCTATTATTTAATTTCCAAGAAGTTTTTTCTTTTAAGAGATATTTTTGTTATTAATTTCAAATTTAGTCCCATTTTTTTTCAAGATGGGACTTTATATGACTTGAGTCCTTTTAAAGTGATGGACACTCGTTCCATGGCCCCGAGTATGGCCTGTCTTGGTGACTCTCTCCTGGGCATCTGTGCTCTGTGCTTGTCGTCTGCATTGTTCCATCAATGGCAGTCAGGTCAGGGTGGTTGAGAGCAGTCTCTTTACTCATTCCATCTTCCATTCTATCAGTCATTGAGAGGGGGTGTTGAAATCTCTGATTACAACTGCTGTGACTACGTCTATTTCTCCCTGCATTTTGGTCAGTTTTTATTTCATATATTCTGAGTCTCTGTTATAAAGTCCATAGTTATTTAGAGTTGTTCCTTTTTGATAGATGAAGTAACCTTTTCCCCTTCCTCCCTACCTCTTTTTCTTGTTAGGATGGTTTTTTTGTTTGTTTGCCTTAATCCCAGTAAAGCTGGTGTCCTCTATAAAGTGGTCATTGCCGTGTCTGGTTATTATCTGTCCCCATGTAATCGAGCTCTTCGCCCTTTCCCCAGCACTCGAGCCCTCTTTCCCTTTGGCAGCCACCAGTCTGTGGTTGTTTTACTGCCAGTTTTGTTTTCCTCATTCATTTGTTTTGTTTTTTTAGAGTCCACATTTAAGTGAAATTATACGGTATTGGTCTCTCTCTGACTGACTTGTTTTACTTTGCGTAATAGCTCCACAGCCCATCCATGTTGTCATAAATGGCACCGTTCCCTTCTTTTTTATGACCGAGAAATACCCTTTTGTGTAGATGCACACGTCTTATTTATCTCTTCATCCCCTGATGGACACAGGTGGTTTCCATGTCTGAAACTGTTTTAAACAATGTTACAGTGAACATAAGGATGCATATAGTTCTTTTAGTGTTTTTGTTTGCTTTAGATAAATATCCAGAAGTGGAATAAGTAGATCATGTGGTTCTAGTACCATATGAGGTATGTTATTAATTATTTGAAGAACGTTGGTATTGATCTACATAGTGACTGCACTAAATTACATTCTCACTCACACTGTATAAGGGTTCATTTTTCTCTTAAAAATTTCCAGTATTTGTCTTTGTGATAATAGCCATTCTGACAAATATGTGATGATATCTCATTGTGGTTTTGATTTGCATTTCCCTAATAGTTGATGATGATGAGCATCTTTTTATGTACCACTGCCTACTTTAGAGTTGGATTTTGCTCTTCTTATTTAGTTGTATGAATTATTTATATGTTCTAGATATTAGTGCTTTATTGGATGTTTGATTTGCAAATATCTTCTGTTCTGTAGGTTGACTTTTGCTTTGGTTGATGGTTTCCTCTCCTGTACCGAAGCTTTTTGATGTAGTATTGCTTATTTTTGCTTTTGTTGCCATTGCCTTTGAGTCAGATCCAAAAATATCTCTGAGAGTGATGAGAAGGAACATAGTGACTGTGTGTTCCTCCAGGAGTTTTATGGTTTCTGATCTTACATTCGAGTCTTTGATCCATTTTGAGTTGACTTCTGTGTCTGGTGTAGGATAGTGATCCCGTTTATTCTCTTGCACGTGACTTGGGTTTTTCCAGGACTATTTATCACAGAGATTGTCCTTTCCCATCCCATATTCTTGCCTCCTTTGCTGTAAATTCTGTTTAGTTCAGTCGCTCAGTTGTGTCTGACTCTTTGCAACCCTCCTTGTCCATCGCCAATTCCTGGAGCTTACTCAAACTCACATCCATCAAATTGGCAATGCCATCCAACCATCTCATCCTCTGTCATCCCCTTCTCCTCCTGCCCTCAATCTTTCCCAGCATCAGGGTCTTTTCCAGTGAGTCAGCTCTTTGCATCAGGTGGCCAAAGTATTGGAGTTTCAGCTTCAACATTAGTCCTTCCAATAAACGTTCAGGACTGATCTCCTTTAGGATGGACTGGTTGGATCTCCTTGCAGTCCAAGAGACTCTCGGGAGCCTTCTCCAACACCACAGTTCGAAAGCATCAATTCTTTGGTGCTCAGCTTTCTTTATAGTCCAACTCTCACATCCATACATGACTACTGAAAAAACATAGCCTTGAACCTTAGGTCCAAGGTCCATGGTCCAAGTTCTGTGGACCAAAGGTCCATAGACAGACCTTTCTTGGCAAAGTAATGTCTCTGCTTTTTAATATGCTGTCTAGGTTGGTCATAACTTTTCTTCCAAGGAGCAAGCACCTTTTAGTTTCATGGCTGCAGTCACCATATGCAGTGATTTTGGAGCCCAAAAAAACAGTCTCTCACTCTTTCCACTGTTACCCCATCTATTTGCCATGAAGTGATGGGACTGGATGCCATGATCTTAGTTTTCTGAATGTTGAACTTTAAGCCAACAATTTCACTCTCCTCTTTCACTTTCATTAAGAGGTTCTTTAGTTCTTCTTTACTTTCTGCCATCAGGGTGGTGTCATCTGCATATCTGAGGTTATTGATGTTTTTCCTGGCAGTCTTGTTGTAAACTAGTTGCCCATTTATGTGTGGGTTTATTCCTCGGCTCTCTATTCTGTCCCATTGATCTGTGTGTCTTATGCCAGCCTCATACTGTCTTCATTAGTATGGTCTGAAATCAGGGAGCATGATACCCACAGCTTTGTTCATCCCTCCCTTCTTTCCTTCTTCAGGATTGCTTTGGCTATTTGGGGACTTTGATCCTATACAAATTGTAGAATTATTTATTCTGGTCTGTGCAAAATGCCATTAGAATTTTGATAGAAATTGCTTGATATTATTTCAGGCAATGTATTGAGACTTGTTTTCTGGTCCAGCATGTGGCCTAATCTTGAGAATGCTCCGTGTACCCTTTAGGAGAATGTGTGCTCGGCTGCTTTGCGGTGGGATGTTCTGTATATTTCTGTCAAACCAGTCAGGTTTAATGCTTCATTTCAAGCTGTTATTTCCTTACAGATTTTCTGTGTGGATATCTATCCATTGATGTAAATGGGATAGTCTCCAACAATTATTGTATTGTTGTCAAATTTTCCATTTAGATCTGTTAATAGTTGCCTTATATATTTAAGTGTCCCTATGTTAGGTGTGTAAATATTTACAAATATTATATCCTCTTGTTGAATTGACCCCTTTATATTATATAATGCTCTTCTTTGTCTTCTATTATGTTCTTTGTTTTAAGGTCTGTTGTGTCTAATATTAAGTATAGCTATAGGAGCTTTCTTTCCATTTTTCTTTGCATGGAATATCTTTTTCCATCCCTCTGCTTTCAGTCTTTGTGTCCTTAAACCTGAACTAAGTCTCTTCTTGGTAACGTATAAGTTCATTTTTTTATTTTTAATTTTTAAAAATTTATCCATTCAGCCAACCTGTATCTTTTAACTGGGTAATTTAGTCCAATTACATTGAAAATCAATATCAGTAGGTATGTACTTATTAATAGGTGTGTACTTATGTCATCTTTTGTTTGTTTTCTGGCTGTTTTTGTAATTTCTGTCTGTTCCTTCTTCATCTCTTGCTCGTTTCTCTTGTGAGTTGATGAATTTCTTGAGTGTTATGCTTAGATTCCATTCTCATCTTTTGTGTATCTACTGTATATAGATTTTGTGGTTACCATGAGGTTTACATATAATCATCTATATATAGAGCAGTCTAGTTTAAGTTGGTAGCAACTTAAATTTGAACACATTGTGAAAACTTGCATTTTTATTCCCCTCAGTCATGTTTTATGTTTTCAATGTCATATTTTACATCTTTTTGTGCATCCTTTAGTGAATTATGTGGTTTTAATTACTTCTCCTCCTTTATCTTTTACCCTTCTTCCCAGTAGTTGTGGTTAATCTGCTACTTTGACCATATGTTTGCTCTTACTGGTGAGGTTTTTACTCTAATATGCTTTTCATTGGTTGGTGCTGGTTGGTTTCAGCTTAAAGAAGACCCGTTAACATTTCCTGTGAGCTTTGTTAAGCGGTGATGAACTCTTTTTCATTGTTGTTTAGTCACTAAGTCATGTCCGACTCTTTTGCAACCCTGTGGACTGCAGCCTGTCAGGCTCCTCTGTCCATGGGATTTCCCGGGCGAGAATCCTGGAGTGGGTTGCCATTTGCTTCTCCAGGGGGTCTTCCTGGCTCTTTTCGAACCCGCATCTCCTGCACTGGCGATGCGCTGCTTACCACTGAGCCACCAGGGAAGCCTGGTGAACCTCTTTAGCTTCTGCTTATTTAGAAGACATTTTTGTTTGATCTCCCCTCAGTTCTGAATGGTAGAGTGTTCTTGGTGTAGGTTTTCCCCTGTCATCACTTTAAATATATTGTGTTATTCCCTTTTGACTTGTAGAGTTTCTCCTGGAAAATCAGCAGATGGTCTTGTGGGAGTTCCTGTTTATACAACAAGTTGTTTTTCTCTTGCAGCTTTTAAGATTCTCTCTTTATCTTTACCTTTTATGATGTTTTGATATATTGTGTTCATCTTATTTGGCACTTTCTTTGCTTCCTGAATCTGAATGTTTTCTTCCCCGGGTTGTGGGAGTTTATGGTCACTATTTATTGAAATAATTTTTCTCTCCCCCTTCTCTCTTCTTCTGGGGTCCCCTATAATGTGACTGTTATTCTGCCTGATGTAGTCTCATAGGTCTCTTGTCATCTTCACTTTAAAGATTCTTGTCTCTTTCTGCTGCTTCTCTGGGTGAGTTCAGCTGCCCTTCCGGGTTGCTGCTCGGTTATTCTCGCGTATCCAGTCAGCTGCTGAACCCCTCTAGTGTATTTTCCAGTTCAGTTATTGTGTTCTCTGGTTCTGTGGTATCTGGGTAATGTTTTAAAATACTTCTTATGTATCCATTATAGATTTCACTGTGTTCCTTCTTTGGAGTTCAGTAAGCATCTCTTTAACTCTGTATCACACGTTTAACTTACATCTGTTATATTAAGTCTTTCTCTGAGTTTCCTCTTACTCTTTTGGCTGGAATATATTCCTGTTTGTTTGTTGTTTTCTTTTGGTTGAGTCTGTACTTGTTTCTGTGTGTTAGATACATAAGCTCCCTCTGCCTGTCTTGAGGTCTTATGTAAGAGACGGCTGTCCTCATTCAGCCGTGCTCCAGCTCTTCGTTGCCTCTGGGTCCTATGTGCTTGTCTGAGTAGTCTGATTTATTCCTATAGCTCTCACTTGTCGAGGGTGTGCCGAGACCTGTCAGTGTTCTAAAGGCAGTGATCTCAGTCAGCAGCTAGATTCAGGCTGCTTGGAAGCCTGTTTCTCAGACAATAGCTTCTGAAGTTATCAGATAGATATATGGAGTTTTACGGGACAAGGATTGTATGCCCTGCCGACCTGCAGACCAAGCTCCAGAGGTGTCCCCTTGGCAGCAGCTGGAAGAGCTGGGGTTTCGGACGAGTGCATGAGCTTCTCCCTGGGAGGCACCAGTGTGCTGTGGTGAGGGCGCAGCAGCGTGCGCACATGGGGGTTCCTTGCTTATGCTCCCTAAGAGACCCTGAAGAGCCTTTAGGTGTCTTGCGGACATGAAGCCTCCGTTCCAGTTGAAGTCCGGGACGATTAATGGGGTCTTTTTCATGTGCAGACTGGGGATGTTTCCCTTTGCTCTTTATGTAGTGTCCTGGGTGTCGTATCCTGCCCAGAACTGTCTTTCTGACTGTTAGGGTCCCGTGGGGCCAGGAGCAAAAGCTCCTCTGGCTCCCAGAACCTGGCAGTCAGGAGGGCTCCTTGTGCGGGCTGTGCGAGAGTGCTGGGAAGGGGCGTGCTCCTGACTTAGCAAGGCCAGGAGGAGAGAGTGCTGGGCCGGGTGTGGCTGCAGTGTTCCCCATCACGGGTGGAGCACTGGGACCCTGCCTGCCCTGATTTAGGGAGGCCTGTGGTGAGCACTGTGGGTGGGGCAGGCTTTTGGCTCTAGACGGATGGTGTGCTCACCCATTTGTAGCAGCAAGGTGGGGTCAGAGTGCAGAAACCCAGGAGGAAAAATCCCAGTTAATCTGGCCCCAGAGGAGCAGCCAAATCTCCTTCAGGTACAATCCAGTCACTTCTTATACTTGCCTCTGTGCTGGTTCCTGGAACCAGTGAATCTGCACCTGAACCCCTTCATAGGAGGATCTCAGATCTACACAGCCCCCAAACCCCCCAGGATATAAGCCCCATTGATTTCTAAAGCCAGGTATTTGGGGGCCTTGTCTCTCTGGCTCAGGTCCCAAGGGCTGGGGTGCCTAGTGTGGGGCACAAACCAGTTGATCCTTAAAGAGAGACTCTGGCCATGTGAGATGCCTCCCAGTGGGGTTTTAGACTCACTGCGCATCTTGCTGTGATCTCTCTATCCCTTATTGTGCAGCAGTGCATTCAGCTAGTTTACAGATCTTTTTACTTGGAATTACTACATGTGTTGTATGTTGCCAAATTAAGACTTAAATTGAAGAAAGTAGGGAAAACCACTGGACCACTCACATATGACCTAAATTAAATCCCTCATGATTATACAGTGGAAGTGACAAATAGATTCAGGGGATTAGATGTGGTAGACAGAGTGCCTGAAGAACTGTAGACAGAGGTTCATGACATTGTACAGGAGTCAGTGATCAAGACCATCCCCAAGAAAAAGAAATGCAAAAAGGCAAAATGGTTGTCTGAGGAGGCCTTACAAATAGCTGAGAAAAGAAGAGAAACGAAAGGCAAAGGAGGAAAGGGAAGATATGCCCATCTGAATGCAGAGTTCCAAAGAATAGCAAGGAGTGATAAGAAAGCCTTCCTCAGCAATTAATACAAGGAAATAGAGGAAAACAATAGAATGGGGAACACTAGAAACCTCTTCAGGAAAAATAGACATACCAAGGAACATTTCATGCAAAGATGGGCTCAATAAAGGACAGATATGGTATGGACCTAACAGAAGCAGAAGATATTAAGAAGAGGTGGCAAGAATACACAGAAGAACTGTACAAAAAAATAGTCACGACCTAGATAATCATGATGGTGTGATCACCCACCTAGAGCCAGACATGGTGGAAGGTGAAGTCAAGTGGGCCTTAGGAAGCATCACTACAAACAAAGCTAGTGGAGGTGATGGAATTCCAGTTGAGCTATTTCAGATCTTAAAAGATGATGCTGTTAAAGTGCTGCATTCAGTATGCCAGCAAATTTTGAAAACTCAGCTGTGGCTACAGGACTGGAAAAGGTCAGTTTTCATTCCTATCCCAAAGAAAGGCAATGCGAAAGAATGCTCAAACTACTATACAATTGAACTCATCTCACATGCTAGCAAAGTAATGCTCAAAATCTTCCAACCCAGTCTTCAACAGTATGTGAACCATGAACTTCCAGATATTCAAGCTGGATTTAGAAAAGGGAGAGGAACTGGAGATCAAATTGCCAACTTCTGTTGGATCATTGAAAAAGCGAGAGAGTTCCAGAAAAACATCTACTTCTCTTTATTGACTATGCCAAAGCCTTTGACTGTATGGATCACAATAAACTGTGGAAGATTCTTAAAGAGATGGGAATACCAGACCACCTGACCTGCCTCCTGAGAAATCTGTATGTAAGTCAGAAAGCAACAGTTAGAACTGGATATGGAACAACAGACTGGTTCTAAATCGGGAAAGGAGTACGTCAAGGATGTATATTGTCACCCTTCTTATTTAACTTATATGTAGAGTACATCATGTGAAATGTTGGGGTGGATGAAGCACAAGCTGGAATCAAGATTGCCGGGAGAAATATTAATAATCACAGATATGCAGATGATACCACTTTTATGGCAGAAAGTAAAGAAGAACTAAAGAGCCTTTTGATGAAAGTGAAAGAGGAGAGTGAAAAAGTTGGCTTAAAACTCAACATTCAAAAAACTAAGATCATGGCATCTGGTCCCATCACTTCATGGCAGATAGATGGCGAAACAGTGGCAACAGCACCAGCCTTTATTTTTGGGGGGCTCCCAAATCACGGCAGATGGTGACTGCAGCCATGAAATTAAAAGATGCTTACTCCTTGGAAGAAGAGTTATGACCAACGTGGACAGCATATTAAAAAGCAGAGACATTACTTTGCCAAAAATGATCCGTCTAGTCAAAGCTTTGGTTTTCCCAGTAGTCACGTATGGATGTGAGAGTTGGACTGTAAAGAAAGCTGAGCGCCAAAGAATTGATGGTTTTGAACTGTGGTGTTGGAGAAGACTCTTGAGAGTCTCCTGGGCTTCAGGGAGATCCAACTAGTCCATCCTAAAGGAGATCAGTCCTGAATATTCATTGGAAGGATTGATGCTAAAACTGAAACTCCAATACTTTGGCCACCTGATTGGAAGAACTGTCTCATTTGAAAAGACCCTGATGCTGGGAAAGATTGAAGGCAGGAGGAGAAGGGGACGACAGAGGATGAGATGGCTGGATGGCATCACCAACTCAATGGACATGAGTTTGAGTAAACTCTGGGAGTTGGTGATGGACAGGGAGTCTTGGCGTGCTGCAGTCCATGGGGTCACAAAGAGTCAGACACGACTGAGCGACTGAACTGAATTGATTTTGTATGTGGTTGTAGATTTGGTATATCAATGGGGGAGGTGTGTTAACGGTCTTCCTATGCCGCTCTTGGACTGACCGCCCCCCCCCCCTCTTTAATAACTGTATCAGTGAGTTAACTAACCCTCTCCCTGACCTTTTCTGTTCCAGAGGTATCATTGCGTCCTTCCTTCTTCCTCTGGCAATGCTACTTCCTGTCCTATCAGTATTTTGCTTTAAATTTGCCCATGTATGCCAATCCTTCATTTTTGCCTATCTTTAAAACTCACATCTTGCTTTTACCCCACACCTGTGCTTAAGATGGAAGATTTGGAGAGAAGGAAAGAGGAAGGAAGTGCTTGAGTCATTTCCATGTTGAACATGAGCATGTCATCCATGAGTCATGTAAAATGTCTCCCATGTCTCAGTGTGTTCCTCCTTTTGACTCTGTGAGCCTGTGGGTGCCCTCTCAGTGACTCTCTTACTCTCCCTGTCTTCTGTCCTTGCTGTTGTTTCTGGAGCAGCTGATCGACTGATTTCTCTCCTCATTTTGGGTTGTATCTTCCTGAATCTGCATACCCTAGATATCAGGCATTATGAATTTTACCTCTATTAGGTACAGAATAGTTTTACCTTTAAATATTCTTGAGCTTTGGGATATGATTAAGTTACTTGGACTCAGCTTGATCTTTTTGGCTCTTGTTTTTTACATTTGTTTGGTGGACCAGCAGTGTATGTAGTCTTGGGTGGATTTATGTCCTCTCCTGAGGCAAGATCATTCTCTATGTGCCAAGGATGCCCCCTGTATTATGAGGTTTTGAATTCTGGCTGCTAGGACCTGGTACCACCCACGTGAGCCCTGCACAGTGTTCCCTGTCTGAATCCTTGTGGGTGGGTTATTTCCTCACGCCCTGAGCTGGTCAGTACTTCGCTGAGACGAATCATGGGCGAGTCTCTGCAGGTCTCCTGAGTTTTCTCGTTGTGCTTCTCTCTCCAGTCCTCTGTCCTTGCCTCTGCACCAGCACTCTGCCTGCATCGGTGTCTCTGTGCTCTGAACAGTCTGACTTGGAGAGATTACGGAGTTCTGCTTGGCTCTTCTTCCTTGAGCCGTATCCTGGACATTTTCAGCATTCAGTAAACTGGGATAATCCTGGTTCATCTCATTCACTTATAGTCTCTCAGAGTTCACTGCCCTTCCTCACCTGACGTCCAGTGACTTGAATGCTGTCTCTTACACTTTTGTCCGACTTTTAGTTGTTTTATACAAGAGGATAAGTTCCTCTTGCTCTCCTTGTTTGTTCCCCTATCTTAATGGAAGCAGAAGTCTTGTAGCTAGTAATTTTTATGTCTTTACTTGAAAAAATTAAAATGTGCAACAACGTTTTGAGAATAGAACAAACATTCCCCTATGAACTGTACTCTGTTTATTAATTGTTAGCATTTTGCTATATTTGTTCTGTACTTCTCTTTATATATATATACACACACATTTTTCTGAATGATTGGCAGGGTGGTTGAAGACATCCTGTCTCTTTATTTTCAAATACTTAAACATGTTTTTTTCTAAGAACATATTCACAATGTAATGATTTGGGATTTGGGAAATATGGCATTATTACCATGCTATTATTAAAAATATATTGCATATCTAGCTTTTGTCGGCTTTTCCAATAAGATCCCTTTTAGGCAAAAAAAGTTTTTTTAGATCATTCAGAATCTAAATGAGACTCGCTCATTGCATTTAGTTGTTAGGTTTCATGAGTCCCTCTCGTCTGGAACATGTCAGTGAGAAGTCACACTCTGTGCTTTGGCACTTTTTCTTAGATTTATTTTGCAGTGTGTACATTTCTGTCTTTAATCCTGATGACATGGTTTTGCGAGTTTTTTTTTTAAGTTTTATGTTTTCATTGTATTGCTTTTGGAAAAATGTTGGGTACTAGAAGCCTAGGTAGGCGTGTTTTCTTTCAGTTACCTGGAGTGTTTTCCTAAGATTCTTGGAATACTCTCTATATCCTGGCATACTATAGTGTTCCAGGCTCATCTTTTGAATGTTCCTTTTCCAGTCCTTCAGTAAACCTGTTCCCCAAGGGATCCGGATTCCTTTCTTAAAGCAACTCATTTTATTTTGTTTCTGTTATTCAGTCAGTAAGCCGTGTCCAGCTCTTCTGTGACCCCACATGCTGTAGCACACCAGACTCCCCTATCTTCACTGTTTCCTGGAGTTTGCTCAGTGTCCTGTCCATTGAGTCGATGGTGCTATCTAACCATCTCATCCCCTGCTGCTCCCTTCTCCTCCTCCTGCCTTCATCTTTCCCAGCATCAGGGTCTTTTCCAATGAATTAGCTCCTCCCATAAGGTGCCAAAAGTATCGGAGCTTCAAGCTTCATTTTCAGCATCAGTCCTTCCAAAGTGTTGATTTCCTTTGAGATTCACTGGTTTAATCTCCTTGCAGTCCAAGGGACTCTCAGGAATCTTCTCCAGTACCACAATTCAAAAGCATCAGTTTTTTAGCACTCAACCTTCTTTATGGTCCCAACTTTCACATCCATGCCTGACTGCTAGAATAAACCATAGCTTTTGGTGTTGGAGAAGACTCTTGAGAGTCTCCTGGACTTCAGGGAGATCCAACCAGTCCATCCTAAAGGAAATCAGTCCTGAATATTCATTGGAAGAACTGATGCTAAAGCTGAAACTCCAATACTTTGGCCACCTGATGCAAAGAACTGACTCCTTAGGAAATACCCTGATGCTGGGAGAGATTGAAGGCGGGAGGAGAAGGGGACAACAGAGGATGAGATGGTTGGATGGCATCACCAACTCAATGGATGTGAATTTGAGTAAACTCTCGGGGTTGGTGATGGACAGGGAGGCCTGGCATGCTGCAGTCCATGGGGTTACAAAGAGTTGGACATGACTGAGCGACTGAACTGAACTGAACTTCACTATACAGATCTTTGTCAACAAAATGATGTCTCTACTTTTTAATATACTGTCTAGGTTTGTCATAGCTTTCTTTCCAAGGAGGAAACGTCTTTCAGTTTCATGGCTGCAGTCACTGTTCGCAGTTATTTTGGAGCCCAAGAAAATAAAATCTCACTCTTTCCACTTTTTCCCCTTCTGTTTGCCATGAAGTGTTGGGACCAGATGCCATGATCTTTCGTTTATGAATGTTGAGTTTTATGCCAGCCTTTTCATTCTCTTTTACCCTCATCAAGAGGCTCTTTAGTTCCTCTTTGCTTTCTGCATTAGAGTGGTGTCATCTGCATATCTGAGGTTCCTGATACTTGTCCCAGCAATCTCGATTCCAGCTTATGATTCTTCCGGCCTGGCATTTCATATGTACCCTGCATGTAAGTTAAATAAGCAGGATGACAACATACAGCCTTGTTGTACTCCTTTCCCAGTTTTGAACCAGTCAGTTGTTCCATGTTCGGTTCTAACTATTGCTTCTTGACCCCGCATACAGATTTCTTAGGAGGCAGGTCAGGTGGCCTGGTATTCCCCTCTCGTTAAGAATTTTCAACAGTTTGTTGTGATCCGCATAATCAAAGGTTTTAGTGTAGTCAGTGAAGCTGAAGTAGACGTTTTTCTGCAGCTCCGTTACTTTCTCCGTGATTCCGTGGATGTTGGCAGTTCAGTCTCAAGCTCCTCTGCCTCTTCAAGACCCAAGCTGCACATCTGGAAATTCTTTGCTCACGTACTGCTGAGACTGAACTTTAAGGCTTTTGAGCATAGCCTTGTTAGAATGCGGAGGGGTGCCATCGTACATCAGCTTGAGCATTCTTTGGCACCGCCCTCTTTGGCATTAGAATGAAGACTGACCTCTTCCAGTGCTGTGGCCACTGCCGATTCCTCCAAGTTTGCTGACATAGTGAGGGCAGCACTTTAAAAGCATCATCTTTCAGGATTTTAAATAGCTCAGCTGGAATTCTGCCACCTCCTCTAGCTTTGTTCTTGGCAGTGCTTCCTAAGGCCTAGTTGGTTTCACACTCCAGAATGTCCTACTCTTAATTTAGCCATGTTTTGTTTCAGTTACCTGGACTGTTTCCCTAACGTTCTTTGATTACTCTATATTTACTGGCATGTGAAAATATTCCAGTCTCGTCTTTTGAACGTTCCTTTCCCAGTCCTTCAGTAAACCCTTTCCCCAAGCATCCTTTTTTTTAAGTTGATGGCAGTGCTGAGTCTTCCTTGCTGCCTCCAGGCTCTTTCTGGTTGTGGCGAGCAGGGGCTGTTCTTCTTGTGGTGTGTGGGCTTCTCATTGCAGCGACTTCTCTTCTTGCAGAGCACAGACTGGCTCAGTGGTTGTGTCACAGGGGCTTAGTTGCTCTGTGGCAGGTGGAATCTTCCCAGACCACAGATGGAACCCTTGTCATCTGCACTGGCAGGCAGATTCTTAACTACCCTACCATCAGGGCTTCTGGAAATTGAGAGAATATTTAGATATTCAGTTAAGTTACTTTTGGAATATTTTACAATCACAAGTAATGCTGCAGTGAATAACTTTGTTACAGATGTGTTTTTATATCTTTATGAATATCTTTGAGATTTGTTGTTGTTCAGTTGCCTACTTGTGTCTGACTCTTTATGACCCCATGGACTGCAGCACACCAGGCCTCCCTGTCCATCACCATCTCCCAGAGTTTGCCCAAGTTCACATTCATTGTGTTGGTGATGCCATCCAGCCATCTCATCCTCGATGCCATCCAGCCATCTCATCCTCTGATGCCCTCTTCTCCTTCTTCCCTCAATCTTTCCCAGCATCAGGGACTTTTCCAATGAGTCATCTGTTTGCCTCAGATGACCAAAATACTGGAGCTTCAGCTTCAGCATCAGTCCTTCCAGTGAATATTCAGGGTTGATCACCCTTAAGATTGACTGGTTAGATCTCCCTGAAGCCCCAGGGATTCTCAGGAGTCTTCTCCTGCACCACAGTTCAAAGGCATCAATTCTTTGGTGTTTTGCCTTCTTTATGGTCCAGCTCTCATAACTTGCTGTGACCACTGGGAAGACCACAGCCTTGACTATACGGACCTTTGTTGGCAGAGAATCATCTCTGCTTTTCAACATACTCTCTAGTTTTATCATTGCTTTTCTGGCCAAGAAGCAATCGCCTTCTGAATTCATGGCTGCTGTCACCATCTGCAGTGAATTTGGAGCCCAAGAAGAGGAAGTCTGTCACTATTTCCACCTTTTCTCCTTCAGTTTGCCATGCAGTAATGGGGCTGGATGCCATGATCTTAGTTTTTTTATATTTAGTCTTAAGCTGGCTCTTTAACTCTCCTCCTTCAACATCATCAAGAGGCTCTTTAGTTCCTCTTTGCTTTCTCCCATTAGGGTGGTATCATCCATGTATCTGAAGTGGTTGCTGTTTCTTCTGCCTGTCTTGATTCTGGCTTATTACTCATCCAGCCCAGCATTTCTCATGATGTGCTCAGCATATAGATTAAACAAACAGTGACAGCAGACTCTGTACCCTGCTGTACTCCTTTCTCTATCTCGAATGATCCGTTCTTCTGTACAGGGTTCTAACCGTTGCTTCTTGACCCACACACATTTCTCAGGAGACAGGTAGGAGGGTCTTGTATTCAGCAGCTTCAGTGTAGTTGATGAAACAGAGGTAGATGTTTTTCTGAAATTCCCTTGCTTTGTCTATAATCCAGCTAATGTTGACAATTTGATTTCTAGTTCCTCTTCCTTTTCTAAACCCAGCTTGGACATCTGGACGTTCTTGGTTCACATAGTGCTGAAGCCTGTCATGCAAAATTTTAAGCTTGACCCTAGAGACATTACTTTGCCAACAAAGGTCCGTCTAGTCAAGGCTATGGTTTTTCCAGTGGTCATGTGTGTATGTGAGAGTTTGACTGTAAGGACAGCTGAGTGCTAAAGAATTGATGCTTTTGAACTGTGGTGTTGGAGAAGACTCTTGAGAGTCCCTTGGACTGCAAGGAAATCCAACCAGTCCATCCTAAAGGAGATCAGTCCTGAATATTCATCGGAAGGACTGATTCTAAAGCTGAAACTCTAATACTTTGGCCACCTGATGTGAAAAACTGATTCATTTGAAAAGACCCTGATCCTGGGAAAGACTGAAGGTAGCAGGAGAAGGGGACGACAGAAGATGAGATGGTTGAATGGTATCACAAACTCAATGGATGTGAATTTGAATAAACTCTGGAAGTTGGTGATGGACAGGGAAGCCTGGCGTGCTGCAGTCCTTGGGATCGCAAAGAGTTGGACACGACTGAGTGACTGAACTGAACTGAGTTGAACTAGTGTGAGAGATGAGTCCAATTGTTTAGTGCTTAGCATATTGTTTGGTACTTCCCTTTTTGGGAATTAGGATGAGGATTGACCTCATTCCAATTCTTTAAGACATATTCATGGAAATTTCTAGGTCATTTCTAGGTCAAAGTGTAAATATCTTTGTAGTGTTGCTATATATTGTCACTTTAAATACAAATTTCCTTTATAGCCGTTGTACCATTTTCTGTATCTAGCAGGAATACATGATACTACCACCTGTATTTGATCTAGGCAAGAGATTATGTTGTCAAACTTATGAATGTTTATTAATCTGGTAGGTAGAAATGATACCTAGTATAGCTTTTATTTCTATTTCTCTAATTATGCATGAAATTGGACATCTCTCCATATTTTGCAGCTGTTTTAGTTTGAATACTTGTTTTAGTCTATGCTAATGTGAATTTTACTTTTGTTTCTTTATTTATGTGAAATTATACCTGCCAGAAATAAAAGGCATCCAAATGGGAAAGGAGAAAGTAAAGTTGCCTCTCTTTGTGGAGGACATGATATTTTATGTAGAGAATAATAAAAATAATACCACAAAACTAATAGAACTGATAGGCGAATTCAGTAAAATACATTTTGTTTCTATATACTAATGATAGACTATTTGAAAAAGAAAGATGGTAATCCCATAAAAATTAAAATCCTTACCAACGAATCTGACCAAAAAGGAAAGACCTGTACACTGAAAATTATAAGACATTGATGCAAGGAGCTGAAGAAGACACAAAACAATGGAAAGACATTCTGTGCTAATGCAATGGAGTAATTAGTATTTCCAGCCTGTCCTTACTGCCAAAAGCCGTCTATTGATTTAATGCAATATCTAACAAAATTCCAATGGTATTTTTCACAGAACAGCAGTCCTAAAATTCATATGGAATCACAAAGACCCCAAACAGCCAAAACAGTTCTGAGAAAGTGGAGCAAATCTATATGCATCACACTTCCTGATTTTAAAATTTATTGCAAAGCTGTGATAATCAGAACAGTATGGTACTGACTTAGCTCCAGGCACCTATATCAATGGAACAGAATTGATAGCCCAGAAATAAACCCATGAGAATATGGTCAACTAAAATTTGACAAGAAAGCCAAGAATGGTCTTTTACAAAAGGATTGGTATATGACTCACACCACTCATAAAAATTAACTGGAATGGGCAGAAAGCTTAAATGTAAGGCCTGAGACTGCACAGCTACTAGAAGAAACCATAGGAATAAAAAAACCTCTTTGTTATTGTTCTTGGCAGTGGTTTTTGAAAAAGACACAAAAACTCAAGCAACAAAAGCATTTATGAAAAGCTTCTATATAGCAAGAAACTATCAGCAAAATGAGTAGGCCACCTAAAGAATGGGAGAAAATATTTACAAAACGTCTATTTGATAAGGAGTTAATGTATAAGGAACTCACTTTACTCAGGAGCAAAAATCAAGTCATCCAATTAAAAAATCATCATGTCCACATGAGATACTCCCTTTGTCTCTCCCTTTTAATATACATCACTTTGAAAAAAAATCTGTAACTCAGCAGAGCAGCCTCTGTCCAAAGCACTTCGATGTTGGAGAATTCCTCATGTCTGTCCACCTGAAGGTGGGCGTCTTGGAAGACACAGAGGAGGCAGCCGGGGCACATGGTAGGCGGTGCTGTGATTTCAGAGCCCTGGCCGCAGTCTGAGCCGTAGCCCCAGAAAGCCTGGTGGCATCGGGCTTGGCAGAGACAGCAGCGGCTCCCTGGCCACAGAGCTGTCCCCAGCTCCCAGCGACCGCAGCAGGTACCGTGGAGCCCACAGCCACATCTCTGCAGCTTTGGGAGTGCTCACCACTCCTGCCCCTGCCCCTGGGCCCACAGTGGCAGGACCTGGGTACCCTACTGCCTGGTCACAGCAGAGACACCCATGAGCATGGCTTCCCTCCACACACCCCCACCCCACAATGGCAGCGACCCTGCCGCCCAGGAGACTCTGAAGGTGCTGCAGGCCCCTGGCACCCTGGTTCCCAGGAGATGGTCCTGTTGACTCCGGCCGCACCAAGGCAGCAGTAACCCTGCAGGCACAAACAGTGACATCTAGCGGACTGGGTGGTACTTGCCATCTGGGTGTTGGAAAGTGGGAAGCGCCAACCCTCAAATACACCAGGGGCAGCTCAGGTGGGACAGGCCGGAAACTTGTGCTCTTGTGCCCCTACTGTAAAACAGCTGTCATGAAGAAACGCGGGGAGCTACACGGAAACGCAGAAAGGCAGTTCTGTGAGCTCAGGAATAAAAGTAAAGGACACAAGCGATGCTTTACCAGAGAGATTGACACTCTGAAAAAGAACCAAACAGATTCTGAAGTTCAATCAGTAAAGGAGATGAGGAATTCGCTTAGAAGAAGTGGAAGCTGAGCAGACTACATGGAAGAGAGAACTAGCAAGTCCACAGACAGAAATCTAGAAATCGTACAGTTAGGAGAGAGCATTAAGATCTTAAAACAAATTCTGTGAGAAATACCCATTTCTATTAGAAAGGTCAGCATTAGAATACTGGGTATCCTGGATGGAGAAGAGAGGGGAATGGGAGCAGAGAGTCTAATTTTTAAAGAAATAACAACTGAGAACTTCCCACACTTGGGGAAGGAACTGGTTACATGAAGCTAAGAGAACTCCTTATAACCTCAATGCAAAATGACCTTCTCCAAGACACATTATTATTATTTTTTAAAATTTTATTTATTTTTTTTTATTGTTATTGCCATACAATGAAATGATATCACCATGGGTTTACATATGTTCCCCCTCCAGAACCCCACTCCCTCCTCCCTCCCCCCGGGAAATCTCGATGCACCAGCCCCGAGCATCAATCCTGGGCTGGTGATTGATTAGACATATGATAATTAACATGTTTCAATGCCATTCTCCCATATCATCCCACCCCTACCCTCATACTCAGAGCCCACGAGTCTGTTCTATACATCTGCGTTCCCTTTGCTGTCTCGCATGTTGGGTTCTTGTTACCGTCTTTCTAAATTCCATATATATGTGTTAATATACTGTATTGTTGTTTTTGCTTCTGGCTTACTTCACTCTGGATAATGGGCTCCAGTTTCGTCCATCTGAGTAGAATTGCTTCAAATGAATTTTTTTTTAATGCTGAGTAATATTCCATTGTGTATATGTACCACAGCTTTCTTATCCATTCATCAGTTGATGGGCATCTAGGTTGCTTCCATGTCCTGGCTATTGTAAACAATGCAGCGATGAACATTGGGGTGCACGTGGCTCTTTCAATTCTGGTTTCCTCGGTGTATATGCCCAGCAGTGGGATTGCCGGGTCATATGGCAGGTCTATTTGCAGCTTTTTAAGGAACCTCCACAC